>CM035164.1:51276483-51876483 GCA_020205615.1 Panax quinquefolius | reverse complement strand
CCAATGACCCATGAAGTAGTTGACAAGCAATATATATATATATATATATATATATGTATATAGTATATATATATATATATATGATGGAACATATGAATCCTGTTTAATTGAACAAAAAAACACATATTTCTTAGAAACTTGTATGCATCCTTATGATTTATATAATATATATAATATTAATATTAATATATATAATATTAACTTTGGAATCTGTTTCACTTGAATTAGATTCGGTTTAATAAAGCAACGGGACCTCGATTATATATGACAGATAAAAAAAAAGCTGAAATTTTTTTTTTTTTTTTTTGTTTAAATTTTATACAATAAAATTATGCCCAATCAAATTGTTCTAAACACATATCAATATATAAATTAAAACAATTAATAATTAGCATAAAGGTTTGGCTCTCGATCCCTTTATTAGGTTTTGTAATATTCATAACGCAATCAAATTGCATAAAAGTGCTGAGCGTGGTAAAATCGAGTTTAAAAATTTTACAAACCATATACCGGATCACCCTTTATGCATAATTATTAATTAAACGAAAAGATAAAGAATAAATCATACCCTTGAAGATCGAGCTTCCTCGTACAAGTTCACCTCCAAATCCTTTCACGTTCAATCTTGAATCCATAGGGTTTGGTTCCTTCCTTCGATCAACGTTAGCCACCCAAATGTTTGGCCTCTAGAGGTGATCCACCAAGGAAGAATAAAATTCAAGAAGATGGGTTGGTTGGCTAAACCCTAGTTTTTCTATCTCTATAGAAAAGGTGTACTCCCAACAACTTGGAATTATTACGTATGTTGAAAAATCAACAACCCATACCACCCATAATAAGACTCCTCTTATTTATTGATGTGGGCAACCCTCCTTAACAATTAAGGAATTGGGTTTTAATTAATTAATTCTTTTAATTAATTAAGCTCCCTAATCTTATTAGGGATAATTAATTAAACTCCTTTAATTAATTTTCCTTCCTAATCCAATTAGGAATAAATGAGAGTACTTATATTAAATTAATTCCTAAACTCTTTTAGAAATTAAAATAATAATAATTGTAATAATATTAATAAGACTCCTCTTATTAATTTATATTTAATATTTCTAAAATATTAAATAATAAATATTAAGCTATTTAATTTATTCTATCACCATAAATTAAATTAAATATACTTAACATATTATTACGATTATGCCATTAACTTCTTAATTAATTATTCTTCCTTTTATGGTGTGACCCTTTAGGTTCTCCATATTAAACCGGTTGTGAATAAATCAATTAGAACAATTCTAATCTTATTTAAATAAATAAATTAAACAATTAATTTATTTAAATAATATTTATTCTACAATAGGGATAAGCCTCCCTAGCGATCAACGACTTTCCAGATAATATAGATTTCAACATTAATCATTAAAGAACCTTTGAGTAAATAGTTTCATAACAATTCAATCCTTCCACCATACAATGTCCCAATTAAATATAAGACATGGAATTACCGTCAAGTCTTATTTTATTTAATTATATGTATTTCAACTCTTAAATGCACAACTCAAATAATGCAAATTAGAAACTCCTTTCTAATTTCATTCGCGCCGCCAAGGACTACTTGGGTTGTCATTTATCGAATCACATAGGACATTTCTCTTCTTTTATTAGAAGTGGTAGATTCTTTATTGATCATACATTATCTCCATGTACAACTTATTATACCCAAGCATACCCTTTGATATACCCTAAGGGTCTTAAGGAATAAGTCAAAGTATAACTCATCATACACAAGATACTATGATGATCTCAAGTCCAAGGATTACTTGTACTACTATCACTATTTCTGAATTCCTATTGACAGGCAAATAAAACTCCATTAGGTATTCCTTAGCGAGCCACGTTCAGTGAACTTATTCTCTAATAAGCACCTACATACTTGCTTTAGTGTCTCTACACAAATGATCATGAGATCAATCATCCTCATCCAATGAGCAAGAAACGTATGTACCAATCTATCCGGATTCACTAATCCCCAATTTAGTAATCCAATGATTGGGAACTATTTTAGTTTTAAGCTTTCTAAGAATTTAGATCTCATTAGAATGATCATCATCATTATTCTAAAAGCATTGCTTAAAACTATGGGTTTATCACATATTATAAAAGCGAGATCATGTAGATAATTAAAAGCCTTTAATAAATGAATACTTTTTATTAATAAATGAATAAGATTGTTACAAAGTATATGCTTTATCATCAAACATGATTGGCTTGTGTGCATACTACTTTCAAGAATTACCCAAAGCGTAGATGAACAAGGATGACAATTTCTATCTACCTCAATCACAGTACTCACAATATCTCTCAAAATTTCTCAATTTTATCTGACAATTCTCAAACTCTCTCCGTCTATGCTCTTCCAGACTTATAATAATAATAATAAAAAGAAGACGTCTGATAATTAAAGGAGAAGAACTGACGCAGAAGTGGTCAGTTGGCCCAATCATGGGTTAACTGCTGATAACTTCCCCTAGGGCCTTGTTTGGCTTAACAAGAATAGATTACAAAACCATTTAATTTAATAAATCTTTATCACATAGTTTAATAAATGTCACACTCCTTTATAAAATAAATCAATATCTTATTTAATTTACTTTAAATAAAATCTAATAATTTCTCATAAATTCACATAGTCATATATTTAATTTTCTCATTAATAAATAATGTCAAATTATTAACTCTCTAATTAATAATTAAATTAATTAAATAACATCATGCTTAATTAAATATTTCATTTAATTCAATAAGCTCACATAATTACATATTTGAATAATAATTATTCTCTACATCAATTTAATAAATGTAACACATATCATTAAATTAATCTACCACAATTGCATCAACTAATTATTAAATCTAATAATTAGATCATCAAAAAATATTTATTTAATTCAATAAATATTAAAATTAATTTACAAAAATCTCGTTCGTCACATCTTTCCCCCCTTAAAAGGATTCTGTCCCCAGAATCACGACTCAATAAATTCAACCCGTTACATTCTCCCCCTTACAAAGATTTTGTCTCCAGAATCGCTTACACATAATTAAGTAAATAAATGAGGGTAATTCTTCATCATATTCTCTTCGAGTTCCCACGCAGCTTCTTCAGCGTTGTGGTTCCTCCAAATTACCTTAAAAGAAGGTATAACTTTATTTCTGAGAACTTGTTCTTTTCGGTCGACAATTTGAACGGGGATTTCTTCGTAAGATAAGTCTTTGTCAAAATACAGGGGTTAGTATTCAATTACATGCTTGTAATCGGCTTTGTAGGGTCGTAACACAGAAACATGAAAGACGTTGTGGACATTCTCGAGTGATGGAGGTAAGGCTACCTCGTACGTGACTTCTCCGATTTTACGCAATACTTTAAAGGGTCCAATAAATCTTGGGCTCAATTTTCCTTTCTTTCCGAATCTGATCTTCCCCTTCCAGGGAGAGACCTTCAAGAAAACATAACTTCCTGATTCAAACTCGATATTTTTATGATGTGGATCAACGTATTTCTTCTGTCGATCTTGAAACGCTACCAGTCGTGCTCGGATCACTTTGACTATTTTTGCTGTCTGCTGTACCAATTCTGGCCCTAACAATTGTCTCTCACTAACTTCATCCTAGTAAAACGGAGTTCTGCACTTTCTGCCGTATAACGCTTCGTAAGGCGGCATGCCAATACTAGCGTGGTAACTGTTGTTGTAGCCGAACTCTACTAACGGTAGGTGATCATCCCAATTTCCTTTAAAGTCCATCACACAGGCTCTTAGCATATCTTCTAATGTCTAAATCGTTCTCTCACTCTGTCCGTCTGTTTGAGGGTGGTATGATGTACTCATTCGCAATTGTGTACCCATGCATTCCTGAAGACGTTTCCAAAAATTTGATGTGAAGCGTGGATCCCTATCTAAAATAATTGATACCGGCACTCCGTGTCTCGAAATAATTTCTTTTACGTATAACCTTGCCAACTGATCTAAGTTGAATTTGATTTTGATTGGAAGGAAGTGTGCGGATTTCGTCAGTCGGTCAACGATAACCCATACTGCGTCGTAGCCTTTCTGAGTAGTTTGAAGGCCAACCACAAAGTCCATTGTAATATGTTCCCATTTCCATTCTGGGATATCTAATGGTTGTAGCAATCCACTCGGTCTCGGATGTTCCGCTTTCACTTTCTAACAGGTCAGACATATAGCAACACATTCTGCAACATCGCCTTTCAAATTCGGCCACCAGAAATGTTGTCTAAGATCTTGGTACATCTTGGTACTACCAGGGTGAATCGAATATCGTGAACTATGAGCCTCGCTTAAAATGTCTTCCTTAATCTCTTGCACTGGCGGTACCCAAATTCTACTCTCAAATCTCAGTATTCCTTCCTTATCCATCTTAAATCTCGGTTCAGTTCCTTCAGATATATTCTTTGTCACCTTTATACATTCTTCGTCCTGAAGCTGAGCCTCCTTTACTTTATCTAGTAGAGTTGTATTGCATCGCGAAATATTTTCTCATCAATCTCCATAGGATACTTCACTTCCAACTCTAGTTTCTCCATTTCTGTAATTAGCTCCTCCTGAGCAGTCAACATCATCAATTTCTCACGACCCTTTCTACTTAAGGCGTCGGCAACCACATTTGCTTTACCCGGATGGTATAAAATCTCACAGTCGTAATCCTTAATTAATTCCAACCATCTTCTTTGATGCATATTCAAATCCTTACGTGTAAAAATATATTTGGACTCTTGTGGAATAGTATATATTTCACACTTCTCCCCGTAGAGATAGTGCCTCCAAATTTTTAAAGCAAAAACAACAGCAGCTAACTCCAAGTCGTGGGTCAGATATCCCTTCTCATAATCTTTCAATTGTCGTGATGCATACGCAATGACTTTGCTGTTTTGCATCAGCACACAGCCAAGTCCTTTATGCGACGCATCACTATAAACAACAAAATTTCCTGTATCATCCGGAAGAGATAACACAGGGGCCGTACTTAACCTCTTCTTTAATTCTTGAAAACTTTCCTCACACTTATCCGTCCAAAGAAATTTCACAGCTTTTCGAGTTAAATTTATTAACGGAGTTGCGATCTTAGAAAAGTCTTATATGAATCTTCTATAATATCCTGCCAATCCAAGAAAACTTCTTACTTCCGACGGCGTTCTCAGCTGATCCTAGTTAATCACGACTTCGACTTTAGATGGATCTACCAAAATTCCGTTTTTATCGATCACGTGACCAAGAAATTGCACTCGTTCAATCCAAAATTCGCATTTTTAAAACTTGGCATATAATTTTTCCCTTTTCAATACTTCCAATGTTAATCTCAAATGCTTTTCATGTTCTTTCTTGGTCTTCAAATAAACCAAAATATCATCTATAAATACCACTACGAACTTGTCCAAAAATGGCTTGAACACACCATTCATTAGTCCCATAAAATGGTGCAGGAGCATTCGTTAGACCAAACGACATTACTAAAAATTTGTAGTGACCATATCGCGTTCTGAACGCCGTCTTTGGTACATCCTATGGTCACACCTTCAATTGATGATAACCACTTCTCAAGTCTATCTTGGAAAAGTATCTCGCTCCCTTTAATTGATCAAACAGGTCGTCGATCCTCGGTAATGGATACCTGTTTTTAATTATGACCTTATTCAATTCTCTGTAATCAATACAGAGCCGCATCGTTCCATCCTTCTTCTTCACAAACAACACCGGCGCTCCCCACGGCGATACGCTCGGTTGAATGTACTTCTTGTCCAATAATTCTTGTAGTTGTACCATTAGTTCTTTCATCTCTATTGGTGCCATTCGGTATGGTGCCTTTGATATTGGAGCGGTTCCGGGTGCCAGATCGATCACAAAATCTACCTCTCTATCCGGTGGAAGTCCTGGCAAATCGTCTGGAAATATGTCAACGAAGTCCCTCACAATCGGTATCTCTTCGACCTTCGGATTCTCTTTTCGTCTGTCGACTATGTAAGCTAAGTATCCTACACAGCCTTGTCTTAACAACTTCTTAGCCTGCATCATCGTCAGATAACTCGCTTGTCTAGGCGACTTGCTACCATAAAACACAACCTTTGACGGAGTCATAAGGTTAATACGCTTCTTTTGACAATCAATTACAGCCCCGTAATTGAATAACCAGTCCATTCCCAATATAACGTCAAATTCTTCAAGTCGAATAAGGATAAGATCTACGTTCATGATATTACCCTTAATATCCACTCTACAATTCTGATGTACGTACTTAACAAGGATTATTTCTCTATTCGCAATTTCTATGTTCATGGGGTAATCCAATTCATTCTTAGGCAAATCTAAATTCTTGGCAAAATCATCGGATATAAAGGAACAAGTAGCACCCAAATCAAATAAAACATAAGCATTAATTTTATTGATCGGAATGATACCTGACACCACATCACGGGATTGAACGGCATCTTGCACCGTCAGGTTGAAAGTTCGGGCGGTCGGTCGGTTTGTTGCGGTTGGTCCGGTGATGGTTAAGGCATTTCCACTGTTATTTCCCCGGTTTCCTCTTGATCCTGACCCTCCCGATCCCTTCTTGGGACAGTCTCTTGCCAGATGGTCTTTCGAACCACAAGTAAAACAAGAACCCTTCTTTGGGTTTAGACAGTTTGGTGCTATGTGGCCTTCCTGACCACAATTGTAGCACACTCTTTTTCCTTTCATACAAACTCCCAGATGGGCTTTCCCGCAAGTCGGGCATGCTTCGATTCTTTTCTTCTGATTACCTTGCTGATTTCCCGATGATGAGCTGTCATTCCATCTTTTCTTCTGATTGAAATTTTCACTTCCTGTGCCACTTCCACTGGCCATGTTATTTCCTTCACCTTCATTCCTCTTCTTTTGATCTTGATTGTACTTGGTCACCGCATCGCTTCCACCTTCAGCGAGGATGGCCTTTTCCAAAACTCCAGCAAATGTGTTTATCTGAAAAATTGATACCTTACTGTACACCCAAGGCTTTAGTCCTTGTTCAAATCTTCTGGCTTTTCTCTCGTCAGTGTGTACTTGGTACGGGGCGAACCTTGCCAACTCGTTGAATTTAGCCGCGTAGTCAGGTACACTCATGTTTCCCTGCTCCAGTTCCTGAAATTGAACCTCCATCTGGTTCTGCGAGCTAGTTGGGAAGTACATCTCGAAAAACATTTCTTTAAATCTCTCCCAAGTAATTACACCTTCACCTCCTCGTACTTTGTTTGCTTGCCACCAATAGCTAGCCTCAGACTTCAGCATAAACGTTGCAAAAGCGATCTTCTGGTCTTCTCTAACCCTAGCAACGTCGAAAAATTTCTCCATTTCCATAACCCACGTTTGAGCCTCGATTGGGTTCATGGAACCTTTGAACTCTGGCAGTCCCACCACCTTGAAGTCTTTAAACATTGTGTTTGGTGGAGCTTGAGGTTGATTATTCATGGCTCCAGTCAGTAAGTTCACCAACTGCTGAACGGGATTAGCATTGGCGTTATTGTTATTATTGGTAGACTCTTCCTGAGCCGATTGACGTTGTTGTCTTCTCCTTGGCAGCATTTTTCTATTAAATAAACGCTTATTAGAACTTTATTTATTTCTCTAAATAGTTAAGGCATTACTTAACAATTTAACATACTCATTTAACACATCATCTCAAACAACTTGATATATTTTCATTCAAATCAAAAGTTTTAACATTAAACTATAGCATCACTGCTATTTACATCAACTATCCTGGAATAAAGAATTCATAGGATTTAAACATTTAAAATATTCCTTCGTTCATAAACATGTCAGAATTTACATCTAAAACTAATTAAGTTCTTCACATAATTAAACAAATCATATCACTGTCGGTCAAGGTACTGATTAGCCTTGTTACGCTCCTCTTCTAAGATGCGATACATCATCCTACGATCCATCATGTACAATGGTAGTCCTTTGAATTGGATCGGGTACCTCAAAACTTGATTTTGAGTCTCATTCATTGCCTTATTAAGTGTAGAGTACGTTTCCTTAATCTTCGCTTTCTTTGCACGACTATCATCCTCTCTCGCGATCATCACTCGACGTGATTCTCTACCTGACCTTCCTCTGCTGCATATTCACCTTTCGGAGGTTTCCTTGATTCCTTCTTTGACTTCTCTATCTCTTCGGTCTTATCTTCGGTTTGACCCTTCTCATGGACCAAATCCCATTCTACATTTCCCAGTCGTGAGTGAAGAGTCAAAATCTCCCTCTCCTTCTCCTCTAGAGTAATCTGCAGAATAATAGCTCGCTCAGTCAGATCCTGCACCTCATCTCGTAACTCCACGTTACGGTCTTATAATGTGTCATACATCTCAGCATCAACGGTGTACCATGGTAACTCCTCTTCTTCCTCTTCCTCAACAAATTCCTCCTCAGGATCCTCCTCAGGATCAGTCTCGGGCTCATGCTCCTGACCAACAACGGTGATCAATGGAGATGACTCCCTCTGCACCAGCTGCTCCCTAACGACATGAATGTCTCGGGGCTCCTCCTCTGTCGGTACTATAGGTACACGGGGTTCCTCCTCAGTAGGTACTATAGGTACACGGGGTTCTTCCTCCCCAGCTTGACTAGCTTCACCAACATTCGACATCCTGACAACAAAATTTTAAGTTTTAGTTACTAAGTCATATCATCTAACGCATACTTTAACACATAAACACATAAGGTCTTTTATTATCTTCAATGAATTACATAAATTCATTTCTTATAACTCGATAAGAGTTTTCCATCACTATCTTCTTTCTATAAGGCTACTACCTATGGTTGTTCCCCCACCTAAGGTTCATAACCTACAGCTTTGATACCAACTTGTGACACCCCCCAAATTCGGGTACTTCAATTCCACGGCATTTGGTGTTCACTATACAAATATCATCTATCTATCTACCCATAATAAATGCAAGCCATGCAATAGATAGAATAAAATCTTCCCCTTAAGGGTTACAACATCAGAATAATTAATAATACAATCCCAGGTTAAACTAACCTTAAACATTTGTGCGGAATCATAAACAAATAAGTCTTAAGCAACATCATTAACTCAAGTCTTAAGCATAAATACATCATCTAATAGAAATAACAAGTCTTCATTACTTGTTAACTTTGCCCTTGCCTTTACTAGTGGAAGGTTCATCAGTTCTTTCGTTCTTAACTGCAATGTTATTATTAAGTAAGAGTGAGCACTATTGCCCCAAGTATAATAATGAAATAACAGTATAATAACATGCGAGTAAATCAAAGACATCTGAATAAAAGCTCAACTTTTGAATCAAGAATGAATAACAAGAATCAAAAGAATTCTGAGGGTCATAAGACCTTGAACTATGTCCTAGGTTATCAATGGTTATACTTGAAACCGTTAACAGTCATAAGACTATGGACTTTTCTATTCGTACTTAGTGGGATCAGTCCTTAGTACCATACTGTGCACAATATCTTAACGCTAACGCATAAGTAAATCCCTTTGCAGGGTTGTTCATCTCAGTTTGACATTCGAGTCCGCACCAAAGGAAGTTTGGTTTGGATAATTCAATAAGGGTTCTGAAATTTAGAACGTTCATCAACTAAGGACTAGTTGAATCAATAAAGTTCACTAGTCTAATAAGGTTCAACAATAATGATATTCAATTTGAATAATAATCTCAAGAAGTATACAATAGGACAAGTATTGTATAACTGAATCATGCTTTGAAAAGATAATCAATCTTTAATATAACATTTGAACTTGAATAATAGTAATGATAGTCTACTCGAGGTAACTAATAAACTTGAACAATAATGACAAGTAGGGTTAGGAAACTTGTCTCGTGCGTAGATTACACTTTAACTAAACTCGTTCTTTGAATTTAATCCTACATACCATTCACATTCACAATACTAGTTAACTATAACCTAACTAATCATCAAAACTCATTCTCTTTGTCTACTTTGATTATTAACTATACTTAGTTAATTTACCACTTTGTCACATAATTTATACTTCATGAATAACAAGCTAATTATGTATTCAATAATTCGATCCACGTGCAATTATGTTTTTAAACATCTATTTTTACATCACATTATACTTCTAACATGTTTACATGTTCATTACATTAAGTTACTAACACATTGATAGACTTAATTAATTAAAAATTACATTCTTGAACTTTTACGAGAGCATTGCATGTGGCTATTATATATTGGTCTCGGCCATGGCTACTGCATGGCTATGACTCGAGACTTCTATCATGATGACGGTGTAGCTGCCATGGCATGGACTTCGATTCTGAGTTGGTAGCCACATGGAAACTCCAGACTTTGATTCCCAGTTCGCGAAGAACACAGAGTTCAGCGAAAAAGACATTAAATACTCATCAATTTCACTAAATTAACATACCCACATGCTACGATTTATACATCATCATTACCCAACAATTATAGAATAATTTTAATCCATTAAAACACATAATTACAGAATTAAAATATGTGAATTTCACTGACTTTGATGTTCTTGAAGGTTTTGAAAATAAAACATGAAAATTGACACTACGGATTCGTTATAACACCGAATCCGTTCCTTTAAACTTTGGTCTCTTCGCATCAACATGCATGATAATATACGAGTGTAAATTTTATGAAAACATTTATATTTGACATACTAAAATCACGTATAAGGCCATATGGCCATAACCCAAACTCTATAAATTTTTGAAATAGCAAGTCATCGTATACTGAAACTTATGATATGGAATCATATAAAATATATATAAAACATGTTATGCTACTCGAATTATTACATATACCCCTAACCCAATTTCCCAATTTACAGAAATTCCACAGAACTTGAATGAAAGCCATTTTCATAAAACTAACTGACGTAAAATATGAGAATTGGGTTGGAGAGAATTACCCAAAGTGTAGATGAACAAGGATGATAATTTCTGTCTACCTCAATCACAGTACTCACAATCTCTCTCAAAATTTCTCAATTTTATCTGACAATTCTCAAACTCTCTCCCTCTATGCTCTTCCAGACTTAGAATAATAATAATAAAAAGAAGACGTCTGATAATTAAAGGAGAAGAAGCGCCTTAGAAGTGGTTGATTGGCCCAATCATGGGTTAACTGCTGATAACTTCCCCTAGGGCCTTGTTTGGCTTAGCAAGAATAGATTACAAAACCATTTAATTTAATAAAGCTTTATCACATAGTTTAATAAATGTCACACTCCTTTATAAAATAAATCAATATCTTATTTAATTTACTTTAAATAAAATCTAATAATTTCTCATAAATTCACATAGTCATATATTTAATTTTCTCATTAATAAATAATGTCAAATTATTAACTCTCTAATTAATAATTAAATTAATTAAATAACAACATGCTTAATTAAATATTTCATTTAATTAAATAAGCTCACATAATTACATATTTGAATAATAATTATTCTCTACATTAATTTAATAAATGTAATACATATAATTAAATTAATCTACCACAATTGCGTCAACTAATTATTAAATCTAATAATTGAATCATCGAAAAATATTTATTTAATTCAATAAATATTAAAATTAATTTACAAAAATCTCGTTCGTCACATTATTGAGCAATTGTTTGTTCACTCTTGCAATTAACACTGTAGCTAAAGTTGAAAGAGTTGATGAACCGTTTTCTAGCAAAGGAAGGGCAAGATGTCCAAGTGATGAAGATTTATTTGAATTATTTAAATGAATTATGTTATAAGACTTATGTTATTATGTGATGTATTCCGCAGACTTATGTAATAGGTAATGGTTAGATTAATTGGGAATGTTTTAAGTTGATGTAACCCTTTAATGAGAAAGATTATTGTTTAAGTTGTTTAAATTATGTCTTTATCTTTTGTTATGGGTAGTTAGATGTAATAGTTTTATATTAGTGAGCACCAAATCCTATGGGAATGGAGTACCCGAATTTGGGGGTGTCACAGAATGTAAGGAACAAGAATTTATATGATTATATATGTAATTTTTTTACGAATATTTTTTTTTAGAAAGTACTTGAACCATAAAAGTGAATATGCGAATTAAGCTCAATAGTTAATTTGTTTATTTTAAGTTAACTAATGTGAATACTCAATCAATTTGATTAAGAAAGAGTAAGATAAGTTATGTTAAAAATTAACATAGCTTGAATGTTAACATTGAATGGTAAATTAAAAGATTTACAAATCTTTAAGTGATTAATTATTTATATGAATTATATAAAGTGGTTATATAAATGTATAATAATTCATCAAGTCAATTAGGGCTAATTAATTTAATAAATTATTGGAATAAAAAGGAAAGCCAAGAAATAATAATATTAGATTATTTATCAATGTATTAAACTTTTGTGACATATAGTGAATGATTATGTGAATATTTAAATATAGTAAATATTTATCAATGATGATAAATATGTTATGGAATATTTAGATTATGTGAGTGAGTAAATAAATATATATTATTTAATGTGTATATATTTATTTAGCATATAAAGAGAGTTAAGAATAATGTTTTGTAACCTAATATATATTTTAGGTATGCTAATTAAATAACCTAAGGGTTAAAATATGGAATAATGTTAGTATTTAAAATATATACTAACCTTAAGAGATTTATTTTTACATCTCAATTAGTTAATTTTATAACTTAATTAAAGCAAGTCTAATTGGGTTATAAAATTTAAGGTAGATGAATAATTATTTAAATTACAAATGAGTGAGATGGAAACCCTAATTAAATGATTAGCGTAGGATAAAAGTAAAATATTTGACCTAATCTAATTTACATGGTCCAAGAAATTATTTAGGAAGTCCAAAAGAATTAAGGAAATAGCTCAAACTTTAGCCCACTTGTTAATGGATTTTTGGACATTTGAGTAAGCAAAATATTACATTAAAAATAAACCAAATTGGGAGAATAAAAGACCCAACAAGGGAGGAGAAAAAGAGAGCATGTGGTGTAATGATTCATTTTACCAACTCCCTTACTAACTCTCACCAACTCTCATATGTGTCAACCTTTTATTTTGCCATAATGTTCAACAAGTTTACAAACAATCTGAAGAATACAAGAAACATGATTAGGGAAGAGAAAAGAGAAAGAAGTTGGGAGATGTAACGACCGAGAAATTCGGATCTTATTGTAAAATGATTTTATTAAGTTAAATAATAATAAATTCTATTCTATGTGTTATCAAGATGGTTGTCATTGTATGACCTATTGATGTTAGAATGTCGTAGTATTTGAGCTACGTGAATGAATTAAAGTGTTTAAATTTCCAAGACGAAAATAAAAGTTTTCTGAGAAATTTTCTGAAAAATACTATTCATCGGTATTTGTTCGGGATATATTTTTGAATTTTCGAGAAATATGTAATGATGGAATAACAAGGTAAGATGGATTATGTAATAAAAATCTAGTTATGGAAAATGTAATATTTTGCTTGCGGACTTAATTTATAAACGTTAAGGAAGACAAAATAGTAATGAATAAGTAATAATGGTATGATACTTTGGTATTGTACAAAGTAATGAAAACGAGTATAATACGAAGTATTATACGAGTTTGTATGAAGGATGAAATATTGTATATAAATTCTATATGAATTAGAATACGAAAATAATACATAAACTATATGTATTAAGTAATGTTAATGGACTTGGAAGGGTTGATTGGAATTAATACAAGTCCAAGTGAATTAAAGGGAGAGGCCCAATTATTAATTAATGAATCAATTAGTGTTTATTAATGCAAAGCCCAAAGGTTGATTTAATGTAAGCCCAAACTAGAATCCATGAGTTGTATGACCCATGGGGCAAACCATATTAATATGGTTAATATGTGGTGACAAAGTTAATGTAATGATCAAGTATTAGAAGTAATGACCAAGACTTATGAGTGGTGGTCAAGCAAAGGGTAGGTTTTGTGCCTTGCAAGTAATGAATAGTAAGGAGGTGCATAAGGAGGTGGGATTGTTTTAAAGACCAAACTACCCTAACTTTGGAAAATCTATAAATAGAGGAGGCGTACAAGCCATTGGAAAATCTATAAATAGAGGAGTTGTTCAAATAATCCAAAGATTATAAAGTGCTTAAGTGTTAGAGAATGTGAGACCCCCAAATCCTGGTACTTCATTTCCTCAAGATTTGGTGTTCACTTAATCAAAACATTCATTTCTAACTACCCAATTATAATACAATTGAATAATAAAAACCTGCCCATACATGATTAAACTTAAATAAAAATCTCCCAGGTTGTCTAACCTTTAACAACAATCATTCAAATACGGAAATTTAAATAAACTTCATTACAAATCTTTAAACCAAAGTTTGAAAATAAACTATCAAAACTATTACAAGTCTTCAATATTTATTCATCTTCCCTTTACCCTTACTGGTGCTAGGTACGTCACCCGTTTCAACTTTAGCTGTAAGAAATTTTACAGGCAAGAGTGAGCAAACAAGGCCCACTTGAAATAACAATAAGTAAATCTTTAAACTTTTACATCAATTGCCAATATTAGGCTCAATAGAATCGAACAATATATTCTATTAACTTTTGAAAATTTTAACATTCATCGAGGGTCTAATAACCACTTAATCATGTCCGCGCAGTTATAAGTAATCTTTCAACTTTAACTTTAACAAATATAAGACTATAAGGACTCCACGCACTTAGGGGATCAACCCTTCGCATACAATGTATTGTGCACAACCATTTCAACGCTAAGCGTAAACCTCTATTAAAAGAGTTGTTCATCTCATTATTTAGAATACAAGTCCGCACCAAAGTAAGTTTGGTTTGGATAATTTAGATTAAATCAGTAATCAACTAAGGATTAGTTGATTACAAAAAGAAATAATCGTATCTTGTGGAATATTCATAACTGAATTGATATTTGTAAATTAACATCATGCTTTAGGAATAATCTAATAGCATAATCATGGAATAATCATAACATTCAAGGTTATTGAGGATTGGATACTAAACATGCATCATGAATAGTAAATTGAACGACAAAGTTGCTCATCGCTAGAATACAGTGACTCGCATGCTTACTAATGAGTTACATATTAAAGAAACTTGTTCAATAATAAGATGTAAGATGTAGAATACTAGCATCCTCATGAACCAATAGATACAAGAGCTTTATCAGTAATAAACAATCTAACTCAATGAAAGTGTAGAGTTAGTAACTTGTATAATTGAAATAGAATTAAAAGCAATAATGTGCTCAACGAAATTAAACTTGTACAACGAAGTTTTAGAGTTAGAAAACTTGCTCAATTATAAAATAGAGTTAGAAAACTTGCCTTGCTCGTAGGCTAAATCGAATCAATACGAATCACAATATCCTATAAACATATGTTATCATGACATAGTTAGCCATTACCACTTTACAAACATAACTAAGTACGTTCATCATTTAAAATTGGATTTTTAATCACATAATCACAAGTTAATCTTTAATAACATAATTATTCATAGTATAGAAATACTAACATCAATATTTTACAGTCCTACTATCATCACATAGTGTTTCTTAAAATTTTGTGTACAAAATGTACACTGTTAGACCATTCGCTAACTTCATGCTGGCGCCACGATTTACATCGTGGTTCGTATTGACATGACGCTGAGTTAAGGCCATGCGACTGGGTCACGAGCCATTGGTTGGCATCATGCAGTAATATTTATCTTGCTAAGCAAAGATCAAGGGCTTGAGACTCGAATAATGGCGCCCAAGCTCAAGAACAGATATGAACAAAAGGCAAATTGGCCTAAAAGCTCGAATCTAATAGACTGATTAACATGTAATACACATATAAACATCATATAAAAATATTGTGAAGACTTCTAATATGTTTATACTCATAAAATAACATAAACATCAAATTTACAACACCCAATTTTAATGTTTTTGGCAAAAACTCCATTGTTGGCATTTTTAATGAAAATCAACCTTTCGTGATTTTGTTTTTCAATCAAAATGAAATTTCAAAACATCATAGTTATGATTATACATACTCTATCAATTTCCATAATCAATTTATCAATTTAACAACTAATTAAACCTTAATTTCTATTTTAAATTAAGTCATACTCATATATTTTTCATATGAACACTCTGTAATATATTTTCTTCACAAAAAACACATACATACATGAATTAATTTCTCTATAATCATGCATAAACTCATGAAATAACCTTATAATCAATAATCATACAAAACTATATACATAACAACAATTTATCTTTTATAAAAATTTCACAGAGAACTTTTTTTTGGAAGAAGAAGAAAACTAACTTTTAAAGAAAAGATTAAGCTCCTACCTTTGATTAAGAAGATGATGGTTATTCTCAAGCTTCTTCTCTCCAATTCGTTTCTCAAAAACCTGTTAGAATCACTCACTTTCTTTCTAGAGTTTTCTCAAATTTTTCTCTGTGTTCTTCTTCTTCTTCTTCTCTCTTCTCTCAACTCTAGTTTACGTATTATCATATAACGTATAATAATAATAATATAGATATTAAGTATAGGATTTTAACTGACATCAGTTATAAAATTTTGAAAATCAAAAGCCATAAGGCTTGTTTGGCTAGGTTTAATAAAATAACTCTTTAATCCTTACACCTTGTTTGGTTAGTCTAACTAAAACAAATGGATTAATCCTTATATCTTGTTTGCTAAAACATCATTAGATTAAAGACTTATTATGCAATAAGACATGTTTGGCAAAAACTAAATTAAAGTCCTTTAATTTATTTTAATAACTTATTTATAGCAAGGTTATTAGTCACACTTTTATTTAATTAATAAATCAATTAAAACATTAATCTATTAAATTACTTTAGTACATAATTTAATATCACATAGCTATAATTTCTTTTATAATTGTAATTTTATTCGACCAACTAATATTTTAAATTACAAATTCCCATTTAAAATATTATAATTTATTTAAATCACTATAAGCTCTCTAGCTTACTTATTAAATTAAATTACTATATAACCTCATAACAATTAATTTTCTTAGCTCCTTAATTATTTATTCAACAAATAATTAACTAAACCACATCAACTCAAATTGAACAATTATTTATTCAACAATAAATATATCCATTAAATACTTATATAAATCAATAAATATTTAATATTACACTTTAAAATTCTGGAATGTTACAGAGAGAATAAGCTACAATAAGTCACTTCCATAAGAAAGAAGAAGAAGAATCTACTTACCAAGAATTCAAAAGTAAGACTTCTTCTCTAAATTATCTTCTATCTCTAACCATGATAAGTTGATAAGAAAAGTTTGGATTAAGAAACATGGATGTTAAGAAGTAAGAAGAATGAGTAAGAAATGAACTTAAGCCACATAAGTTGGCAATAAGTCATTTGAACTTATAAAAGTTATAAACTTATTATAAGTTAACCTTGAATGTTAGTATAAAAATTATGAACTTGTAAATGAGTTAATTAAGGGGAGTGATATGGATGTAAAGGAAATTGTATGATCATATGTATCATGTATACCTAAGTAAAGTTATATGTGAAGAAAATGTAAAGTATGATAATTAAGAAACTTTAATTGTCATAAGTCATGAACAATAAATATAGGTTATTGTAATAAGTATGTTAAGATGTTCATATGATGAATGGAGTTCATTTGTAATGTTGAACAAATCATAAGAATGAAGATTTGCCGAAAATTGCACGATTAGACGATAATCGTCGAATTCGTAAAATTCTCGGAATAGAAGTCAAATTTTGTGTTTGAACTAGGAGCCATTATTTTCCAATGGAGACAAGTCATATTTGGCATTTAAGAGTTGCGGACCCGAAAATGACTGGATTTCGACTTAGATCGAAGAAACGAGCGTTGAATGTTCACGAACGTTTATCGTTTTCGTTAAAAATGAACCAATAGGTGAATTTTTAGCAAACGAAGTCAAATAGATAAAATTCTTGAATGAACGCATAGATTACGTAATTTGTGAACCATGGGCTTTTGAACGAGCAAATTCGGACTTATAACGAAGAAGTTATGCGTCCGGGAAGTTCACAAAATTCAAAGACTGAAATTTTTTTTCGGTGCAGTGAGTCAAAAGCCTTGCGGTGCCAACCCTAAAGCTAATCGGTCATTCACGCAGCATGGTACAGAATAAAGGTGTCCGAAAGCACTGCGCAGAAGAGTTCGTCGCAGCCATGAACCATAGTATAATTTAGAAATAGCAATAGCCATGTACAAGATCTGAAAATCTTTTTGAGTGTAGGCGCAGGCAATCACGTACTAATAAGTAAGGACTCAAGCAACAGCCACCAGTCTCAGAGCAAGGATGGTAATGAATGTTTCTAATTACAAAGAAAGGAAAGCTAATTGATTTAAAAGTAAACACAACTTAAGGAATGTAATTTAACACTGTTTAAACTTTGTTAAACCTTAAGGATGTTGTATAAAGGTTGAGATAACCTAGTTAAATATAAATGCAAGGATAATGATAAACTAGAATGAATAGTAACTGAATCTAATACACAATTAGATTGAGATGAAGGGTACGATATAGTTATATACATACTTGATTATATGTGACCTAATGTAAGGCATTATGTGATCATGTATTGTAGAGACTTGAACGACTTGAACATAAAGTTAATATACCGTAGCAGACGCTAAAGGCAAGTATTCTAACTCTTGTCTCAGTTCAATCTGAACAAGTTTTTGAAGTTCATGTATTCTTTCGCATGAATTGAGGTATATTGAAGTTAAAGCCAATCCCTTTGGCTAGACTTGATGTATTGATAATCTATTCATTTATTATCAAATGTAGCTACCTTTTGTCAACTACTTGATATGGTTTTCAAAAGAAGATTGAAATGTTAAACAAATGTTTTGTCGGTAAAACGACAGGCACGTGAGGTTGCCAAATGCTTAAACGTGCATACGTTTAATGGATGTAGTGTTGATCAACATAGAGTACAATAGGCTGATCACCTAGAAGTGCTTGTAAGTAATATCGAGCTTACGGACTTGCTTCCGGGTTGTCCTTTTTCCAATAAAGAATGAATACTCGAGGTCTTTGACCGGAGTGAATGTTTTACTAGATATTGTTATTATTGTAAAATATTTTGAAAGAAAAGATGAAGTGCTATTTTGAATTATCAATAGTACTTCATAACTATTTTTCAGTTATTGAAGATATACGATTCGTATGTGTCAAGCATGTTGTTATTAAATTGTTATACTTGCTGAGCTAGTTATGCTCACTCTTGCTTGAACCATATGAATGCAGCTAAGACTGAACGTCCCGAAGGATCGAAAAGGGATAAAGGAAAAGCTAAGGTAGATTGTTAAGCTGTCTTGTAATAGTATAGGTCTATTGTTGTAATGTAACTGATATTATGACAAAGAACCATTGTAATGGGAATAGAACCTGGAAAATGTAAATATTACTTTAAATATATAGAAGTTATGTTCGTTCTTTGAGATCTTTCAATTGAATGAATGTATGAATGTTGTACAGTATAGCACCATATGTTGGGTTGAAAGATACCCGAATTTGGGGGCGCTACAAGTTGGTATCAAAGCCAAGGTTATAAAACTTAAGGGGGGAAGTAGAACCTTAAGTCATAACCTTAAGAAAGAATAAAGAAGTAAAAGATGGAAAGTAACCCTATAAAAATGCATTATATTATGTTATGTATTTCTATTATTTTACTAACGTGTACTAATCAAACTATATTGTTTTATTGTAGATGTAAGGAGAAAATGATATGTATAGAGATATACATGTAGTGAGCGAGGATTCGGTTAATCGAGTAGAGATACTACCAAATCCAATAGCAGTAGAACCAGAGTTGGTGACAATCGAGTCGGGAGACTCGGACGATTTAGACTACATGTCTATATTTGATGGCATGCTAGAGGAAGAGGTGGACGTGATGTCCTTTGACCATGTTCCACCTACAGAGGAGTTGTCTACGGGGGAATCAATGAAGGCACTGTTTATGTCGGTATTGGATAGGAATGTCCATTACTGCCAAGAGGTTAAGGAGTTGAAAGAGGAACTCCAAGCTGTCCATGAGGACAAGACTAGCATGGAGGGAATGTGGGAAGAGGAGCATGATGATAGAGTTCTAGCTAAGGACAAGGTCCGAGAGCTGAAATGTGAAGTCTTTGAGCTCAAGCAGGAGCTAAAGACTAAACAGCGGAAGTTGGAGAGGATGTCCTATATACATAGGAGTTCTCATGTAGATTTCAAAAGACGGTAGTCAAGTATCGAGATAGAAGGTGACGGATCCGACACACTATCAAGAGAGATGTTATTACCTATTCGGCCAAAGAAAGATTTTGAGAATGCCCTACGTCAGATGTAATCTAGAAATATCTAGAGTAGATTAGATATGTAAATATTATGTATCTAATAGTGACGTAAAACCCTCTTTTACATAACAAAGGGTAGTCTTTGTAAATCCCAATTTTTGGAAAGTAATTGCGGGATGGTAATGTAATCATCTAAGGCTGAGTAATGTAAACAATGTAGTGTTAAACTGCAAGTTATGAATCAATATAAGTCTTTTTATGGAATATATTTAGTAATGAGTATGAGTTGTTATTTTATTACAAATAATAACAAACCAACAAGAATAAAGTAATAATGATGTGTTGTTTTCTTAACAACAAAATGCCACCAAGAAGGAGACAACGTAAATCGTATGCTTAATGTTAACCAACAGGAGGGTGGTCCGATTAATCCAATACTGAGAGTTCGTTAATCTTTTAACTATTGCATTTAATAGAACGGGGCTAATGTACCTGTGATTTCTGGAGTAGTACGAGCTACTACTTTTAAGGATTTTAAAAGTGTAGGTCCGCCAGAGTTCAAAGGAACTACGGACCCTATAGAAGCCCAGACTTGGGTAAAAGAAATCGAGAAAGCATTTGTAATAGCAAATGTTGAGGAGGGTCAAAAGGTTGCCTTTGTAACCTATTTGATGAAAGGAGAGGCCAACTTCTGGTGGGAGGCAAACCAGGCTAGGGCCGATATAGGAAACCTAACATGGGAGAGGTTCAAGGAAATTTTCATCGAGAACTATTTTCCCACGAGTATGCAAGGGATGATGGAAATGAGGTTTCTTGAATTGAGACAAGGGGATATGACAGTTCCCCAGTATGCTGCCAAGTTTAATGAACTGGCACGATTCGCTCCACATCAAGTGGACACTGAAGTGAGAAAGGCTAGAAGATTTGAGCAGGGCTTGAAACCCTGGCTCTATAGCCGAATCTCTGTGTTCCAAAGTACTTCCTTTGGAACCATACTAGAAAAGGCAATAATTGCCGAAGATGGGAATGAGGCTCTCAGCCAGTACCACAAAGATAAGAAAAACAAGGGCAAGGTTGATGGAGGAACCAAGACCGAGGGAGCCAGTGGAAGTGGCAACGGTCAGAAGAGGAAGGGCTTTAACTCTGGGAATACTGGAGTAAAACAAGGGGATTCTAAGAGGAGGATGGAGGCCTGTAAAACCTGCGGGAAGACTCACTTAGGAGTCTGTCTCAAAGGAAAGGCAATATGTTATAATTGTGGACAGGAAGGGCACATTTCGCCTAACTGTCCAAATCCGAAGAAAAATCACGGATGTTTTGTGTGTGGATCAACTGACCACATAGCAAAGAATTGCCCGAAGAAGGGCACAGAAGGAAATAAGGGAACTAATAGCGGTAAGTTAGCTATTAGTGGTCCAGCTCAGTCGGGGAAATCAATGGCCCGCACTTTTAATATGACGGTCCAAGATGCGGTGGCATTAGGGGATGTAGTTGTAGGTATTATTCCGATCAATAATATTAATGCGTACGTGCTATTTGATTCAGGTGCTACTTGTTCGTTTATAGCATGTGATTTTACTAGACGACTAGAATTATTTCCCGAAAAATTTCCTACACCTTTGAACATTAAGGTAACAAACGAAGAGATAATTCCTGTTGAAGATATTCATAGGAGTTGTTGTGTAGATGTACGTGGTTGTAAGTTATCGGTAGATTTAATACCGATAAAGTTAGGAAAATTCAACGTAATTCTCGGAATGGATTGGTTGATTAACCATGGAGCAATTATAGATTGCCAAAAGAAATGTGTGAGCATCAGGACGTTGAAGCAACCTCCTGTAGTATTTTATGGTAATAAATTGCCGGGACGTTCGTGTTGCCTTACGATGACACAAACTAGAAAACTTTTAAGGAAGGGATGTGTAGGTTACCTATGCCATGTTGTTAATACCCAGAGAGTGAGAGCAACCATGGAACAAATACCTATAGTAAACGAGTTCATTGATGTATTTCCAAGTGAGTTACCGGGTCTACTGCCGGATAGGGAGATCGAATTTGTGATAGACATTGTGCTAGGAGCGACACCGGTCTCAAGGGCACCGTATCGTTTGGCGCCTGTGGAAATGAAAGAACTGATGGTTCAGCTTCAGAAACTATTGGACAGAAAGTACATTCAACCAAGTGTTTCTCCGTGGGGGGCACCGGTGTTGTTTGTCAAGAAGAAAGACGGATCGTTAAGACTTTGTATCGACTATCGAGAGTTGAACAAATTAACGATAAAGAATAAATACACATTGCCCAGGATCGATGATCTCTTTGATCAATTGAAAGGGGCAAAGTATTTTTCTAAAATAGATTTGTAGATGGGGTATCATCAGTTGAAGGTTAGGAAGGAAGATAGACCAAAGACTGCATTTAGGACTTGTTATGGTCATTATGAGTTTCTAGTGATGTCATTTGGGTTGACGAATGCACCTGCTGCATTTATGGTCATTATTCGTCGTGGTGTTTATTGATGATATTCTAGTCTATTCTAAGACGCCAGAAGATCATGCTGAACACTTAAGATTAGTGTTGGAGACACTAAGGAAGGAGAAGTTATATGTGAAATTCACCAAATGTGAATTTTGGCTAGAAAATGTGCAGTTTTTAGGTCATGTCATTGACCAAGAGGGAATTTCAGTGGATCCAGCGAAGGTGAAAGTAGTAATGAATTGGGAACAACCAAAAATGCCGACTGAGGTGCAGAGTTTCCTAGGGTTAGCAGGGTACTATCGAAGATTTATCCAAGATTTTTTGAAGATAGCTACCTCGTTGACTAATTTAACAAGGAAGACGGTGAAATACGTATGGACGGATAAATGTGAAGACAGTTTTCAAGAACTGAAGAAAAGATTAAGTGAAGCTCCTATTTTGTCATTGACAGATGACACAGGAAATTTTGTAGTGTATAATGATGCTTCGCATAGAGGACTTGGTTGTGTGCTTATGCAGCATGGAAAAGTCATTGCGTATGCATCTCGGCAGTTGAAGGATTATGAGAAAGTTTATCTTACTCATGATCTGGAACTGACCGCGGTAGTGTTTTCCCTAAAGATATGGAGACATTATCTTTATAGGGAAAAATGTGAGATATATACGGACCATAAAAGTCTAAAGTATATCTTCACTCAGAAGGAGTTGAATATGAGACAGAGAAGATGGCTAAAGTTAATAAAGGATTATGATTGTGAAATCCTGTATCACCCTAGAAAGGCCAATGTAGTTGCCGGCGCCTTAAGTAGGAAGGGTCAGAAAAAGTTGTCTATGTTAACGGCTCAAAATGAGTTAATAACAGAGATAGCTAGGATGGAAATAGAAGTAAGGATGCCGAGTGATTCGAGGCAGATACTCTTTACGACGGAGATGCAATCTACCATCGTAGAAAGAGTCAAGGAAGTACGACTCAAGGCTGACGAGTGTAACCAAATGAAGAAGCGGTTATCCGAGAAGGAAGATACTAAGTATAGTCTTGATAATGAGGGATTATTAAGATTTGAAGGAAGAATTTGGGTTCCGAATGAGACGAAATTAAAGGAGCAAGTGTTATAAGAAGCTCATAGTTCGAGGTACTCGATACATCCTGGTAGCACTAAGATGTATCAAGACCTTCGACAGAGTTTTTGGTTGCCAAACATGAAGAGAGAAATAGCAGAGTATGTGAGTAGGTGCTTGACTTGTTAAAAATTTAAGGCCGAACATCAACGACCCAGTGGCTTATTACAGTTATTGGAGATTCCAGAATGGAAGTGGGAGCATATCACGATGGACTTCATGGTGGGACTTTCGACGACGAATAAAGGGTACGATTCGATTTGGGTAATAGTGGACCGATTGACGAAGTCGGCTCACTTTTTGCCAATTAGGGTCAAGTATAACTTAGACCAGTTAGCTAAAATTTATGTTAAGGAAATCAGTTCCAGACATGGAGTATTGGTATCGATTGTGTCAGATCATGATCCACGATTCACATCAAACTTTTGGAGGAGTTTGCAAGAACAGTTGGGAACACAACTGAGGTTAAGCACAACTTATCATCCACAAACCGATGGGCAGAGCAAGAGAACAATTCAGACTCTTAAAGACATGTTAAGGTCTTGCGTCATGGATTTCAAGGGTAGTTGGGATGATCACCTACCACTAGTAGAGTTTGCGTATAACAACAGTTATCATGCAAGCATAGGTATGCCATCATATGAAGCTTTGTATGGAAGAAAGTGCAGAACACCTTTGTGTTGGGATGAGGTGGGAGAACGCCGGATGCTAGGACCAGAATTGGTACAGCAGACAGCGAATGTGGTAAAGTTAATTCGGATGCGTCTCGTCACAGCTCAGGACAAACAGAAGAAGTATGCGGACTCGCATAGACTAAGTCGAGAGTTTGAAGTGGGTTCATATGTGTTTCTAAAGGTATCCTCCTGGAAAGGAAAGATACGCTTTGGAAAAAAAGGAAAGTTAAGTCCAAGGTTTATAGGACTTTTTGAAGTATTAAAACGGGTGGGAGAGGTAGCTTATGTGATAGCATTACCTCCAGACCTAGAACGAATACATAATGTGTTTCACGTATCGGTATTACGTCCATATAAGCCAGACTATAAGTATATAATCGAGAATGAGCCGATTCATATCGAGAAAGACTTATTATATGAAGAATCGCCGATGCAGATCATTGATAGAAAGGAACAAGTTCTGAGGAACAAGGTAATACCATCAGTAAAGGTAGTATGGAAGAACCACGATGCTGAAGAAGCAACGTGGGAACTAGAAGAAAAGATGAAGAAAAATTTTCCTCATCTATTTGATTAAAGTAAGACAAGATTCTGGGGACAGAATCTTTATAATGGGGAAGAATGTAACGACCAAGAAATTTGGATCTTATTGTAAAATGATTTTAGTAAGTTAAATAATAATAAAATTTTATTCTATATGTTATCAAGATGGTTGTCATTGTATGACCTATTGTTGTTAGAATGTCATAGTATTTGAGCTACGTGAATGAATTAAAGTGTTTAAATTTCCAAGACGAAAATAAAAGTTTTTCGAGAAATTTTTCGAAAAATACTATTCATCGATATTTGCTCGGGATATATTTTTGAATTTCCGAGAAATATGTAATGATGGAATAACAAGGTAAGATGGATTATGTAATAAAAATCTAGTTATGGAAAATGTAATATTTCGCTTGCGGGCTTAATTTATAAACGTTAAGGAAGGCGAAATAGTAATGAATAAGTAATAATGGTATGATACTTTGGTATTGTACAAAGTAATGAAAATGAGTATAATACGAAGTATTATACAAGTTTGTATGAAGGATGAAATATCATATATAAATTCTATATGAATTAGAATACGAAAATAATACATAAACTATATGTATTAAGTAATGTTAATGGACTTGGAAGGGTTAATTGGAATTAATACAAGTCCAAGTGAATTAAAGGGAGAGGCCCAATTATTAATTAATGAATCAATTAGTGTTTATTAATGCAAAGCCCAAAGGTTGATTTAATGTAAGCCCAAACTAGAATCCATGAGTTGTATGACCCATGGGGCAAACCATATTAATATGGTTAATATGTGGTGACCAAGTTAATGTAATGATCAAGTATTATGAGTAATGACCAAGACTTATGAGTGGTGGTCAAGCAAAGGGTAGGTTTTGTGCCTTGCAAGTAATGAATAGTAAGGAGGTGCATAAGGAAGTGGGATTGTTTTAAAGACCAAACTACCCTAACTTTGGAAAATCTATAAATAGAGGAGGCATACAAGCAATTTGTTAGTTGTTCAAATAATCCAAAGATTATAAAGTGCTTAAGTGTTAGAGAGAATAAGCTACAATAAGTCACTTCCATAAGAAAGAAGAAGAAGAAGCTACTTACCAAGAATTCAAAAGTAAGACTTCTTCTCTAAATTATCTTCTATCTCTAACCATGATAGGTTGATAAGAAAAGTTTGGATTAAGAAACATGGATGTTAAGAAGTAAGAAGAATGAGTAAGAAATGAACTTAAGCCACATAAGTTGGCAATAAGTCATTTGAACTTATAAAAGTTATAAACTTATTATAAGTTAACCTTGAATGTTAGTATGAAAATTATGAACTTGTAAATGAGTTAATTAAGGGGAGTGATATGGATGTAAAGGAAATTGTATGGTCATATGTATCATGTATACCTAAGTAAAGTTATATGTGAAGAAAATGTAAAGTATGATAATTAAGAAACTTTAATTGTCATAAGTCATGAACAATAAATATAGGTTGTTGTAATAAGTATGTTAAGATGTTCACATGATGAATGGAGTTCATTTGTAATGTTGAACAAATCATAAGAATGAAGATTTGCCGGAAATTGCACGATTGGACGATAATCGTCGAATTCGTAAAATTCTCGGAATAGAAGTTAAATTTTGTGTTTGAACTAGGAACCATTATTTTCCAATAGAGACAAGTCATATTTGGCATTTAAGAGTTGCGGACTCGAAAATGACCGGATTCCGACTTAGAACGAAGAAACGAGCGTTGAACGTTCACGAACGTTTATCGTTTTTGTTAAACATAAACCAATAGGTGAATTTTTAGCAAACATAGTCAAATAGATAAAATTCTTGCATGAACGGATAGATTACGTAATTTGTGATCCGTAGGCTTCTGAACGAGCAAATTCGAACTTATAACGAAGAAGTTATGCGTCCGGGAAGTTCACAAAATTCAAAGACTGAAATTTTTTTCGGTACAGAGTCAGCCATGGCGCCAACCCTAAACTAAATCGTCACGCCATAGTAGCATAATAATAGTGTCCGAAAGACATCGCAAGAGTTCACACACACGAACCATAGTATAATTTATGAAATAAGCCAATAGCCATGTACAAAGATCGTAAAATCTTTTCGAGTGTGGAAAGGCAATACTGCTTGATAAGTAAGGACTCAACATGCATGGCTGGGTCTCGTAACAAGGATGGTAATGAATGTTTCTAAGTACAAAGAAAGGAAAGCTAATTGATTTAAAAGTAAACACAACTTAAGGAATGTAATGTAACATTGTTTAAACTTTGTCATATACATACTTGATTATATGTGACCTAATGTAAGGCATTATGTGATCATGTATTATAGAGACTTGAACGAATTGAACATAAAGTTAATATACCATAGCAGACGCTAAAGGCAAGTATTCTAACTCTTGTCTCAGTTCAATCTGAACAAGTTTTTGAAGTTCATGTATTCTTTCGCATGAATTGAGGTATGTTGAAGTTAAAGCCAATCCCTTTGGCTAGACTTGATGTATTGATAATCTATTCATTTATTATCAAATGTTGCTACCTTTTGTCAACTACTTGATATGGTTTTCAAAAGAAGATTGAAATGTTAAACAAATGTTTCATTTAAGAAACGACACGCACGTGAGGTTGCCAAATGCTTAAACGTGCATACGTTTAATGGATGCAAGATGTTGATCAACATTGAGTACAATAAGTGATCACCTAGAAGTGCTCGTAAGTAATATCAAGCTTCTGACTTTTTTTAAGGTTGTCCTTTTCCAATAAAGAATGAATACTCGAGGTCTTTGATCGGAGTGAATGTTTTACTAGATATTGTTATTATTGTAAAACATTTTGAAAGAAAAGATGAAGTGCTATTTTGAATTATCAATAGTACTTCATAACTATTGTTCAGTTATTGAAGATATACGATTCGTATGTGTCAAGCATGTTATTATTAAATTGTTATACTTGCTGAGCTAGTTATGCTCACTCTTGCTTGAACCATATGAATGCAGCTAAGACTGAACGTCCCGAAGGATTGAAAAGGGATAAAGAAAAAGCTAAGGCAGATTGTTAAGCTGTCTTATAATAGTATATGTCTATTGTTGTAATGTAACTGATATTATGACAAAGAACCTTTGTAATGGGAATAGAATCTGGGAAATGTAAATATTACTTTAAATATATAGAAGTTATGTTCGTTCTTTGAGATCTTTCAATTGAATGAATGCATGAATGTTGTACAGTATAGCACCATATGTCAGGGTTGGAAGATACCCGGATTTTGGTGCGCTACAGGAGATAACAATTAGATATACCAAATATATCTACACCTTTTACTAACACCAAAAAATCATTTCATTTCTCTTTCAACTCATTTTATAAATTAGCAAAACTAAAGAGAGAGAGAGAGAGAGAGTGCGCGTGTGTGTGTGTGTGTGTGTCTGTGTGTGACAACCTGAATTTTTAAAAGTTATTAAAATAAGAATTTAGTAAACAAAATTCTTATTATAATATGTTTTTATAATATATGTATTTATATATTTGAAAAATGAGTTTTAACAGTTAATTAAACTATTGAAGAAATTAAATGAAGTTGTTGTGAAAAGGAAATTAACTGAGTAATGTTGGTTAATTTAATAAAGTTGAAAATTATATTATGAAATAATATAATATGATTATTATACCTTATTGGCACCGAAATTATTATTAATCAAATTTCAAAATAACTTAAGTAATTCACTTAATTAAAGTAGTGAATTAATGTAAGGATATTTTTTTAAGAATATTAGGGAGTAATATATATTACACATAAATATAATATGTTAATATACTAAGATTGTGAGTTTTGTAAATAGTTAAAATATTTATGGACTGAATAAATATTTTATTCGAATATTTATGGAAATATATAAATATTTGATGGAAATTATTATGGAATAAGTTGTTTAAGTATGATGATATTAAATAAATTAATGATAAATAATTTTGTAATTTGTGCTTATTTTAGTACGCTAGTGTGATGGTAATAGTCTAATTTCATTAAATAGTTAAATTAGTGGATTAATGGCTTGTTGTGTAAAGTGGAAGTTTGTATTAATTAAATAACTAAATTAAATAAAGGTGTGACAAATGGGCCTTATAATAAGAGAATTATAAGCCTTATAATAAGATAATTATATAAATAAATAGAAAGGAATTTTATTTGAGTAAGCCAAATAAGGCCTTGTGGTTGTTGGTTTTATAACTGCTAAGTTTATTACGTGTGTGTGTAACTCTTAATTGCAATAAGGGTTGGTTTTTATATAATTTGTAAAGGCAGAAAGAAGGATAGAAATAGAGATTCAGAGAAAAAATTCTCTAAGAAATTGAGAAGGTTTTGAGAATCAAGAAGGAGGAATAAGATTAATTAAGAGAAATCTGATAATCTTCATCATCTAGACAATGTATCAATCTAGTTCTAAAGCTTTAAAATAAAGTTTTCAAGTTCTTCACAAAAAAATTTTGGGTTTGTGTAATCCATATTATATCATCTAAAAGTGGTTTTCGAGTAATTAAATTCATGAGAAAGTGTTTAAAGTTAAAGATTAGATTTTTGTTGTAAATATATGTGTTTTGGCTATTTTGAGGTCAACAATTGGTTGGGAATTCAAGTTATAATATGTAAATTGATAATGGAAGTTGTTAATATGTTGAAAAATGAAAACAATGGAGGTTTAATGGACTAATTTTGTTGAATAACGAATTCATGGTGTTCGATCTCGCTAAGCATGTTAAAACATGAAAATTTAGTATGAACTTTGGAAATGGGTCAATTGAATGGTTTTTGGTGTTTTTGGGTCGTGTGGATTTTTAGATATGTTGTAGTTTTAAGAGTCAGGAGTCCATAAAGTCGAAAATAGACTGATTTGGAAATGTATAACTCGAGTTATGAAGATCAAAAGGAGAAAGGGTCAAAAAATTGCAAAGAACAAAAACTGTATAATTCCTCACTGATGCATAACGCCGCAGCGCCGGTGTTGGTCAACTGGGATCCGGGCTTAGCGCCGTAGTGCCATTAATACATAGAGAACCGGTGCCGCAGTGCCGGTAGGTAGACAAGCGCAGATAAGAGTTTTTAATTGCATATTTTAAGGAAAACTTAATATGAATGATTCTAATGAATATTATTCACGTAATAAGGTATAATTATTATGTTTGTAAGATTCATGAACGCAATCAAATTTCACAAAGTAAGAGGAAACGTGGTAAAATAGAATTTTAAAATTTTACAAACCATATACCCGGATCATCTTTTATGCACAATTATTAATTAAACGAAAAGATAAAGAACAAGAATTATACCCTTAAAGATTCGAGCTTCCTCAGGTACAAGTTCACCTCCAATCCTTTTCGCGTTCAACTTGAATCCATTGGTTTTGGTTCCTTCCTTTGATCAACGTTAGCCACCCAAGTGTTTGGCCTCTAGAGGTGATCCACCAAGGAAGAAGAAAGATTCAAGAAGATGGGTGTTTAGCAAAACCCTAGTTTTTCTATCTATCATAGAAAAATTTGTACTCTCCAACAATTGGAATTTACGTATACACGTGATATTAATTAAATTCCTTTAATTAAGTAAGCTACCTAATAATTTATTTAAGTACGATAATATTGATTAAATGATTTTATAATTCATGTGTACTTTATTACGCTAATGGAATGTAAATATTCTAATTTTATTAAATAATTAAATTAGAGGATTAATGATTTGTGAGAAATAAGATATTGTTGAATCTCGGGTTTCAGACCTCTCTGAAATATCCACGTCATACGTTCCTCATTCTCTACCAAATGAGGTGCAAACCTGGATAACTCCACCAACTTCTCCTCATACTGGGACACCGTCATGTTATTTTGTTCCAGTCTAATAAACTCTACCTCCTTCATATGACGAATACTTTCAGGAAATTACTTGTCATTAAACAGTTTCTAAAATATTTCCCAAGACATATTGAGTACAGCTGACTGGGTACGCTTCACAGACTCCCATCAATAGTCTGCCTCACCACATAATATAAAGGTGGCGAATGGAACCTTCTGTTCCTCTGTGCATCCCAAGATATCAAATATCTTTATAATTTGTTTAACCCACATTTCTGCCTTGATCGGATATGGCTTTCCCACAAATTCTGGTGGTCCCAACTCTTTTAACTGCTTGGCTGTGACAAGCCGCACGTTGTTATCATTTCCACCCAGTCCATACATGTTATAAATATTAATTGGATTGGACTAATGTACATGTATTATATGATATGGGTATATATTAAATCCCTAATTTTTCATATTGTGGTAACAATTGTACATTAAAATTACATTTTTGGGAATTAAAGAAACCAAACATGTGACGCCCCCAAATCCGGGTACTTTCAACCCACAGATATGGTGCTACACGGTACTCATAACTATACATTCATTCCATCAAAACAACATCAACATGGTTATATTTACTACATTCTTATTATAATAGTAATGAATCATTTCCCATGTTCTGTTAACCAAATACATTCTTCATTTATTATAGTTTAATTCATACAAATATACTAGTCTATTATAGGATAATCTACTTATCCATCTTAGCTTTGTCTTTATCTTTACTAGAACCCTCGGTTTGCTCGGCCATAGCTGCAATCATATAATTCAAGCAAGAAGTGAGCATAACTAGCTCAGCAAGTCTAGCAATATATATACAAGTACAACGTCGAGAATTATATGAATATTCTTCACTAACTGAACCAATAGTTATGAAGTACTATGAAACATTGAAATAACACTTTTCATTATCAGAAAACCATTCCAAAGTACATACAGTAACTTAGGAATTCTGAGTAGGTCAAAAGACCATGAACATTCTCTTTTGATTTTCATTCATGAAAAAGGATAACCCGACACTAAGTCCGTAAGTTCGATATATCTTACGAGCACTTCTAGGTGATCAACCTATAGTACTCTATGTTTATCAACACTCATCCGTTAAAAGTATCTACGTTTAACTTAGGAATTCATACTCAGGCTTACCTTTGAATCCGTACCAAACAATTGACATATGATAGCATTATCAATAATATATCAAAAGACTTGTAAACAAATTAATCAAACTCTTAAGATTGGTCTAGCCGAGTTAAAAATGGCATCAAATTTTTCATAAAACAATTCATGCATATTATAACATGAATCACAAAAACTTGGCTAACACGAAGGTCAAACAAGCGTTAAAAAAACTTGCCTTCAAGCGTCTTCAATTAAAATTCAACAGTTCTTGGTCTTTACAGTTTCTACATGATAAATTCACATAGCACACTGAAATTAGCTACCAAACAATCTAATCAGATTGTTTTTACCAACTTCTTTCTCTTCTATAACTTAACTTAATTTATTTCATTAATAATATTTGTTTTGAGTTATTGTCCTTCCTTATGGCTTATTAACGTTCTTACGTCACTAAACCAATACTCAACAACCATTGGTTAAGTAATATAGTAGTTGAAACCCTAATTGATACATTAACTCAGATGAATTCCTCTTGGATTACCGACATCAAACTCCATATAGTACATATATAGGTTTTACCTTCACTTCTTATCATTTACGTATCTATTACATAATGTATAATATTAGGACACGCGTTAAACTTGAATATTATTTACCATTCACATTCTCACACCTTACGTTATTCGTTTAATTACTATTAAACAACATTAATTTCCTAAAATCCTCACTATATGTGATTTAGGAATGGTCTTATCATGTATATTAAGTATATACATGCCCCGAAGTTATCATGTAAACAGTTGGGTTAAAAATTAACTAAGTCATATTTTTTTTCTTATTATTGTTGTTATGCGCCAGATTTCATGTATACAAGTGGCCTCATGGCATGAGTTAGTAGTAGTTAATCTTCCCATCCGTTTTGTGGCGCTGTACTTCTAAGCCTTTGATTTTTTTTTAAGCTTTTCATTTCAATTCTTTCTGGACTCGTAACTTGACCGTTATAAGTCAGAATTGGCTCATTCAAAAGCCGTTAAATTACATATCTCATATACTTCTATTTCATTCAGACAAAAGTAGTTTTTAAATTCGTTAGCAATGAATTCACTATTTAACTATTCTTTTACGCGTTCGTTTAACAGTCGTGAACGTTTATAACTCGTTTCTTTGTTTTAAGTCAGAATTCGACCATTCTTGATTCCACAACTCTTAAATACTTTGTTCTACGCTACGCCATCAAAAAACTAAGGTTTCCGAGTGAAACGGTGACTTTTGACTACTAATCCGGGAATTCTACAATTTTGACGATTATCGTTTAATCTCGTAAATTTCACCATAACTTTATTACTCGAGATTTATACACCAAACCAAATGGAACCAATCCATTGATTTGTTATCTATAACCTAACCAAGTAGTATGTACATAACCTATACTTGATGGTTTTCAATTTGTCCATCAACAACCAAATCAACGTTTTAATTATTTTCTTTGATTAAAACTCACTTAAACGCTTATGATTCTTACTTATACATGGTTATCAATGTTTTAATCCACTAATAGCCATCCTTATTACTTCGGAAAAGACATGCTCCACCAATTCATACTTCTCTACGAAAAAATAAATAGAAAAGAATCGAAGGCTAAAGTTTACGTATTGTTACCTTAATGTTCTTCGCGTTCTTGACTAAAGCTTGAATATTTTTCTTTTGATTCCACTTGATTACTTGTTAATGCTCTTTTCTCTCTCTCAGTATATATTGTTCAATGTTGGTGAAACAACAAAAGAACCCACATAGCTTCCTTTTATAGAAAACCAAATGGAGGGAAAAATGGTCAAATGGTCCACTTCCTTACTATTCATTACTTTCCCACCAAGTAAAACCACTTTACTTGGTCACCAAGTGGTCGGCCCACATGCCCCTTTGGGGTCCCACATGGGTTACCCCATGGGATTTACCCATCCGGTGATCCATCGGTTAGACCCACGGTTTGGTTTCTTGGTTTGGGCTTAGAATAAATTCCTATCGGGCTTATCTTGGGCTTGATTTAATATATCATTGGGCTTGACATAATGTCATCCAATTGGAATAGACAAAGCCCAATTACTAAAGTCAATTAAGAATTAATCATATTCTACTAGTATAATTCTCGTATTCTCTTCGTATATACCTCGTACGATATTCGTATTATACGTCGTAATAATCTTCATACTATACTCGTATAATAACTAGTATCATACTCGTACTTCTCACATATAATAACTATATTTATCATACAAAGTCAGTTAATTCCCGAAACTCACTTTTCCTAACACTTAGGTTTTAAGTCCGCAAGCGAAAACTTCGTTTGCCATAACTAAAATATTATTAGATATTCCATCTCATCTTAGAATTCTATCATTACGCGTTTCTCAGAAATTCATAACTAATCCCCGAGCAGGAGTAGATGAATAGTGTTTTTACCAAAATTTCTCGGAAAACTTTTATTTTTATCTTGGAAATTTAAAACAATTAATCATAGCACATAGCCAGAATCATAACCACATCCGCACATTATAGGTCATAAAACTACTTTTAAACAATTTACTCACGTAAATAAACAATTAAATTAATTTATTTCAAATAATCAAATAAAATTTAATTCACAAAAAAATCGAATTTTCTAGGGTGTTACATTCTCCCCCCCCCCCCCCCGTTATAAGGATTATGTCCCCAGAATCTCGATACAATTACTTAAAGAAATGGGGAAAATTTTCCTTCATTTTACTCTCGAGTTCCCACGTTACTTCTTCGGCATTGTGGTTCCTCCAAATTACCTTAACTAAAGGTATTACCTTATTCCTTAAGACTTGTTCCTTTCTATCCATAATCTGAATTGGAAATTATTCATACGTTAAGTCTTTTTCTACCCAGATAGATTCATTGTTTATTACGTGTTTGTAGTCCAGTTTATATGGACGCAATACTGACACATGAAACACATTGTGTATTCGTTCCATCTCTGGAGGTAAAGCTACTTCATAAGCTACCTCTTCGCTTCTTAAAATCTCAAAAGGTCCTATAAACCTTGGACTTAACTTCCCTTTCTTTCCAAAGCGTATCATCCCTTTCCAAGGCGACACCTTCAGAAAGACATATGAACCGACCTCAAACTCCCTTTTCTCATGGTGACGATCTGCATACTTCTTTTGTCTATCTTCAGTCATTACCAATCGAGTACGTGTTAAATTTACCATGTCTGCCGTATGTTCTACCATCTCAGGTCCCAACATCTGACAATCTGCACTTCCTCCCATATAATGCTTCGTAAGGCGGCATGCCTATACTAGCGTGAAAACTATTGTTGTAAGCGAATTCCACCAAAGGCAGATGTTCGTCCTAACTCCCCTTAAAATCCATAACACAAGATCTTAACATATCTTCTAACGTTTGAATTGTCCGTTCACTTTGTCCATCAGTCTGAGGATGATACGCTGTACTCAACCTCAACTGCATTCCTAGTTGCTCTTGCAAACTACTCCAGAAATTCGATGTGAATCGTGGGTCACGATCTGACACAATGGAAATAGGTACTCTATGTCTTGAAATGATTTCTTTGACATAAAGTTTAGCCAATTGCTCTATATTATACCTAACTCCTATTGGTAAAAAGTGAGCCAATTTTGTCAACCGATCTACTATTACCCAAATAGCTTCATATCCCTTCCTTATCGTTGGAAATCCCACCACAAAGTCCATCATGATATGTTCCTACTTCCACTCTGGAATCTCCAATGATTGCAATAATCCACTCGGTCGTTGGTGTTTAGCCTTAACTTTCTGACAAGTTAAGCAGTTACTAGCATATTCTCCTATTTCTCTCTTCATGTTTGGCCACCAAAAGTTCTGTCGAAGGTCTTGATACATCTTAGCACTACCTGGATGTATCGAGTACCTCGAACTATGGGCCTCTCTGATTATCTCTTCTTTTAACTCAGAATTATCTGGACCCAAATTCTTCCTTCAAAATGAAGTAATCCTTCTTTATCAAGGTTATACTTAGTCTTCTCTTCATCCTCCATCCTCTTTTTCATTCGCTCACACTCCTTGTTACTTAGTTGTACTTCCTTAACTCATTCCACTATCGTTGGTTGAGTCTCCATTGTGAATATTATTTCTACTAATTTACTCGGTAATTTAACTTCTAACTCCATTCTTGCCATCTCCATTATTAACTCATTCTGAGTCGTTAACATTGATAGCTTTTCCCTACTCTTCCTACTTAACGCATCAGCCACTACGTTCGCTTTCTCCAGATGATATAAGATATCAAAGTCGTAATCTTTTATCCATTCTAAACACCTTCTCTGCCTCATATTCAACTCCTTCTGTGTGAAGATATATTTCAGACTTTTATGGTCCGTGTATATCTCACACTTCTCCCCGTATATATATTGTCTCCATATTTTTAACCCAAAAACTACTACTGCCAAATCGAGGTCATGAGTAGGATAGACCTTCTTATAATCCTTTAACTGGTGTGACGCGTACGCAATGACCTTGTCATGCTGTATGAGCATGCAACCCAGTCCTCTATGTGAAGCATTGCTATAAATTACAAAATTCCCCGTATCATCTGGTAATGATAATACAAGTGTCTCATTTAACCTTCTTTTTAGTCCATGAAAACTATTTTCACAATTTTCAGTCCACATATACTTTATTGACTTCCTCGTCAAATTCGTCAATGGAGTAGCTATTTTAAAAATGTCCTGGATGAATCTTTGATAGTATCCCGCTAACCCCAGAAAACTCCGGATCTCGGTTGGTGTTTTCGGTTGTTTCCAATTATTAAATGCTTCCACCTTCGCTGGATCCACAAAAATGCCATCTTTATCAATAACATGTGCTAAAAGCTGCATTCTTTCAAGCCAAAATTCACACTTAGTAAATTTTGCATACAACTTCTCCCTCTATAGTGTTTCTAACACTATCCTCAAATATTTAGCATGATCTTCTAGCGTCTTAGAATAGACTAAAATCTCATCAATGAACACTACGACAAACTTGTCCAAATATTATTTGAACACTCAGGTCATCATATCCATAAATGCGACTGGCGCATTAGTCAACCCAAACGACATAACCAGAAACTCGTAATAACCATAACGAGTTCTGAACGTCGTCTTAGGTACATCCTCCTTCCTTACTTTCAGCTGATGGTACCCCGTACGTAAATCTATCTTAGAAAAATAATTTACCCCTTTCAACTGATTAAATAGATCATCGATCATGGGCAATTGGTATATATTCTTAATCATTAACTTGTTCAACTCACGATAGTCGATACAAAGTAATAATGATTCATCCTTCTTCTTTACAAACAATACCGGTGCTCCCCACGGAGTCACACTTGGTTGAATGTACTTCTTGTCTAATAATTCTTGTAATTGAACCATTAACTCCTTCATCTCTACCGGCGCCATTCTATATGGTGCCCTAGAAACTGGTGTCGTACCCGATAACACATCAATCACAAATTCGACCTCCCTATCCGACGGAAGACCTGATAATTCATCTGGAAATACATCTGCACATTCTTGTACTATAGGTATCAGTTCCAATGATGCTTCCACTCTTCGGGCATCCACAACATGGCACATGTATCCTATACACCCCTTCCTTAACATCTTCCTAACTTGTGTCACGGTTAGACAACAAGAATGTCTAGGTGATTTACTACCGTAGAACACTACCTTAGGTTTCTTAGAAATCTGAAGGTTCGCACTTTTTCTATGACAATGTATTATAGCTATATGGTTAATCAACCAATCAATACCGAGAATTATATCAAATTCTCTCAACCTTATCGGTATAAGATCTACCGATAGTTTGTTACCTCTAATATCTACGAAATAATTTCTATGAATATGTTTAACGAGAATTATTTCTTCGTTCGCTACCTTAACGTTTAAAGGTATTTCTAATATTTCCGGGAATAAACCTAATCGCTTAGCAAATTCACATGCTATAAAAGAACAAGTAGCACCCGAATCAAACAGGACATAATCATTTATTTCATTGACTGGAATGATACCTGCTACTACATCCGCTGATGCAACCGCTGTAATAACCCGATATTTTGCATATAAATAAATAAGAAATTTTGCATATAATTTTTTTTATTATTATTTTAATGTTGAGAATATGTGTCAAGTAATGTATGATAAATGCAAATATATTTATTACCTATAAATAATTTTAGAATTATTAATCACTACAAATTATATTCCTATAGTAATTAATTTTTGTAAGCAGAAATGTTTTTATTAATTATTTTCCATGAAAACATGATTTTATATTATTTAAATAATATATTAAATGATTATTAGAATTATAATATTAAATATTTTATTATATGAATTTGTTCGTAATATTTAAGTTAATTATTTCAAACTTAATTATTGATGTTGTATATGAAAGATAAATCAGATATGGAATCAAAACCCTAAATTTGGATTTTGATCAAGGGATGAGAATAATAATATAATATTAATTATATTTTAATTTTTTAGTGCTATAAATATGCACTGTAAATGTGTAAACTGATAATGGTGGGTTAAGTATGGTAAATTATGTCATGACCCTTATATTGTGTTATTAAACCCTAATTGTTAAACTCAATTGTGAGTTCAAAACTGAGCAGTAATTGTGTTATATGAATTTTACTGTGTATTATAGAATTTCTGTAATTAGGAGAAACCCTAATTATTATTTGAAAACCCTAATTTGCTAAAATTAGAAACTCTAATGATTATTTTTGTAAATTATAATGATAATTAGGAAACCTTAATTGTTAATTTGGGAACCCTAATAGTATTAAGGAACCCTAATTTAAAAACCCTAATTTTCTATTAAAAATCCTAATTTTAAATTAGTGTGTTTAATTAAAATTTTATTACACTTTAATTTTAATTTTTCAAACCCTAGAAATTATTTGGGAAACTTTAAGATATAAAATCTAGTTATTAAACCCTAGATTCAAGCACCTTGGACAAGAATACCCTTGAGATTAAAATAAAATTACTAAAATACCCTTTTTGTCCCATTAGTTGAATTATTGGCTAACAAATCTTTGCAAATCTGCAGCCACCCTACCCTATAAACCTAGCAGCTAGATTAGTAGCACATCAGCCATTACAAATTCATTGTATCAATTCATTACATAATTTAAGAGAGAGAAAATCCTCATTTTGGCCTAATTTGTTCACAAATACCTAACCATACTCTCTCAAGACCAAACCCACAAAATTCTGGTGTTAGATCAGTCCCCAATCAAGCCCCACGAACACCAATATCAGATCAGAAGAACAGAATCAAACTCAAAGCTTAGAAAAGGTACAAAAACCCTAATTTAAAAATCATGTGATTTGATGTTAGATGTTATGATTTATTGTTAAAACATGTTATTTGTAGTCCATATAGTTGATCTGGGTTAGTATTTGTTAGATCCATAACATCAAAGTGTTCAAAATTGAGTTTTTGAAAAATCTGGAAAAAGTTGGTTTTGTGGTCTGACAACGAATGTCAGTGGCCACAGATCCTTTCTCGATTATGTGTTTAGTTGTTTTTAAGTTGTTATTTATAGCTTGTAATGTGGTCATTAATCTGCAAAAGGAATTAGGGTCATTTGATATCTAGATTGGTAGTTATTAACGATCAAAAGCCGTTGACCAGCATTGACCGGGCCTTTTCTGGGCAGCCCAGAAAGCAAAGAACAGCATCGACAAGTTTTTCCAAGGCTTTGATCTGTCAGTCCTGATGTTGTTTTAGTTATTTGTTGTATTAAATTGGTAGCCTGTTATGTGTTCTATGATTTAATGTCTTTAGATCGTGTAAATAAACAACAGGTAGATCGTAGCAAGTGGTCAAAGTAGGCCACTCAAGATCGACTTAACATTTCGGAAATTTCCGTAAAGCGGATAGAAAGCTTATTTCCGAGCGTTGGTTGACCGACTTGTATCTTTCTGATTTATTGATGTTATGGTGATGTTTTGTGATAGAGCTCTACACTTGTATGCGGGTTACACACTGAAGTTTATAGATCACAAAAACATCAAAAGGATGTCAAGTTGTGGGAGCTCAAACGTGAATAGATTGATTGTTCTTCATTTACAGGCAAACCCGTAAATGAAGAACGACTTTCGATGATGTTTTCGTTGGCTTAGATCTTTTATTTGATGCATGTTATGACCATAATTGTTGTTGTATATGGTAGTATTACATTAGTTCTACATATTGGGATCATTAGATAGTCAAGCAACACCACGATCAGATCTGAAATCTTAGGTAAAGTACCCCACTCGAAATCTAACATTAGTTTTTTGGGTATGATGAAAAACACCATTAGCGACAGTTTTGTCGCCTAATGTACCTTTAGCGACAGTTTAATTTCTAAATTAATTATTTTAATTAAATAAATAGAGAAAATTAGTTTTAATTATTAAAAAATACAAAATAAATTACTAAAATTATTTTTAAGTCTGAAAATTAGTTTTTAATTATTTTAAGTATATTTCATAAATATTTAATATTTTTGAGATATAAAAGGTATTTAATTAATTTAATTATAATAATAAATAAATTATTTAAAAATGATTTTAATACATGAAAATCATTTAAAAAATATGTTATGATATTTTAAGTTATTTTCTATAATTTTAATATTTTGTGATGATTTTCATTATTAATTAGATATTAATGATGATTAAGTTATTTAATAAAGATATTAAATAAATGATGGAAAATAGAATTAATGATTTAAAATTTATATAAAATGATTTAGAGATTTATAAAATATTTTAAGTTATAAAATATAACTTTTGATATTTTGTCATGAAAAATATTAATATTTTAATATTAAGGATATTAGATTTATTTAATAATTATGTTAAATAAAGTAATGTAAAAATGATTTTAATATTAGAAAAATCATTTTAAATGAAAATAAAGTGTTTAAAGATATTTTAAGTTATAAAATATAACTTTTAATATTTAAAGGATAATTTCATTCATAATTTAATCTTAATCATATTTATTTAACATTAATGATATTAAATTTATTTAATAATTATATTAAATAAATAGTTTTAAAATGGTTTTAATAATTTAAAAATCATTTAAAAGGGATATAAATGAATTAAAAATATTTTAAGTTTTAATTAATGACTTTTAATATTTGGATAAATAGTACATTAATACTTAAATATTAATGGTAATTATTTAAAAATGATTTTAAATGTTTTCAAAAATCATTTAAGGGTAATATTAATACGTTAAAAATATTTTGAGTTATTATATATAACTTTAATATTTTGGCAATGGTTTCATTAATAGTTTAATAACAATTAAATATTTATGATAATAGAATTAGTTAATATTTAAATCATTTAATAATGATTTCAGTGTTTGAAAATTCATGATAAAGTATAATAATTATTTAAAAATTATTATAAGGTTATGAAAAATAATATGACTGATATTTAAAATATCTAAACGACCATTGAACTACACGATAAAGTCTTAGACTCGATATTTACCCGATAAAGCCGTTGGTACACCAAAATATTTCAGAAATTGATCTAGATTTAGATAAATTGACTAGATATGTATTTGTTAGTGAATCAATAACTGTTAAACCTATGTGACGATGTGATTAGGTTATGTGCTGACTGCAATTAGCAGTAATATGTGATATGATATATTATTCTAATTGAACGAATGATCTTATTATTGATAGGTCGCTGTATAAAAGATTAATCTAAGTTGCGTTATTATAAGCAGCAGCTCAGGCAAGTATCTTACTTTTGCATTTACTCTATGCAATGGACATGAGTAAGAAAGTTTTAGAATTATATTATTATTGTGCCAGCTTATTAACTCTATTATTATTGATTATGTATCCAATCTTTGTATTCATACAAGTTCTTACATTATCAGATCATTGTATTATTGTATAATTCAGATATTTATTCTATTCGTTAATTCGTATATAGGGTTAGACAAGTGTCCCCACTTGGATAACCATTGTATTTAATCATATGTTGATATATACTTATTGATTTCAAGTATGTATACGTTGACTTAAAAGCCGTCTAAGCTATTTGATTCAGCTAGACATAAAAAAAATATTGTTGAACAAGATAGAACGTTATTGTATCCAACCAGATTGTTTTGGTTCAGATTCCCGACTAAGTATGAACATCCTGAATATGGGAAAACTTTTGTGCACCTAAAGTGGATAGAGTGAACGATAATATTGTTCTTGCATGTAGTATTAGTCAATACAGGTCATAATGGGTTGATCACCCCCCGTGCCCGTAAGTTATGACGATTTACAGATGAATATCTGTTTAACCTTTTCGAAAATAGAAAACAATATTCATAGTATGTTGAATGATCTACAGTTATAGTCAATACGTAGTTTCAAAAATTTCATATAGAAGTGATATGTTATTATTATTGGTTCAGCTTACTTCACAACTGTTGATTCGTTGTAGAAGTGTCTTTCAAAGAAAATATTTAATTCTTTTAGCTAATATATATTGTTGTTATTACTTGCTGGGCAATCCAATACTCATTCTTGCTTTAAATTTAAATGTTTTCAGTTAAGTATGATCAACTAGAAGGTTCAGGCAAGAACAAGGGGAAAGGAAAGCTGTTCGAATGAGATTTATAATATTCTGTGTAATAGTTAAAGTTTATTAAGACAATGATACTTATTATCTATGATGTAATGAATGTTTAAAGGTCTCGTACCTGGAAGTAAACTTTGATGCATATGTAAATTAAGTTTGAATTTTATATTATTGTTATTATTATTAGTATTATTCAGCTTATAGAAATGGTATCGTGAAGCACCGAAGTTCGGATTTCAAGTACCCGGATTTAAAGTCACAACATTGTTAGGTTTGTAATATTCATGAACGCGATCAAATTGCACAAAATAAGCGGAAACGTGTAAAAATTGAGTTTTAAAATTTTACAAACCATATACCCGGATCATCCTTTATGCACAATTATTAATTAAACAAAAAGAAGAAGAATAAGAATTATACCCTTGAAAATTCGAGCTTCCTCAGGTACAAGTTCACCTCCAAATCATTTCGCGTTCAACTTGAATCCGACGGGTTTGGTTCCTTCCTTTGATCAATGTTAGCCACCCAAGTGTTTGGCCTCTAGAGGTGATCCACCAAGGAAGAAGAAAGATTCAAGAAGATGGGTGTTTGGCAAAACCCTAGTTTTTTCTATCTCTCATAGAAAAAGAGCGTACTCTCCAACTATTGGAATTGCGTATATTGATATATGATATAAGACTCACCTTATAAAGATATCAGGTAACCCTATTTAATTAAAACAAGGTATTATTTATTTAATTAAACTCTTTTAATTATATGGGCTCCCTAATCTTATTAAAAATAATTAATTAAACTCCATTTAACTAATTTTCCTCCTAATCCTATTAGGAATAAATGAGAGTAGTTATATTAAATTAATTCCTAAACTCTTTTAGAAATTAAAATAATAATAATTATAATAATATTAATAAGACTACTCTTATTAATTTATATTTAATATTTCTAAAATATTAAATAATAATATTAAGCTATTTAATTTATTCTATCACCATAGATTAAATTAAATATACTTAACATATATTATTACGATAATGTCATTAACTTCTTAAATAATTATTCTTCCTTTTTTATAGTGTGATCCTTTAGGTTCTCCATATTAAACAGGTTGTGAATAAATCAATTAGAACAATTCTAATCTTATTTAAATAAATAAATTAAACGATTAATTTATTTAAATAAATAATATTTATTCTACAATAGGGATAAGCCTCCCTAGCGATCAACGACTTTCTAGATAATATAGATTTCAACATTAATCATAAAAGAACCTTTAAGTAAATAGTTACCGTACAATTCAATCCTTCCACCATACAATGTTCCAATTAAATATAAGACATGGAATTACTGTCAAGTCTTATTTTATTTAATTATATGTATTTCGACTCTTAAATGCACAACACCAAATAATGAAAATTAGAAACTCCTTTCTAATTTCATTCTGCCTTGGCCAAGGACTACTGGGTTGTCATTTATCGAATCACATAGGGCATTTCTCTTATTTTACTAGAAGTATGGTAGATTCTTTATTGATCATACATTATTTCCATATACAACTTATTATACTCAAGCATACCCTTTGATATACCCTAAGGGTCTGAAGGAATAAGTCAAAGTTTAACTCATCATACACAAGATACTATGATGATCTCAAGTCCAAGGATCACTTGTACTACTATCACTACAGGAATTCCTATTGACACGCAAGTAAAACTCCATTAAGTATTCCTTAGCGAGCCACGTTCAGTGAACTTATTTTCTAATAAGCACCTACATACTTGCTTTAGTGTCTCCACACAAATGATCATGAGATCAATCATCCTCATCCAATGAGCAAACAACGTATGTACCAATCTATTCGGATTCACTAATCCCTAATTTAGTAATCCAACGATTGGGAACTATTTTAGTTTTAAGCTTTCTAAGAATTTAGATCTCATTAGAATGATCATCATCATTATTATAAAAGAAATGCTTAAAACTATGGGTTTATCATATATTATAAAACAATATCATGTAGATAATTAAAAGCCTTTAATAAATTAATACTTTTTATTAATAAATGAATAAGATTGTTACAAATTATATGCTTTATCATCAAACATGATTGGTTTGTGTTCATACTACTTTCAATCTCCCACTTGCACTAAAGCCAATCATTATGGTATCTCATACCCTTCTTCTCCAAGTGACGATTATCCTGTTGTTAGATAAGCTTTAGTTAATGGATATGTAATGTTGTTCTTGAGAATCCACTATCTCTATAGTGATTTCCCATCTTTCAATGATTTCTATAATCAAATGAAAGTGCCACAACACATGTTTAGATCTGAGATGAGACTTAGGAACCATTCCTAGTTCTGCAATGAACTTTTCATCCAAACAATCAACTTGTAGCTTCATTTATAGCTATATACTTTGTCTTTATCACTAAACTAGCAACTGTTTGCTGTTTGGAACCTTTCCAATTCACTGCACCACCGTTCAAGGTAACACTTTACCTTAAAGTGTATTTTCTGTCGTCTTGGTCTTTCTGAAAAAACTCGAGTCTGTTAAGCCCTCTAATTTTAATTCAGACCCACCATGTATATGATCAGATCCTTAGTGCCAGTTAAGTACTTTAAGATGTTTTTCACTGGCTCATAGTGAACTTCTCCAGAATATGACTAATCAACATCAGGTCTCGTATATTACATTGCATACATGAAAGTTACTCATGCGATCTCTTTTTTATGAGTCTTTGGGGACTATTAAGAGAGATACGCTCCATGGCTCATTAACATGAGACAACTCTTGGAGTTTGTCATGCTAAACAACTTTAGCATCAAATGAATATACGTTCCTTGGGTTAAGTCGAGTATCCTATTAAATCTATCTATATAGATTTTTATCCCCAATAACGATACTCTTCCCAAATCATTCATGGAGGAATGTTTAGACAACTTTATCTTTACTACTTGTAGCATTGGTATATCATTCCTTATCCATAGTATATCAACATATAATACTAGGAATATCACGACGCTCCCACTTATCCTTTTATACACACTAGGTTCATTCTTGTTTTTGATAAAATCAAACTCTTTTGATTGTCTCATCAAAACGAATGTTCCATATTTGAGAAGTTTGCTTCAATCCATTTCTCTGAGTGTCTACAACTCTTACCTCATCGTATGTAACTGGATCATCATCTTCCATGATGTGTACCTCATCATCATCATCTATAATGAATCCATACCTCCTAGGTATCTTTGGTACTCTAGATTTATGATTCAGTTGTGGTACAATAGGTCTATCTACAAGTTCCTCTTATTTGACTTATAGTATTTTGTGGTTTTTGAACTCTTCAAGATTCTATTATCCTCCCACTAGCCCCTTCAATGATAAACACCTTTATCTTATAAGGCAGCGTGTTTCACAACAAACACCTTTTGCTAAGTAGGATTATAGAACATATACCCTAAACTTATTTTAGGATGTCCCACAAATCGACACTCGTCAAATCTTGTCCCAAGCTTATCCTTTGAAACCTTTTCACATAAGCTGGACAACCCCTTATCTTAACTTACTTAAAATTAGGGATCCTTCCTGTCCATAACTTTTATGGAGTCTTGTGGCCGGATTTTGAGGTTACCTTTTCGTAGATATGCAGCCATTTCTAGGACATTACCCTAGAAGGATATTGGAATTTTGGTAAAATCATTATGGACCGTACCATGTCCAATAAGGTATGATTTTTCATTTAAGATACATCAATCAATTATTGCGCATCAGGAGGCGTCCATTGTGAGAAAACTATTTGAGATGATCTAGAAACTTATTGCACAAGTATTACTTCCTTGATAAGATCAAAGAATCCTAACACTTTGCCAATTTGTTTCACTTCTGAATTCTTTGAACCTTTCAAATAATTCACACTTGTATTTTAGAAAATACGCACATCTAACTCTTTGAATGATCATCTCCTTTTCTTATACTAGTTTGTTCAATTTGCAAAATAAATTTTTTTACGTAAGTCTGATGAGTAGGTTTTTAACCTATGAATTATGTTCATTTGGCTTGTTATATTGTTAGTTTCTGGGTATTTTCATGTTACTTCTGATGGGGTTTACATTTGTTGTAGGTAATTCAGACTCATCCAGCGAATGGGAGTATTGGAGTACATTTTGAGCGACATTGCGAGTTCTGGTGGCCTAGTGTGGAGCCAGATGTATCGAAACGAAATGAGCAATGGCGAGTCTTGTTGGAGCGTGGCAAGGTTGCTGGTGGGTTAGTGCGGAGCGCGTTGGGATGATGTTGAGACTAGCGCGGACCGCGCTGGTGCACGAACTTGATTGAGGGAAGTCTTTGCGATTTGGGGGAGTCTCTCTTGGGCAGAACTGTTAGGGTTTGTAATATTCAAGAACGCAATCAAATTGCATAAAAGTGCGGAAACGTGGAAAAAATCAGAGTTTAAAATTTTACAAACCATATACCCGGATCACCCTGTATGCACAATTATTAATTAAACGAAAAGATAAAGAATAAAATTATACCCTTGGAGATCGAGCTTCCTCAGGTACAAGTTCACCTCCAAATCCTTTCGCGTTCAACTTGAATCCACCGGGTTTGGTTCCTTCCTTTAATCAACGTTAGCCACCCAAGTGTTTGGCCTCTAGAGGTGATCCACCAAGGAATAATAAGAATTTAAGAAGATGGGTGTTATGGCTAAGCCCTAGTTTTCTATCTCTATAGAAAAGAACGTACTCTCCAACTATTGGAATTATTACGTGTGTTGTAAAAGTCAACAACCACCTCACCCATAATAAGACTCCTCTTATTTATAGATGTGGGCAACCCACCTTAACAATTAAGGAATTGGGATTTATTTAATTAATTAAATTCTTTTAATTAATTAAGCTCCCTAATCTAATTAGGGATAATTAATTAAACTCATTTAACTAATTTTCCTTCCTAATCCAATTAGGAATAAATGAGAGTACTTATATTAAATTAATTCCTAAACTCTTTTAGAAATTAAAATAATAATAATTGTAATAATATTAATAAGACTCCTCTTATTAATTTATATTTAATATTTCTAAAATATTAAATAATAAATATTAAGCTATTTAATTAATTTTATCACCATAGATTAAATTAAATATACATAACATATTATTACGATTATGCCATTAACTTCTTAAATAATTATTCTTCCTTTTATGGTGTGACCCTTTAGGTTCTCCATATTAAACCGGTGTGAATAAATCAATTAGAACAATTCTAATCTTATTTAAATAAATAAATTAAACAATTAATTTATTTAAATAAATAATATTTATTCTACAATGGATAAGCCTCACTAGCGATCAACGACTTTCCGGATAATATAGATTTCAACATTAATCATTAAAGAACCTTTGAGTAAATAGTTACCGTATAATTCAATCCTTCCACCATATAATGTCCCAATTAAATATAAGATTGGAATTATTGTCAAGTCTTATTTTATTTAATTATATGTATTTCGATTCTTAAATGCACAACTCAAATAATGCAAATTAGAAACTCCTTTCTAATTTCATTCATTTTGGCCAAAGACTACTAGGTTGTCATTTATCGAATCACATATGACATTCTCTTCTTTTAATAGAAGTGGTAGATTCTTTATCGATCATACATTATCTCCATGTACAACTTATTATACCCAAGCATACCCTTTGATATACCCTAAGGGTCTTAAGGAATAAGTCAAAGTATAACTCATCATACACAAGATACTATGATGATCTCAAGTCCAAGGATCACTTGACTACTATCACTACAGAATTCCTATCGACATGCAAGTAAACTCCATTAGGTATTCCTTAGCGAAGCCAACGTTCAAATGAACTTATTCTCTAATAAGCACCTACATACTTGCTTTAGTGTTCCACACAAATGATCGTGAGATCAATCATCCTCATCCAATGAGCAAGCAACGTATGTACCAATCTATCCGGATTCACTAATCCCCAATTTAGTAATCCAATGATTGTGAACTATTTTAGTTTTAAGCTTTCTAAGAATTTAGATCTCATTAGAATGATCATCATCATTATTCTAAAAGCATTGCTTAAAACTATGGGTTTATCACATATTATAAAACAGCATCATGTAGATAATTAAAAGCCTTTAATAATTTAATACTTTTTATTAATAAATGAATAAGATTGTTACAAAGTATATGCTTTATCATCAAACATGATTGGCTTGTGTGCATACTACTTTCAAGAACTTAGAGATGAATTAGGAGTCATGGCATGGGAAGAGATATAGGCTGATCTAAACATACTTGGAGAGGATTATTCATACCATATCATTCATTCAATCAATAGAGAGACTTCCTTGGAGAAGGATTGTGAAGAGCAAGGGCTTGGAGGAACGAAGAACAGGAATAGTTTCACGAAGATTTCAGAATCGAAGGCCGAGAAGGGTGGTGTATTATTATTCTTCTCCAATTCTATCTTCTGTAATTGGGATGATGTTTCCTTTTATTTTTTCAGTGTTTAATTCGTTTATTATGGGCTAAATTACTTGTTAGGCTTATAATGGATCTCTAAGTGGAACAAAGATTGTGTAACCTTGGTTTTCATTTTAATTAAGCTATATTGCAGTTTATCTATATTAATTGGAGCTTGAACTGATGAATTGCTTGATTAACAATTTTATGTGGATTTGTATGAATTCGAGAGATGAAATATAAATCTAGACTTAGTTAATATAACATGTGTCATGAATGTTGTGAATAACATATTCGTGATTATTGTTGAGGTAGAGATATACTTGACATCACAAGTAATCGTGAAGAGAACTTGAACTTAAACCTTATTTAATTAGAATTCACGTAGAGATATAGTGAGTTGATTAATTGAGGTGTTTGATTTAATTCTATCTTAATTGTGGAGTTGAGTAATACGTTGTTAATATATCGAGAGGTGATTAATACTACTTATGTGTTCTTGATTAATAAAGCTGGGATAGTGAGTTAAACCTGGAATAAAGGTGATAATAATCGGAGGATGCTTAGAGTGAAGTTACTGAGCCTAATTCTCAATATTTGTTTAAAAATCCAGACTTAGGGTTCGTTGGTATTGAGTTGATTTTTGATAATTGTGACATTTTCGATATAAACTGAAAATTGATTAGTTTAATAAAATTTGGATTAGTAGGAGATTAGTAGTTGCGAGGGAAATTTGTGCGAAATCTCCGAGGAAACGATACTTTACTTACTATTATATTACTTGTTGACCACGTATACTTGTGTGCTGAGCGTATATAGATTTTACCCAACAAGTTTTTGGCGCCATTGCCGGGGATTTCAATACAGTTTTATTATTTTTACAATATCAGTTTAACTAGTCCAGATTTACTTAAACACTTTTTGTTTTGTTTGTTCTTCGAATTTCAGATTTTTGATATTGGTTTATGCAAACTCGATCAAAAAATCCAAACTTGCTTCCTTTTGAGGACGACATTGATAGAAGGTGTCAGAGGTTAAGTAAGTGGATAAAAGAAACAAGGGACGAATTCAAAAACTCTAATAAGGAAGAAGAAATGGCTGCCAAAGACCAGAAAGCGTTGAGAGATTTTGCGACACCTAAGGTGACTAAGCTGCAGTCGAGTATCACCAGGCCTACAATAGCTGCAAACACGTTCGAAATCAAGCCTGGGACAATTCAAATGATGTAGAATTCAGTGCAGTTTGAGGGAATGGCTAATGACGATCCGAACGAGCATTTGATCAATTTTTTGGAAATATGCGACACTTTCAAGTATAATGGGGTGTCGGACGAGGCAGTTAGACTTCGCTTGTTCCCATTCACTCTATGAGACAAGGCGAAAAGTTGGTTATACTCTCTACCAGCAGGTTCGATAACGACATTGGAGGACCTGGCTCAGAAATTCTTAGCAAAATTCTTTCCCCCTGCAAAAATTGCAAAGATGAGGAATGAGATTACCATGTTTGATCAGCAACATGGGGAATCACTGTACGAGGCGTGGGAGAGATACAAAGAATTAATTAGAAAATGCCCACATCACGGACTGCTCAAATGGTTGCAATTGAATACCTTTTACAACGGACTACATGGGAATCTTAGGACGAGTATTTATGCGGCATCGGGGGGAGCATTTATGGCTAAGACATATGAGGAGGCATACCAGTTGATAGAGACTATGGAGGCTAATAATTATCAGTGGCCCATGGCAAGAATGACACAACCTACGGTCGCTGGAGTTTTAGAATTAGATGGAGTGACGGCAATAACAACACAGATTTCAGCACTCACTAAGAAGTTCGACGTGTGGTCCGGGGGACAAACTTAGACAGTTGCAATTATTTGTGAGTTGTGCACAGGGGAACATTCGACAGATCAATGCACAATCAACCCAGAGTCGGTACAATTCATGAATAGCTACAACATAATTCCTCAGAGCACATATCAAAATGCATATAATCAGGGGAATATGAATAATCTTAATCAGTCATGGAATAATAATCAGAATCAGCAAGCTCCACGACCATCGTACCCCCCAGGATTTCAGAATCAACAACAACCAGTTCAACGTCAAGAGAGAAAATCTGATTTAGAGGAATTGTTAACGAAGTATATAACAAGTAACGAGGTAGCTATGAAGAACCAAGCAATGGCAATGAAATCAAAAGAAATGGCCATCAAGAATTTAGAAAACATGATGGGAAAAATTGCCTTAGCATTGAATAACAGACCACAAGGGACCCTACCGAGTGACACCGAGAGAAATCCAAAGGGAAATCATGAACAGTGTCAAGCAGTTACCTTGAGGAGTAGAAAACAAATGGTTTGGAAAGATGCAGACAATTCAGCTATTTCCGATGATAAGAGTAATGATAACATAGTGGATGCAAAAAAATAAGATGTGAATTCGCGGATTGAGAAAACAAAGTTAGATGACACGCCAGTTGTGTATCCGCCACCGCCATTTTAGCAAAGAGTTCAAAAGCAGAAATTAGACAATCAATTTGCAACGTTCTTGGAAGTATTAAAGAAATTGCAAATTAATATTCCGTTTGCGGAAGCCCTAGAGCAAATGCCGAGTTATGAAAAATGTATGAAGGGATTACATGCAGAAAGAAGAAGTTAGAAGATTTTGAGACGAAGTGGCACTAACAGAGGAGTGCAGCGCAGTTCTACTGCGAAAGTTGCCACCCAAGTTGAAAGATCCGTGGAGTTTCACTATTCCATGCACGATCGGGAATACGACTTTTAATAAATGTTTATATGATTTAGGAGAAAATGTGAACCTTATGTCGTTATCAGTTTACACAGAATTGGGATTGCCGGCTCCAAAGCCTACAAACATCTAATTATAGTTGGCAGATAGGTCAGTCACGTATCCGAGAGGCATTGTGGAAGATATATTGGTCAAAGTTGACAAGTTTATATTCCCTGCTGATTTCATTATTCTAGATTTTGAGGAGGACAAGAACATCCCGATTATCCTAGGGAGACCTTTCTTGGCAATGAGTAGGACACTCATCGACGTACAAAAAGGTGAATTAACGATGAGGGTCCAAGATCAAGAAGTCAAGTTTAATGTATTCAAAGCCATGAAATTTCCCACGGATGAAGAAGAGTGCTTTCGGATGGAAATCATTGATCAAATAGTCAACAAAGACATGGGAAAGAGTTTGAGCAACGATCTTCTAGAGACAACATTATTGGGGGATGAGGAGATCGATGACCCAGAATTTATGGACTACTTACAGATGTTGGACTCATTGCCACGAGTAATCCGATTCAAAACACCTTGTGAATTACTACACACGGAGGAGATAGCCACGAAAAAATTGAGACCATCATTGGAGGAGCCACGGACTCTTAAACTCAAGCCACTCCCTAAACATCTTAGGTATGCATATTTAGGCAATTCAAATTCTTTACCTGTGATTATTTCTGCTGCACTTAACGTTTTACAGGAAGAGAAGTTGCTAAGAGTGCTTAGAGATCATAAGGCAGCGATAGGGTGGACGATATCGAATATCAAGGGAATCAGCCCTTCGTTTTGCATGCATAAGATTTTGATGGAAGATGACGTAAAACCAACGGTGGAGCAACAACGACGACTTAACCCAAATATGAAGGAAGTAGTAAAGAAGGAAATTCTAAATTTATTGGATGCTAGAATCATTTACCCGATATTCGATAGTAAGTGGGTTAGTCTGGTTCATTGTGTGCTGAAAAAGGGGGGAATGAATGTGGTACAAAATGAAGATAATGAGTTAATACCGACATGAACGAAGAATGAGTTGGAGGTGTGCATCGATTATAGGAAGTTAAATAAGGCAACTTAGAAAAGTTCATTTTCCGCTACCTTTTATCGACCAAATGTTGGATAGATTGGCGGGTCACGATTTTTCTTGTCTTTTGGATGGATACTCTGCTATAACTAGATTTCCATCGCTCCACGAGGATCAAGAAGACCACATTTATGTGTCCCTATGACACGTTTGCATTCAGGAGAATGTCATTCGGATTATGTAATGCACCGGCTACCTTCCAACGGTGTATGATGGCCATTTTCTCCGATATAGTGGAGAAAAACGTGGAAGTCTTCATGGATGACTTCTCTATCCATGGAGACAATTTCGATACATGTCTTGGGAATTTGGTAATGTTGTTACAACGATGCGAGGAGACAAACCTTGTACTTAACTGGGAAAAATGCCACTTCATGGTTGAGGAGGGCATAATTTTGGGTCACAAGGTTTCGGCTCAAGGACTGGAAGTGGAAAAAGCTAAGTTGGACACGATCGAGAAATTTCCTCCATCGAGCTCCGTGAAAGGAATCAAAAGTTTTCTGGGACATGCGGGGTTCTACAGAAGATTCATAAAGGACTTCTCTAAAATTGCAAAATTGTTGTGCAGTCTTTTAGAGAAGGACTCTGTGTTTAGATTTGATGAAGAATGTAAGTTAGCTTATGAGCTGTTGAAAAAGAACTTAACTTCATGTTGATTATCGTCGCACTGATTGGAATATACCTTTCGTGATGATGTGATGCTGCGATTATTACGCAATGGGCTATTTTGGGACAACGTCTAGATAAGGTATTTCACGCCATTTATTATGCAAGTAAGACACTTACGAGACTCAAATGAATTATACAACTATAGAAAAGGATGCGCTTAAAGTGGTATACGCGTTTGATAAATTCGGGGCATACTTGCTCGGCACTAAAGTGATAGTTTACACGGACCATTCATTATTCGGTATCTAATTGCGAAGAAAGATGCTAAACCACACCTTATTCGGTGGATTCTCCTTCCTCAAGAGTTTGATCTAGAAATAAAGGATAGGAAGGGGACGGAGAATCAAGTCGCTGATCATTTGTCTAGGTTGGACAATCTGGTTACACAAGAAGAGGACAAGGGCGTCATAAACGAGTCATTCCCGGATGAGCAATTGTTTGGGGTAGATGCAAAATTTCCATGGTACGCGGACTTCATGAACTACTTAGTGAGCAACATGCTCCCCCCTGATCTTACAAGTCAACAAAAGAAGAATTTTCTTCATGACATCAAGTGGTATATGTGGGATGAGCCTTACCTATTCAAACAATGCGCCGACAAGATGATCAGAAGGTGTGTGCCCTACAGCGAGGTACATAGTATACTGCATGAGTGCCATTCGTCGGCATACGGGGGACACTATGGTAGTGAGAGAATAGCAACAAAAGTCCTCCAAGCAGGGTTTTATTGGCCCACGCTATTTAAAGACGCCCATTAATTTGTTAAAGCTTGTGATAGATGTCAATGAGTGGGCAACATATCAAAAAGGAATGAGATGCCACTCCAAACTATCTTAGAAGTTGAGATTTTTGATTTATGGGGCATCGATTTCATGGGGCCATTTCCTTCATCATTGTCAAGTCAATACATTTTGCTGGCAGTGGATTACGTGTCAAAATGGGTTGAAACAATAGCGTTACCGACTAACGATGCCAAAGTGGTGGTAAAATTCTTATAAAAAAATATTTTTATGAGGTTTGGCACGCCAAGAGCTATCATAAGTGACGAAGGTAGCCACTTCTGCAACAAATCATTTACAGCTCACTTGGTGAAGTATGGGGTCAACCACAAGGTGGCGACAGCCTATCATCCCCAAACCAGTGGGCAAGCTGAAGTCTCGAACAGGGAGGTAAAGAAAATTCTAGAAAAAGTGGTGAACCCGAATCGAAAGGATTGGTCGTTACGGTTGGATGATGTGCTATGGGTATACTGGACGGCTTATAAGACGCCAATAGGGATGTCACCCTATCAACTACTGTACGGGAAGGCGTGTCACCTACCAATTGAGCTACAGCACAAGGCCTACTGGGCCATTCAGAAACTAAACTTCGATCAAGCAGCTATGGGGGAAAAGAGGCTACTACAACTAAATGAGCTCAATGAATTCTGACTTCTGGCATACAAAAACGCTAAACTATACAAGGAGAATGTAAAGAAATGGCACGACAAGAAAATCGTGCACCGAACTTTTGAGCCAGGGCAATCGGTACTGTTGTTTAACTCACGATTGCGGTTGTTCCCCGGAAAGCTTAAGTCAAGGTGGTCGGGACCATTCACAATCAAAACAGTGTTCCCGCATGGTGCAATCGAACTCTACAGCCGAAATCCACTGGAAACATTCAAGGTCAATGGACAACGGATAAAGCACCACTGGGGCGGAGATGCAAACTGGTATGCTGTCAACATTACTCTCACTGACACGCAATGATACAAGAGGTACCGTCGGGCTAGCAACGCTAAAACTGGCGCTACTTGGGAGGCAACCCAAGCTCAAAATTTTTCATCTTAATTATTAGTATATTTTGGTTTCTAATCGAGTCAAGTACACATTTTAATCATAGAATTACATGTTGTGCAGGAAGTTCAAGGACAAACAACCTTCGCTGGATCAGCGACCGACAGCGCTACCCAATAGATAAACCAAGCGCATTCATCGCCAAGACACTCAAAGATCATCTCGCCGGATCAGGTTGACCGCGCGCACACGTACGCCGATCCTCTAGCGTGGAATGCGCTGCACCAACCCTCACTTCCTGGATTCAGAGCGCGGACAACGCCACCATAAGCCTAATACAGCGTGGACCGCGCCACCATTCCAGTAACTCCTGTATACCAAGCGCGGAGCGCGCTCTGCCTGGTTCATAACAAGCGTTGACCGTGCTACTCGAGACTGGCTAATTCTGCACAATTGGAACAATGTGTTATACACTAAATCAAGACACCTCTCCTCATTACTTGCAAACTCTCCACATCTCCCAATTTTATTTCACTTCCTATTCCTATAACTCCCATTTACACCATCTTCACTCTCCTTCTCCTTTTTAATTTCCAACCCCACTACCCTTTGCACTTCCCGACTCCACCCACGTTGTTTTCCTACTATCTATATGAAGTCCCACCATCCTAGAAGTTATGGTACTACCAAGCTCAAACACAACATTCAAATCCTAAATCTAATCCACCCTTTGCACAATTTCATACAAATTGGGATTCCTCTTCAACTTCTTCAAGGTAAGCCAATTCTCTTCATCCCTCACGAAATTTTCTGTTTTAACATCAATTTGAGTGGTACATTCAGGGAATTGAATACCAAAGGAGTGGGTGCTGTGTTTTTAACAATTTGGCTAGCAAAGCAACATCAATCATCCAAGTTTGGGGGAAACAATCAGCCCGCCCACCACCTGTTTGATAAAAGTCCAGAACCACCTTCTTTTGTCCAATCACACCAGAAACAACATGTCTTCCCACAAACGTCAACGGGTATCCTCCTCCACGACTCACCCTGCATATGACCATACAAAATTTGTTAGTGAAAGGGCTGCGAAAAGATTCAAGACCTCCATCGACAAGAAAAATTTGGTGCCAGAAAGAGGATTGAAGCCAAATATGAATTTGGATGGAGACATGGCTCTACAAATTGTAGAACGTAATTGGTTTCAGCTAGTAGAACAACCACTTCCAGCGGCAATCAACATAGTGAAGGAGTTTTATGCTAATGCAATGGAACATGTCAATCATATCGCCATGGTTCAGGGAAAATCGGTGGCGTTTCACGCCGATGCGATCAATGCTTATTTTGGGTTGGAGACACCACAAGATGACCGGTATGAAGATGGGTTGCCGGAGCTGGATGAGTTGATTGCCAAATTATGCAAACCAGGGACTCAATGGGTAGTTTAAGCCAGAACTAATGAAAAGATAAGTTTTCCTCAAGCAGCGCTTAGTCGATATGGTATAGCATGGCATGCATTTATATGTGCCCATCTAATTCCCACACGCCATCAAACTGATGTTACAAAGGCACGGGCTAAGCTTTTGTATGGGATTGTTCACCACTACTATCATATGGACAATTCAATTACATTATACGATGTTGATGTGGGGGAGTGTATTCAAGAATCAATTAACCGGGCACTACGTGGGAGTACTAAGGGTGGTTTGCTTCATGGGTTCTTAATTATAGACTTATGCCAGAAAGCTTGAGTGCAGTGGCAACCTACTGAGCCAATACAACAACCAACGGTTATAATTGACCATGCCACTATTGAAAGGTACAAAGCATGGGATGGGGCACGATCACACCCGCGTGGTGAAGGTTACATCATGATCCGCCAACCATCACCACCAGTTAATGCGGAAGAAACTCGGGTTTCAAGGAATCAATTTATGTGGTTGGCCGATCGTCAAGATTTAATGCATCAGTACAATGCAACTGCCTTCAATACGCTTGCTGAGGCATTTTCGTGTTGCAATCCTAATGCACAACCAGTGGTTATGCCTATTCTTCCTATCCTACCAACTTACCTTCCTTCGGAGGACGAGCAGTAACGCATTTTCAGGGAAGTCCTCATTTTATTTACTTATTGTGCATATTCTACGTAATGAGGGCATTCCTTGATATAAGTTTGGGGGATTGGGTATTAGGTTTTTTATTATATAGGTTTTATTATATATGGCATGAATCGATGATATATATATATATATATATATATATATATATATATTTTTTTTGCATATAGTTGCATGAATCCAGTTATTAGATCGTATTTGTGATTTTTGGCCAATGATGAAATTGAAATTATGTAGACAAGTATATCACTAAGTATAAGAATCTTGATGCAATTTCTATTGTGATGTGAATCTTGTTCTGATTGAAACTAGTATAATATGGATAGCACTTAATAACATCTGTGTTAATGGATTAGTTCAAATTGTTACATAAAGATTTTCTAAAGGATAGTGCTAGTATAAATGAGGAAGTGAAAAAGACAAGTATGAACCTAATCTTTGGGGAAGATTGGGGTATATAAGCTGAACTAAAAAAAAATGCGTTGGAAGTAGTTGAGTCTTGTGGTGGGTTGTGAAGAAATACTCCCCATAAACGTAAGTGTGAGATGGAGCGTAAAATGCACTCACCAACCATCTATAGTTTAAAAAAAAATTAAAAAGAAAGAAAGTGAGCATGAATACCCTTCTCAGAACCTGAATTTGGATATTGAGCTAATAATAGAACTTTCTTGTCTTTGAATTTTTGAGTTTTTACTGTATGATTCCTGATAAAAAACTGGTTATGTAACTAAGTTGATTCATTATCAGTTAGCATGGGTGTTCATGCTACATTACATTAATAATCGTATTAGTCATAACAGGGTGAGATGTACGGATTGATAGTGATTGTAGATTGAATTTGATATGAAGTGTGTTTGTTTACTAATTTTTCTGAGGCCGTATGAGCAAATCATATGTATTATCTTAATTCTGGATTCATAATTTATTTGTTAGTTGCATTGTATTGAAATGCATTTTTGCTTGAGGACAAACAATGTTCAAGTTTGGGGGAGTTTGATGAGTAGGTTTTTAACATATGAATTATGTTCATTTGGCATTTTATTTTGTTAGTTTCTGGGTATTTTCATGTTACTTCTGATGGGGTTTACGTTTGTTGTAAGTAATTTAGACTCATCCAGCGAATGGGAGTATTGGAGGACATTTTGAGCCACATTGCGAGTTCTGGTGGCCTAGCGCATGAGCGCTATGTTGATCAAGTAGTCAGCGAAAGCGTGGAGCGCTACTGGGTGGTACAAGGTTATTGATGAGGCTAGCATGCGAGCATGACTGTGTCAAGAGGCAGACGAGCACTGAGCGCGCTGGAGCATGGCAAGGTTCTTTGGTGGGTTAGTGAGCCTTGCCATGAGATGTTGAGACTAAGCGTGGACTGCTACCTGTGCTGCGAACTTGATTGAGGGAAGTCTTTGCGATTTGGGGGAGTCTCTCTTGGGTAGAACTTAGAGATGGATTAGGAGTCATGGCATGAGAAGAGATATAGGCAGATCTAAACATACTTGGAGAGGATTATTCATACTGTATCATTCATTTAATCAATAGAGAGACTTCCTTGGAGAAGGATTGTGAAGAGCAAGGGCTTGGAGGAACAAAGAACAGGAATAGTTTCACAAAGATTTCAGAATCGAAGGCCGAGAAGGGTGGTGTATTATTATTCTTCTCCAATTTCAATCTTCTGTAATTGGGATGATGTTTCCTTTTATTTATATAGTGTTTAATTCGTTTATTATGGGCTAAATTACTTGTTAGGCTTATAATGGATCTCTAAGTGGAGCAATGATTGTGTAACCTTGGTTTTCAATTTAATTAAGTTATATTGCAGTTTATCTATATTAATTGGAGCTTGAACTTATGAATTGCTTGATCAACAATTTTATGTGGATTTGTATGAATTCGAGAGATGAAATATAAATCTAGACTTAGTTAATATAACATGTGTCATGAATGTTGTGAATAACATATTCGTGATTATTGTTGAGGTAGAGATATACTTGACATCACATGTAATCGTGAAGAGAACTTGAACTTAAACCTTATTTAATTAGAATTCACATAGAGATATAGTGAGTTGATTAATTGAGATGTTTGATTTAATTCTATCTTAATTGTGGAGTCAAGTTAATGATTGTTAATATATCGAGAGGTGATTAATACTACTTATGTGTTCTTGATTAATAAACTAGGATAGTGAGTTAAACTGGAATAAGGTGATAATAATCAGAGGGATGCTTAGAGTGAAGTTACGAGCCTAATTCTCCAATATTTGTTTAAAAATCCAGACTTAGGGTTCGTTGGTATTGAGTTGATTTTTGATAATTGTGACATTTTCGATATAAACTGAAAATTGATTAGTTTAATAAAATTTGGATTAGTAGGAGATTTGTAGTTGCAAGGGAAATTTGTGCGAAATCTCTGAGGGAACGATACTTTACTTACTATTTTATTACTTGTTGACCACGTATACTTGCGTGCTAAGCGTATATAGATTTACCCAACAAGTTTTTGGCGCCGTTGCTGGGGAATCAAAATAAACTCCTTTATTTTAATCCAAATTTAAATAAAAATAAACATCTTTTATTTTAATTTATCCAATTTTGAATAAAATAACCTATTTTATTTTAATCAAAATCTTTAATCAAAATAAACTCCTTTATTTTAATTAATTATGGAATCCAATTCCAAGTAAAAAAAACTCATTTATTAAAGGAAACATGATTTCTCTTTCCTATTCACAAATAAACTCCTTTATTTTGAATAATATGAAATCTTATTTCATATCTAAATAAACTCATTTATTTAAAGAAATTAGGATTCTTTTTCTATTCACAAATAAACTCCTTTATTTTGAATAATATGAAATTATATTTCATATATAAATAAACTCCTTTATTTAAGGAAATTAGAATTCTTTTTCCTATTCACAAATAAACTCTTTTATTTTGAATAATATGCAATCTTATTTCATATCTAAATAAACTCATTTATTTAAGGAAACATGGAATCCTTTTTCAACTCTAATTAATTATCATGGAATCCAATTCCAACTCTAATTAGTTAGCATGAAATTCAATTTTAAAATTAAAATAAACTTTTATTTTAATTATAAAATTAATAATATATATATATATATATATATATATATATATATATATATATGAGGTTCCATCCACATAACCTAAGGTTGCTTTGGAGCAACCCATTTTTTGGCTTGTGAATTTTTTTTTTCTCTAGTCGAAATTTCAACAAGCTAAAAAGGGGTTGCTCCACAGCAACCGGTTGCTGTGGATGGAACCCCTATACCCAGATCATCCTTTATGAACAATTATTAATTAAACGAAAAGAAGAAGAATATGAATTATACCCTTGAAGATTCGAACTTCCTCAGGTACAAGTTCACCTCCAAATCCTTTCGCGTTTAACTTGAATCCGTCGGGTTTGGTTCCTTCCTTTGATCAACGTTAGCCACCCAAGTGTTTGGCCTTTAGAGGTGATCCCCCAAGGAAGAAGAAAGATTCAAGAAGATGGGTGTTTGGCAAAACCCTAGTTTTTCTATCTCTCATAGAAAAAGAGCGTACTCTCCAACTATTGGAATTGCGTATATTGATATATGATATAAGACTCACCTTATAAAGATATCAGGTAACCCTATTTAATTAAAATAAGGTATTATTTATTTAATTAAACTCTTTTAATTAAATGGGCTCCCTAATCTTATTATGGATAATTAATTAAACTCCTTTAACTAATTTTCCCTCCTAATCCTTTTAGGAATAAATGAGAGTACTTATATTAAATTAATTCCTAAACTCTTTTAGAAATTAAAATAATAATAAATGTAATAATATTAATAAGACTCCTCTTATTAATTTATATTTAATATTTCTATAATATTAAATAATAAATATTAAGTTATTTAATTTATTCTATCACCATAGATTAAATTAAATATACTTAACATATTATTACCATTATGTCATTAACTTCCTAAATAACTACTATTACCCAAATAACATCATATCCCTTCCTTGTCGTTGGAAGTCCCACCACAAAGTTCATCATGAGATGTTCCTACTTCCACTCTGGAATCTCCAATCATTGCAATAATCCACTCGGTCATTGGTGTTTTGCCTTAACTTTCTGACTAGTTAAGCTCTTACTAACATATTCTGCTATTTCTCTCTTCATGTTTGGCCACCAAAAGTTCTGTCGAAGGTCTTGATACATCTTAGCACTACCTGGATGTATCGAGTACCTCAAACTATGGGCCTCTCTCATTATCTCTTCTTTTAACTCAGAATTATCTAGACCCAAATTCTTCCTTTAAAATGAAGTAATCCTTCTTTATCAAGGTTATACTTAGTCTTCTCTTCATCCTCCATCCTCTTTTTCATTCGCTCGCACTCCTCGTTACTTAGTTGTACTTCCTTAACTCATTCCACTATCGTTCGTTGAGTCTCCATTGTGAATAACATTTCTACTAATTTACTCGGTAATTTAACTTCTAACTCCATTCTTGCCATCTCCATTATTAACTCATTCTGAGTCGTTAACATTGATAGCTTTTCCCTACCCTTCCTATTTAACGCATCAGCTACTATGTTCGCTTTCTCCAGATGATATAAGATATCAAAGTCGTAATCTTTTATCAATTCTAAACACCTTCTCTGCCTCATATTCAACTCCTTCTGTGTGAAAATATATTTCAGACTTTTATAGTCCGTGTATATCTCACACTTCTCCCCGTATATATATTATCTCCATATTTTTAACGCAAAATCCACTGCTGCCAAATCGAGGTCATGAGTAGGATAAACCTTCTCATAATTCTTTAACTGGTGTGATGTGTACGCAATGACCTTGTCATGCTGTATGAGCACGCAACCCAGTCTTCTATGTGAAGCATTGCTATAAATTATAAACTTCCCCGTATCATCTGGTAATGATAATACAAGTGTCTCACTTAACTTTCTTTTTAGTTCCTGAAAACTATTTTCACACTTTTCAGTCCACACATACTTTACTGACTTCCTCGTCAAATTCGTCAATGGAGTAGCTATTTTAAAAAAGTCCTGGATGAATCTTTGATAGTATCCCGCTAACCCAGGAAAACTCTGGATCTCGGTTGGTGTTTTCGGTTGTTCCCAATTATTAACTGCTTTCACCTTCGCTGGATCCACAAAAATGCCATCTTTATCAATAACATGTCCTGAAAACTGCATTCTTTCAAGCCAAAATTTACACTTAGTGAATTTCGCATACAACTTCTCCCTCCGTAGTGTTTCCAACACTATCCTCAACTGTTCAGCATGATCTTCTGGCGTCTTAGAATAGACTAAAATCTCATCAATGAACACTTCGACAAACTTGTCCAAATATTATTTGAACACTCTGGTCATCATATCCATAAATGCGACAGGCGCATTAGTAAACCCAAACGACATAACCAGAAACTCGTAATAACCATAACGAGTTTTGAACGCCGTCTTAGGTACATCCTCCTTCCTTACTTTCAGCTGATGGTACCCCATACATAAATCTATCTTAGAAAAATACTTTGCCCCTTTCAACTGATTAAATAGATCATCGATCATGGGCAATGGGTATATATTCTTAATTGTTAACTTGTTCAACTCACGATAGTCGATACAAAGTCATAACGATCCATCCTTCTTCTTTACAAAAAATATCGATGCTCCCCACAGAGACACACTCAGTTGAATGTACTTCTTGTCTAATAATTCTTGTAATTGAACCATTAACTCCCTCATCTCTACCGACACCATTCTATATGGTGCCCTAGAAACTGGTGTCGTACCCGATAACACATCAATCACAAATTCGACCTCCCTATCCGATGGAAGACCTGGTAATTCATCTGAAAATACATCTGCAAATTCTTGTACTACATGTATCTGTTCCAATGATGCTTCCACTCTTCGGGCATCCACAAAATGGCACAGGTATCCTATACACCCCTTCCTTAACATCTTCCTAACTTATGTCATGGTTAGACAACAAGAACGTCTCGGTGATTTACTACCGTAGAACACTACCTTAGGTTTCTTAGAAATCTGAAGGTTCACACTTTTTCTATGACAATCTATTATAGCTCTATGGTTAATCAACCAATCTATACCGAGAATTATATCAAATTCTCTCAACCTTATCGGTATAAGATTTACCGATAGTTTGTTACCTCTAATATCTATGAAATAATTTCTATGAATATGTTCAACGAGAATTATTTCTTCGTTCGCTACCTTAACGTTTAAAGGTATTTCTAATATTTTTGGGAATAAACCTAATTGCTTAGCAAATTCACATGCTATAAAATAACAAGTAGCACCCGAATCAAACAGGACATAAGCATTTATTTCATTGACTGGAATGATACCGCTACATTACATCCACGATGCAACCAACCGTTATTAGTTTGTAATATTCATGAAACGCAATCAAATTGCACAAAATAAGCGGAAACGTGTAAAAATTGAGTTTTAAAATTTTACAAACCATATACCCGGATCATCCTTTATGCACAATTATTTATTAAACGAAAAGAAGAAGAATACGAATTATACCCTTGAAGATTCAAGCTTCCTCAGGTACAATTTCACCTCCAAATCCTTTCGCGTTCAACTTAAATCCGTCGGGTTTGGTTCCTTCCTTTGACCAACGTTAGTCACCCAAGTGTTTGTCCTATAGAGGTGATCCACCAAGGAAGAAGAAAGATTCAAGAAGATGGGTGTTTGGCAAAACCCTAGTTTTTTTATCTCTCATAGAAAAGAGCGCACTCTCCAACTATTGGAATTGCGTATATTGATATATGATATAAGACTCACCTTATAAAGATATCAGGTAACCCTATTTAATTAAAATAATGTATTATTTATTTAATTAAACTATTTTAATTAAATGGGCTCCCTAATCTTATTAGGGATAATTAATTAAACTATTTTAACTAATTTTCCCTCCTAATCCTATTAAGAATAAATGAGAATACTTATATTAAATTAATTCCTAAACTCTTTTAGAAATTAAAATAATAATAATTGTAATAATATTAATAAGACTCCACTTATTAATTTATAATTAATATTTCTATAATATTAAATAATAAATATTAAGCTATTTAATTTATTCTATCACCATAGATTAAATTAAATATACTTAACATACTATTACGATTATGTCATTAACTTCTTAAATAAATAACTTCTTAAATAACTACTATTACCCAAATAACATCATATCCCTTCCTTGTCGTTGGAAGTCCCACCACAAAGTTCATCATGATATGTTCCTACTTCCACTCTGGAATCTCCAATCATTGCAATAATCCACTCGGTCATTGGTGTTTTGCCTTAACTTTCGGACTAGTTAAGCACTTACTAACATATTCTGCTATTTCTCTCTTCATGTTTGGCCACCAAAAGTTCTGTCAAAGGTCTTGATACATCTTAGCACTACCTGGATGTATCGAGTACCTCGAACTATGGGCCTCTCTCATTATCTCTTCTTTTAACTCAGAATTATCTGGACCCAAATTCTTCCTTCAAAATGAACTAATCCTTCTTTATAAAGGTTATACTTAGTCTTCTCTTCATCCTCCATCCTCTTTTTCATTCGCTCGCACTCCTCGTTACTTAGTTGTACTTCCTTAACTCATTCCACTATCGTTGGTTGAGTCTCCATTGTGAATAACATTTCTACTGATTTACTCGGTAATTTAACTTCTAACTCCATTCTTGCCATCTCCATTATTAACTCATTCTGAGTCGTTAACATTGATAGCTTTTCCCTACCTTTCCTACTTAACGCATCAACCACTATGTTCGCTTTCTCTGGATGATATAAGATGTGACACCCCCAAATCCAGCTACTTCATTCCCACAGGATTTGGTGCTCACATATCAAAACCATTACATCTAACTACCCATAATAAAAGGATTAAGACATAATTTAAATAACTTAAACAATAATCTTTTCCATTATAGGGTTACATCATCATCTTAAAACAATCTCAGGTAATCTAACCTTAAAATTATTACATCAGTTTGCGGAATACATTATAAAATAAAACAAGTCTTATAACTTCAAGCATTTAAATAAACTTTAACTAATTCTTCATCACTTAGACATCTTGCCCTTTCCCTTGCTAGTAGATGGATCATCACCTCTTTCGACTTTAGCTGTATTGTTTAATTGCAAGAGTGAGCAAACAATTACTCACTGACATAAAGATAGTATAATAACAACAAGAGAGTGAACAACGAATACCGAATAACAAAGAACTTGTTCTACGAATCATAATAGAAAACAAGTTCGAACTTTAATTATCTAAGGGTCTTATGATCACGAATCAAAATAGAAAACAAGTTCGAACTTAGATGCTAAGTTTAGGTATTATTACCTTAAACTTAACAGTCATTAGACTGTACAGACTCTTCTTAATGTACTCAGGGGGATCATCCCTATGTACCATGTATTGTGCACAAACATCTAAACATTATACGTACAAAATCCCCTATGTTAGGGTTGTTCGTCTCAGTTTGAATTTAGAATTTCCACACTAAAGAAAGTTTAGTTTGGAACTAGCTTATTAGTGTTTCTAGAATTTTAGAACACTTATTCAATTTCCATCAATAAAGGTTTAATACAAGAATGTATAACTTAATAAGGCTATTGTGACGCCCCCAAAATAGGTATACATCACCTATTCTGAGTTGTCAATACATGGTACAGAAACAACTACAACTTTATTATTACAACAAGAAAGCGTGAGTTTGAATACAAATATTATCTTCTAGACAATATCTATACTCAAATAAATCCTCATCACATTTATTGATACATTATTTTACAAAAATGGTGAGGACTACTAAACAATCCTTTCTAAAACCTTCATTTCATACCCCGACTGTACTCGCTTATATTCTCGCCTCCCGAGAAAAATGGAACAAAAAGGAAAAGGGTGAGCTCAACTAGCTCAAGAAGAATATTATGACTAAGATAATATACAACAAATTATCGTTAGTCTTCAACAGGAAAAATATAATAGAATACAATAGACAACAAATTTTAAATCAATATTTCGCAATGAAATAATAATTCATTAGAAGAGTTAAGTAGAGAATGCAAACTACTATCTTCTATGTATGAATTTAAAAGTTCACCGCTCATCTTTTATCCCCGTAACATCAATCAATATACATCTGGAATCAAATATTCATCTTTTACACTACAGCCAAAGATATTCATCATTGGTCATGTTCATTTAAACACTGCTCATCTTTGCACCACGCCAAAGATATTCTTTAGAAATCATTCATCTTTGAACTATGTGCCAAAGATATTCTTAAGAAATCATTCATCTTTGCACTCTGTGCCAAAGATATTCCATAATATCATCATTTAAGATCGAGGATGATGAAAAATTTTTTTTTTTTTAAAGAAACGAATCCGGTGAAACAAAATGACAAGGATTAAGGATTAAGGATTCAGTACTTGATTTTATCCACGAAAAAAAAAATACCTCAAAAATAATCATAGTGGTGTAAAATTCAAGAATGATCAAAACATGGATACAATCGAAGTTAGTATCTAGAATAGATGTTTTGAACGAAAAGAAGAAATTTTATTTTTCTATTGAATAGTATCAGTATACGTGAATAGTGTCAGATATCGTGAATAGTGCCAGATATCGTGAATAGTAACTCGACACCAAAAGATAGAAATTCCACAAAAACATCTTCACGCTTCGCTGAATAAGACTCGTGAATAAGAATCGTGAATAGTAACTCGTGAATAGTAACCCATGAATAGTAACCCATGAATAGTAACCCCGACATGAAAAAGTTCCAAATTTGATAAAAACTTCAGATCAACATTTCAAAGATAATGATATTGAAGAAATAATATCATTCTGAAAAAAATAATATCCCTTACCTCGAAAGATCAAGATTTAGTAGATAATAGGGTATAGTCTTTGAAGGAACTTGACCGTCTAGCAATACTCAAAGTATACTCAAAATACTCACAAGAATACGCTTGATAATATAGAGAGAAAACTTCAGTTTACGGTGTGATTTTCAATTCTAACCTAAGCACCTATTTATAGGAAAATGTTTATAACACCAAAGCGTAAAATTTAATAAAATAATAATATTTTTTAAAAATATTCAAAGCCCACCTTAGAAATCTGATTTCAGATCATTTATAACACATGTGAGCCACTCAATTACAACAAAAAACGTTTTTCTTACAAAAAATATTTTAAACTCCAAAAATCAATTATTTTTGAGCTTGAACTTCAATAATTCATAATAAATAGCCCATTCATCAGAAAATTCAAATCATGAGTTTTTATAGGAATTTCAATTCTCTACAACTTTGCAGAAGAAAGGTTTTCCAAATTCCAAATAGAAATTGACCGAAATCCACAAATGGGCGATTTTTAAAGTTATAATCAAATTTCAATCAATAAATGGGGTCCACCAGAGCATGTTTAACATGTTTTAAACATTTATTGCAACAAAAATACTCTTCCTCCTCAGATACTCATATATCCCACATTCGTTGTAAAAATATCACCGTTAATATATTATTAAAATAATATATTTAAATGAATTATTTTATCGAAAAGATAAAATATTAATTTTCAACAATTTGTCATTTTAAAAATTTTCTCCATCTATATCCACATAAAATCAATATTTTCCTCATCATATAAATCAATAATTAATTATTCACAAATAATATTCTGAGAATCACAATATTGACAACCGTGCGAGTTCCCAGAAAGAGGGGCTTTCAATAAGAATTTCTTCTTCTTGGCATGCAATTAGGTGACCAAACCTCTCCTTAGATGTAACTTTCTAGACATTGCCAATAATGTTATCTAATAATATTATTCAGATAATATGAATTATTATTTCGATAATGAAAAATCTTGTGTAATGACAATTATTGAAAACAACAAAGAATATAAAATATCAACGCAAACAATTATTAACTTAATAAAATATCGAATAGTAATTCATCGTAACCATTATTGAGTAGTGCCTTCTTACGTAAGAATCAATAATTGGTGCAATATGGTGTGCTACTTGTTCAACAATGCGTATTAGTGTGTTTTAACCACTGCATTTATTCCAACAAAAGATAACTGTGAATAACTACGCATTATTTAAAACAACTTATATTTGTCGTTTTCTTCATCCAATCGCTTTCAGTTATGGGGGCCCACACATGGTCGCTACTGTCAGCATTTAATATTCCCCGATGCATTTAAATATTCCACGACCAAACGAATATTCCCCAACGATATTGAATATTTTATAACCACTTGCTTATTTTGAAATATTTGCGTATTTAACCCTTAACTATCCACATTAATCAAATCAACCCTTACTATTTCAAAATAATAAATAAAGGAAATTCCTTTTTCTTTAAAAATTTTGGTCTTACAACCTCCCTCCTTATGAAATTTCGTCCTCAAATTGACGATCGCACGGTGTTTGAAAAGGTGAGGATACCTCGCTTTCATTTCCGTTTCCAATTCCCGTGTCATTTCCTCTATAGCATGATTCCTCCACAAAACTTTAACTTGTGGTATGACCTTTCATAGCGTAGGGACATGCTCCTTCCTATCCAAGATCTTGACAGTACCTCCTCATACGTTAAGTCTTGGCTATCTCGTCCGGTTCTAACTCAATAACGTGGTTCGTGTCTTTCACATATTTACTGGAAATACTGGATATGTGAAACACATTATGAACACGAGACATACTCGGAGAGTAACGCAAGTCTATAGACTACATTTCCTACTCGGTTAAGAATTTGAAATGGACCAATAAATCGTGGATTGAGCTTTCCTCTCTTCCCAAATCTTGTAACTCCCTTCCATGGAGCAACTCGCAATAATACATGATCCCCTACATTAAATTCCACGCCCTTTCGATGAAGATCCGCATAACTCTTTTGTCGATCTTGTGCCGTTTGTATATCGTTGTCGAATCATTTGGATCTTTTCGGTGAGTAGTCATACGTACTAACTTTCGGGTCCCAACAATGTTGCTTCACCCACCTCATCCCAACATATTAGAGAACGACATTTTCGGCCCATATAATGCTTCAAATGGAGCCACACCTATACTTGCTCGATAACTGTTGTTGTAGGAGAATTCCACCAATGGTAAAAACTTATCCCAACTACCCTTGAAGTTCAGGACACAGAGTCTTAATAGATCTTCAAGAGTTTGAATAGTCCTCTCTCGATTGTCCGTCCGTTTGGGGATGGTATGTTCAACTAAATCGCAAATCCGCGTTTATAGCTTTTTGCAAGCTAACCCAAAATCTTGAAGTGAATCTTGGGTCACGATCCGAAACTATGGATACAGCATGCCATGCAACCTCACAATCTCATTCACGCATATACTAGTAAGACGTTCGAGGGAATAAGTCTCCCGATCGGCAAGAAATGAGCAGAACTTGGTTAATCTATCAACAATAACCCAAATAGCATTGATGCCTTGAGAAACCGTAGGAAGACCCGTAACGAAATCCATAGTAATGTGTTTCCCACTTCCATTAGGAATCTCAAGTGGTTACAACGGACCCTTAGGTACAAGATGCTCTCGCCTTTACACGTTGGCAAGTTAAACACATCGAGATAAACTTTGCAATCTCTCTCTTCATATTGTTCCACCAAAATGTATGTCGAAGATCACGATACATTTTAGTACTTCTAGGATGGATTGCAAATGGCGATTGTGTGCCTCCATCATAATCTTGTACTTCAAATCGAGTCGTTAGGAACACAAAGTCTAGAGTGGACTCAAGTATTCCTTCTTCATCAATTCTCGCTTAGGAATAGCTCCTTCTTGTACTTTCTTCTTCATACGCATCGGCTCACGGCCGGTGGCTTGAGCAACCTTAACTTTTTCTATTAAAGTTGGCTCTGTCGTATACTTGACATCATCGCACTCGTTCTCAAGATATGATCTTCTACTCAATGCGTCACCACCACGTTCGCTTTTACCGGGATGGTATTGAATAGTGTGGTCGTAGTCTTTCAATAGCTCGAGCCAACGTCATTTGCCGCGTGTTGAGTTTTTTGAGTGAAGAAATATTTAAGGCTTTTATGGTCCGAATATATCTCCACTTTCTCCCCATATAGATAGTGCCTCCATATTTTTAAGCTGAAACGATCGGGCCGCTAACTCTAGATCATGAGTAGGATAATTCCTCTCATACTCTTTAAGTTCGTCATGAGGGCATAGCTATGACTTTCCCACGTTGCATGAGAACACATCCTAACCCTTTGCACGAAGCATCATCAGAGATAACAAATCCATCCGAACCAGATGGTATTGTTAGAACAGTGTCGAAATAAGTCTCCTCTTAAGCTCTTGGAAACTTTTCTCGTATTCTTCGCTCCAAACGAATTTTGTATCCTTCCGAAGTTAATTTGAGTTAATGGAGTAGCGATTCGAGAAAACCCTTCCACAAATCTCCGATAATAACCAAATTTAAGCCCAAAAAGCTACGTGACTTGATCACCGACTTGGTTGCTCTAACTTTGTATTGCTTCAATCTTCGCACGGATCAACAGATACTCCATGTTTCGACACCACGTGCCCAAAGAATTCTACTTCCTCAAGCCAGAACTCGCATTTCTTCAATTTGGCATATAGTTGGTTTTCACGAAGCCTTTGGAGTACCAGCTTCAAATGGTGCTCACGATCTTCACGGCTTTTGGAATATATGAGGATGTCATCAATAAAGACAACAACGAATTGATCCAAATATTCCTTGAATACTCGGTTCATCATATCCATGAAAGCCGCAGGAGCATTAGTTAGTCCGAAAGACATGACTAAGAATTCATAATGCCCATACCGAAGTTCTCAAGGCGGTCTTTGGAATATCCTCGATTCTAATCTTCAATTGATGATATCCGTAACGAAGATCGATTTTTGAAAAAGAATTGTGCCCTCAAGAATGGTCAAACAAGTCATCAATACGAGGTAGAGGATACCTATTCTTGATGGTGACATGGTTCAATTCCCGATAGTCAATACAAAGTCGCATACTCCCGTCTTTCTTCTTTACAAATAAAATAGGAGCACCCCAAGGAGATGTACTAGACGAATGAAACCGATGTCCAACAATTCTCGTAGTTGGACCTTTAACTCTGAAGTTCAATAGAGCCATTCGATATGGGGTTTTAGAAATGGGCTTTGTACCAAAGTTCAAGATCAATAAAGAATTCAACTTCACGTTCGGGGGTAGACCAGGGAAGTTCTTTGAAATACGTCAGAAAGTCAATAACAACAGAATATTATTCAAATTTGACGTGTCTTTATTCAAATCCATAACATGGGCTAAGAAAGCTTGACATCCGTTTTTTTAATAAACGAATAACTTTATGATTAGATATGACGTTGATCGATTTTAATGGTTTAGTTGCTTGAATTGCATAAAAAGTTGGTTAGGAATATGAAAACTAACAACCTTACGAAAACAATCAATTTTGGCATGATGAGTAGTTAACCAATCAATCCCTAAAATCACATCAAAAGCAAGTATCTTTAAAGAGATAAGGTCAACGTGTAAGGTAATGGTGCCAACTTGAATCAAACAAGATTTATAAACAATTGGATGTGATGAAAGTTTTCTCTAACGGAGTTTCCACAGATAGGTCAAAGTCTAATTTCTCCGAGTCAAGTTTAAACGTTGAGCACATGCGCAGGAGAGATAAATGAATGGGTAGCACCCAGATTATCAAGTAAGGTATAAACTTCGCAAGAATTTATAAATAGCTTACTCGTGATCACCTCGTTTGGGTTCTCGCATTATGACGATCCACAACAAACGCTCTTCCCTAATCGTTGACTTTGACTTTTACGGGATGATCTTTTGAGTCATCGCCCCATTGAACTAGGTTTTGCTCATCGTATAATCTCGAGCGATATGTCCTTCCTTTCCACAATTATAGCATACCTTGAACTGTTGTGGGCGTTTTGACCGATATGTCCCTCTTTCCAGATTTGTAGCATATGACCGGTGGTCGTTCTCCTCCTTAGAACCCGCTTACTCTGCAAGACATCATCTTCTTCACATGGTCGTTGTTAAATCTCCTCTTTTTAAAATCTCCTCCCGACTCGCTTCTTCTATTTTCATGGCCATGATTACCACCCGAGTGGTTACCATTTACGTTCGTTCGCTTTCTTTCTCCGAGTTATCATTATTCATTGATCGCTATCTCGAGCACGATCCTCGGTTGTGGTCCTCGGTTGGACCGTACTTTCGTTATCTCGCTCTAATAATTGAGCCACATTTACAACATCTCGAATAAAGAGAAAATTTATGAGAAATGAGATATCGACGTACGCCGGGTTTCAAACCTCTAAGAAACATCCGCATAAATACGCTCCTCATTCTCCACCAAATGAGGTGCAAACTCGATAACTCTCGCAAACTTTGCCTCGTCTTTGAGACATCGTCATGTTGTTTTGTTCCAATCGATGAACTCCACTTCCTTCATATAGACGAACACTTTCGTGAAAGTATTTGTCATTAAATAGCTTCAAACGTCTCCCAAGACATCTTTGAGTGGAAATTTGGATGGTACGCTTCCATGCAGACTCCCACCAAGAGTCCGCCTTCGCCACGAACATAAAGGTGGCGAATGGAACCTTCGTTCCTCCGTGCATCCCAAGACATCGAATATCTTGGTAATTTGTTTGACCCATGTTTCCGCATGATCGGATCCGGCTTTCCCTTAAATTCGGTGGCCCTAACTCTTTGAATCTTGCTTGGTGTGACAACCCGTGAATTGCTATCATTTCCTCCTGTATTTTGAACATGAGTCTCCTCAAATCGATTTTGCATGAACTACAAAAACTTCTAACATCCCCTCGTTCATCATCTCGCTTTCAATGGTGTTGTTCACGGGAGGAACATTGCCAGCCTGTTGCACGTTCTCCTCGTTGGTGAGTACAGGCATCTCCACGGCCTCATTTCCATTGTTAATATTCTCAATCGACATTCTCAAATAATGTCATAATACAAGGGTTAATTAAGGAAATCAATATATCACATAATATCCCTATATACTGACCAACTAACAAATAAGCTTAGGTAGGACACACTAGCGAAGGATTTACTCGTCTCTCCCCTCCTAGTTCTATTCCCCGATCTCCGCTTTGAGATCATATCCTAAGCTCGATACTAACCGTGACGCCCCAAAATAGGTATACATCACCCATTCCGAGTGTCAACAATACATGGTACGTAAACAACTACAACTTTATTATTACAACAAGAAAGCTGTGAGTTTGAATACAAATATTATCTTCTAGACATAATATCTATACTCAAATAAATCCTCATCACATTTATTGATACATTATTTTACAAAAATGGTGAGGACTACTAAACAATCCTTTCTAAAACCTTCATTCCATACCCAGACTTCGTACTCGCTTATATTCTCGCCCCTAAGAAAAAATGGAACAAAAGGAAAAGGGTGAACTCAACTAGCTCAGTAAAGAATATTATGACTAAGATAATATACAACAAATTATCGTTAGTCTTCAACAGGAAAAATATAATAGAATACAATAGACAACAAATTTTAAATCAATATTCGCAATGAAATAATAATTCATTAGAAGAGTTAAGTAGAGAATGCAAACTACTATCTTCTATGTATGAATTTAAAAGTTCACCGCTCTATCTTTTATCCCTGTAACATCAATCAATATACATCCGAATCAAATATTCATCTTTGCACTACTGTGCCAAAGATATTCATCGATTGGTCATGTTCATTTAAACACTGCTCATCTTTGCACTACGGGCCAAAGATATTCTTCAAATCATTCATCTTTGCACTACGGCCAAAGATATTCTTAAGAAATCATTCATCTTTGCACTAAAAGCCAAAGATATTCCATAATATCATCATTTAAGACCGAGGATGATAAAAATATTTTTTTTTTTAAAGAAACGAATCCAATTGAAACAAAATGACAAGGATTAAGGATTAAGGATTCGTACTTGGTTTTATCCACGTCAAAAAATACCTCAAAAATAATCATAGTGGTGTAAAATTCAAGAATGATCAAAACATGGATACAATCGAGTTAGTATCCGGAATAGATGTTTTGGACGAAAAGAAGAAATTTTATTTTTCTATGAATAATAGATCAGTACACGTGAATAGTGTCGTATACGTGAATAGTGCCAGACACGTGAATAGTAACTCCGACACCAACAGATAGAAATTCCACAAAAACATCTTCACGCCATGAATAGTACTCGTGAATAAGAACTCGTGAATAGTAACTCATGAATAGTAACTCGTGAATAGTAACTCATGAATAGTAACCCGACATGAAAAAGTTCCAAATTTGATAAAACTTCAGATCAACATTTCAAAGATAATGATATTGAAGAAATAATATCATTACGAAAAAAATAATATCCCTTACCTCGAAAGATCAAGACTTTAGCTAGAATACGTGTATAAGGTCTTTGAAAGGAACTTGCAATCTAGCAATACTCAAAGTATACTCAAAATACTCACAAGAATACGCCGATAATATATAGAGAGAAAACTTGATTTACGGTGTGATTTTCAATTCTAACCTAAGCACCCTATTTATAGGAAAATGCTTATAACACCAAAGCAGAAAATTTAATAAAATAATAATATTTTTTTAAAAAATATTCAAGCCCACCTTAGAAATCTGATTTCAGATCATTTATAACACATGTGAGCCACTCAATTACAACAAAAAACGTTTTTCTTACAAAAAATATTTTAAACTCCCAAAAATCAATTATTTTGAGCTTCGTAACTTCAATAATTCATAATAAATAGCCCTTTCATCAGAAAATTCAAATCATGAGTTTTATAGGAATTTCAATTTTCTACAACTTTACAGAAGAAAGTGTTTCCAAATTCCAAATAGAAATTGACCAGGAAATCAACAAATGGGCGATTTTACAAATTTATAATCAAATTTTAGTCAATAAATGGGGTCCACAGACATGTTTAACATGTTTTAAACATTTATTGCAACAAAAATACTCTTCCTCCTCAGTATACTCATATCCCACATTCGTTGTAAAAAATATCAATGTTAATATATTATTATTAAATAATATATTTAAATGAATTATTTTATCGAGAAAAAGATAAAATATTAATTTTCAACAATTTGTCATTTTAAAATTTTTCTATCTATATCCACATAAAATCAATATTTTCCTCATCATATAAATCAATAATTAATTATTCACAATAATATTCTGTAATCACAATATTGACAACCAGCAGCGGTTCCTCAGGAAAGAGGGGCTTTCCAATAAGAATTTCTTCATCTGGCGCACAATTAGGTGACCAAACCTCTCCTTAGGCGTAACTTTCTAGACATTTCCAATAATGTTATCTAATAATATTATTCAGATAATATGAATTATTGTTTCGATAATGAAAAAATCTTGTGTAATGACAATTATTGAAACAACAAAGAATATAAAATATCAACGCAAAGAATTATTAACTAAATAAAATATCGAATAAGTAATTATTTGTAACCATTATCGAGTAACGCCTTCTTCACGTAAAAATCAATAATTGGTGCAATAATCTGTAGCTATCGTTCAACAACGCGTATTAGTGTGTTTTTAACCAAAATATTATTCCAACAAGATAATCAGAATAACTACGCAGCTTATTTAAAAACAACTTATATTTGTCGTTTTCTTCATCCAATCGCTTTCAAGTTATATGGGCCCACACATGGTCGCTACTGTCAGCATTTAATATTCCCGACGAAGCATTCGAATATTCCACGACCAAACGAATATTCCCCGACGATAATGAATATTTTATAACCACTTGCTTATTTTGAAATATTTGCGTATTTAACCCTTAACTATCCACATTAATCAAATCAACCCTTACTATTTCAAAATAATAAATAAAGGAAATTCCTTTTTATTTAAAAATTTCGGGGTCTTACAGCTATCAAAGTCAAAGATCGAATATCAACAATATAACTGAATAAGCATGATATATATGCAAAGTGTTATATTCAAGGAATTAAAACAATCTCCTTTGAATCAATGTGTTAGAACAATATATGTTTTGAATACTAATAACAAGAAATGAGAATGTGAAACTCATTCGATGTAACGAATTAGGTTACATGAGCTTATTCAATCATTCATCAGAATAGAATCAATAGTCTTGCTCAATGAAAAAGATAAGGTTTAGAAACTTGCACAATTATTATAAGAGTAGGGTTAAAGAACTTGCCTTGTTTGTAAGCTACACAAATGTAAAACAATCTCCAATTACCCTATATATATCATTAAAATCACAACAATAATTAGTTATATGAATATTAGCTTTCAGGTTTAAACCATCATTAGGTCATAGCCTTAACTTAGCATCTAACCATATAGGTTAATACACTTAACGAATCTAAAATCTCACTACGAGCCAACATAACTTAATCGTTCACCTCTAACTTTGAAAACACCACATTTGGTTTCATTTTATAACTTATTTAACAATTATTTAAAAATCTTTTACACTTTATATTACAATGCATGACAACCTGTTATTGTAGTCTATATTATGTCTCGACATCATTAACATGCATGCTAGATTAATATAAGTCTGATACACATAACTGCAAAAAAGTGTAAGTCTTCGTTGGGTTTGGAGTACGCAAGACAATTGCTACGTCATCTTCGCCTTGGCTTATGCCAGCTTGACTAAATTTGGTGCTTAACTACGAAAACCTAGTGGCGCAGATTTACTTATGCATCGGAGCAAGCGGTATGTAGATTTTTTGCCTTGGCACCGGTATTAATAATAATTTATTTTGGTGCACAAATGCACGCAGACTCAGCATGAAAAGTAGCCGTTTTTAGCCCAAATAACACGAATTTCACCGATCAAACAGTGAAATTAACATCTACAATTGGTACAGACTATTACAAACATGTTTGCTAACATTTACAACCAATTAACATAATTTAACATCAACTAAAACTAGTTTAATTTTCTCAAAATTCATAATTTTCATATAAAACTCTATTTCTTGAACTTCTTCACAAAAAGCATCACTGACATCTCAATATTTGGCCAAAACACTTAATTCAAATTACGTTATGCTCGTTTCTTAATAAGCTAGCATAAACAAGACTCAATTTACAGTTTAGCATACGAATTGGCGACTAGAATTGGTACTATTCACAAGCCATATGGAAAAATATACACTGTCATACTTTTCTTCCTTTTTAAACTGTAATTAGCATACGAATTCTTGCTTTTCATACAACATCATAACTATATATAATCATCATACACAGGTTACATAACAACAATTTACAGAAACTAGAATTCACAGAGTTTGAAAGCTTCACAATTTTGCCGTAAAACATATATATATATATATACAATATCAAATTATAGAGAATTACCTTCTTATGCTTAGACAATCCTTGCTAACCAACTGAAATTGTTGTGAATTTCTTAGGTTTCCTCTCAATCTCTCTCAATTCTCAACTCTCTGAACTCTAAGACTTAGCCAAGTATGCGTAAAGAAAATGGCCAAACGAAAAAATAAACTGATAACCTTAATAGACATAGTAATTGTAATATCAGTTAAATAATGAAAAGGCGTCAGTTGAATAAGCCAAAGGCCACAAGGCCATGTTTGGCTAACCAATAATTCCCCCACACTAAATTATTTTTATATTATTTATATTATATAGTTACTTTGTGTCACACCCTAATTTAGTTAACTTAGATAACTTTAGTTTAGCTAATTTAAATAATTTATAATAATAATAAAAACCTTATTATCATTATACTTATAATTAATAAATAATTATATATCCAATTTAATTAATAAATTAGACACATCACTTTATTTAATTTATTTATTTCTTTTAAATTAAACAATTCATTTAATTTAATTAATTTCTTAAATATTAAGCAATTGATTTAATTTAATTGTTTTCTTAAATTAAATTCTTCAGATAATTATCAATACTCAATTTAATTAACATTAATCAATTTTGTTATTAACTCACCACAATTCATTAATTATTTATTTTCTTCCACAAATAAATTACTTAAAATATTTATCTAATTCAATAAATATTTAACTTAAATTACAAATTTCTCGATCGTTACATCCTTCCCTCCTTAAAAGGATTATGTCCCCAGAATCACAACTCGAAAAATTTATTCATTACATTCTTCCCTCCTTAACAAGATTCTGTCCCCAGAATCTCTATACAGAATTAAGCAAACAACTGAGGATAATTCTTCATCATAACGCTTTAAAGTTACCACGTAGCCTCTTCAGCATTGTGGTTCCTCCAGATTACCTTAACAGAAGGTATTACCTTATTCCTCAGTACTTGCTCTTTTCTATCAATAATTTGAACAGGGACTTCTTCATATGTTAAGTCTTTCTCAAACTGTAAGGGCTCATATTCTATAACATGTCTATAATCAGGTTTATACGGTCTCAATACCGAGATATGAAAAATATTATGAATATACTCCAACTCTGGAGGTAAAGCTACCTCGTACGCCACTTCGCCAACCCGTCGAAGAACTTCGAAAGGTCCTATAAACCTAGGGCTTAATTTTCCTTTTTTGCCAAATCGAATTTTCCCCTTCCATGGAGATACTTTCAAGAATACATAACTACCAACATCGAATTCCCGATTTTGTCGGTGTTGATCGGCATATTTCTTCTGTCTATCCTGTGCAGCTAGCAATCTTACTCGAATCACCTTGATGATCTCGACAGTTTGTTGCACCAATTCTGGACCCAAAAGTTGACGTTCACCTACCTCATCCCAGCATAATGGAGTTCTGCACTTTCTGCCGTATAACGCTTCGTAAGGCGACATGTCAATACTCACGTGATAACTATTATTATATGAAAATTTAACCAATGGTAAATGATCGTCCTAATTTCCCTTGAAATCCATAATACATGCTCTGAGCATATCCTCTATTGTTTGGATAGTTCTCTCGCTTTGTCCGTCGGTCTAAGGATGGTACGCTATGCTCATTCTCAGTTGTGTTCCCAAACATTCTTGTAATCGTTTTCAGAAATTTGTTGTGAAACTTGGATCTCTGTCTGACACAATGGACATAGGTACACCGTGTCTTGAAATGATTTCCTTAACGTACAGTTTTGCTAACCGATCTAGGGTAAATCTAATCATGATTGGCAAAAAGTGAGTCAACTTCGTCAATCGATCGACAATCACCCAAATAGCATCATAACCTTGTTGGGTCGTTGGAAGACCTACCACAAAATCCATTGTGATATGCTCCCATTTCCATTCTGGTATCTCCAACAATTGTAACAATCCGCTTGACCTTTGATGTTCAGCTTTAATTTTCTGACACGTTAAGCATTTCGCCACACACTCAGCCATATCCCTCTTCATATTCGGCCACCAAAAATGATGTCTAAGATCTTGGTACATCTTTGTACTCCCAGGGTGAATTGAATATCGTGAGTTATAAGCTTCATTCAGAATTTCTTCTTTAATTTCTAGTACTTGTGGAACCCAAATTCTCCCTTTCGAACCGAAGTAACCCTTTCGAATCAATTTTGAATTTGTTTTCCTCACCTTCAGATATCCTCTGTTTTATCTTTTTGCATTCTTCCTCCTGAAGTTGTGCATTCTTCACTTTATCTACCAATGTTGAATTATTTCCTATCTGGAACAACTTTTCATCGGATTCTGTCGGATATTTAATTTCCAGCTCCATCTTAGCCATTTCCGACACTAGCTTCTCCTGAGTTATCAACATCATTAACTTCTCTCGTCCCTTCCTGCTTAAAGCATCAGCAACAACATTTGCTTTTCCTGGATGATAGAAAATCTCGCAGTCATAGTCTTTGATCAGCTCCAACCATCTTCTCTGCCTCATATTCTAATCTTTTTGTTTAAAGATATACTTTAGACTTTTATGGTCAGTATATATCTCACACCTTTCTCCATAAAGATAATGTCTCCAAATCTTCAGGAAAAACACCACTGCCGCCAACTCTAAGTCATGAGTTGGATACCCCTTCTCGTAATCTTTCAACTGACGTGATGCATACGCAATAACTCTGCCGTTTTGCATAAGCACACAGCCTAGTCCTTTATGCGATGCGTCACTATACACCACGAAATTCCCTGTATCATCAAGCAATGATAACATAGGTGCTGAGCTCAGCCTCTTCTTCAATTCGTGAAAACTTTCCTCACACTTCTCCGTCTAAACAAACTTAACTGCTTTCCTGGTTAAATTCGTCAACGGGGTCACGATCTTAGAAAAGTCTTGAATAAAATGTCTATAATAACCTGCCAACCCTAGGAAACTCCTTATCTCTTACGGTGTCTTCGGTTGATCCCAGTTTACTACAACTTCAACTTTCGATGGATCTACCAAAATTCTGTCTTTATCAATAACATGCCCGAGAAACTGTACACGTTCCATCCAAAACTCACATTTTGAAAATTTTGCGTACAACTTCTCATTTCTCAATGTTTCCAACGTCACTCTTAAGTGTTAAACATGTTCTTCTTTGGTCTTAGAATACACCAGGATATCATCAATAAACACCACCACAAATTTGCTTAGGAATGGTTTAAACACCCTGTTCATCAAATCCATGAACGTTACAAGTGCATTGGTTAAACCAAATGACATAACCAAAAACTCGTAATGACCATACCGAGTTCTGAATGCCATCTTCGGTACGTCTTCTGTCCTCACCTTCAGTTGATGATAACCACTCCTCAAATCTATCTTTGAAAAATACCTCGCACCCTTCAGTTGATCAAACAGGTCATCGATTCTTGGTAACGGATACTAATTTTTAATCTTGACCTTATTCAATTCTCGGTAATCAATGTAGAGCCGCATCAATCCATCCTTCTTCTTAACAAATAACACCGGCGCTCCCCATGGCGATACACGCCTACCGGTGGATATACTTCTTGTCGAAAGCAATTCTTGCGATTGCACCATCAACTCTTTCATCTCTAAGGGGCCATTCTCAGATGGTGCCTTAGATATTGGGCATGTTCACGGTACTAAATCAATCACGAACTTGATTTGTCGATCGGCGGAAGACCCGTAAATAAATGCGAAAAATCGTCTTCAAAATCTCTTATGATCGATATCTCTTCTAACTTCAGACTTTTCTTTACGTGTATCAACTATGTAGGCTAAGTATCCTACACAGCCTTGTCTTAACAACTTCTTGGCTTGCATCACCGTTAGACAACTTGCTTGTCGAGGTCACTTGCTGCCATAAAACACAACCTTTGACAGAGTCATAAGATTAACACACTTGCTTTGGCAATCAATTACTGCTCCGTAATTAAATAACCAATCCATTCTCAGTATAACATCAAATTCACCAAGTCTGATTGGTATCAAATCTACCATCATCTCGTGACCTTTTAAAACCACTCTACAATTCCTATATACAAATCTAACAAGAATCACTTCTCTATTCACAATCTCTATACTCAAAGGATAATCTAATTCTTCTTGAGGCAAATCTAAGTTTTGAGCAAATTCATCGGATATAAATGAACAAGTAGCACCCGAATCAAATAGTATATAAGCATTAATACCATTAATCGGAATGATACCTGACACCACATCCTTAGACTGAACCGCATCCTGCACGGTCATATTGAAAGTTCTCGCAGTAGGTCGGCTTGACTGAGCTGGTCCAGTGATAGTCAATGCACCACCACCGTTATTGTTTCTTTTTCCTCCACTTGCACTCCCCGCTGGCTTTTTAGGACAATCACGAGCCATGTGATCCTTTGAACCGCAGGTAAAACATGCTCCTTTCTTTAGACTAAAACAGTTCGGTGCAATGTGTCCCTCCTGACCACAGTTGAAACACACCCTCTTTCCCTTCAAACATACCCCAGTATGGTTCTTTCCACACATCACACAAGCTTCAAACTTTTTCTTCTGCTAACTTCCATGCTGTCCTCCCGTAGTCGAATTCTCGTTCCACTTCCTCTTCTGATTGTTACTTCCAACATTACTCCCACCAGCCTTATTCTCGTTATCATTCTTCCGCTTCTTCTGATCTTGGTTATACTTGGTCAAGGCATCGCTTCCACCTTCCGCGATAATTGCCTTTTCCAGTACAGCCGCAAATGTATTTAACTGGAACATTGAAACCTTACTATACAGCCAGGGTTTCAATCCTTGTTCGAACCTTCTCGCCTTACGCTCATCCGTATTGACTTGATAAGTGGCAAACCTTGCCAACTCGTTAAACTTCGCAGCATATTCTGGCACCGTCATAGTTCCTTGCTTAAGCTCAAGAAATTGCACCTCCAACTAGTTCCGAGAACACGCTGGAAAGTACATTTCAATGAACATCTCCTTAAATCTATCCCACGTTACCACTCCTTGTTCTCCACGAACTTTATTTGCTTGTCACCAGTAGCTAGCTTCGGACTTAAGCATAAACGTCGCGAATGCAGTCTTCTGATTTTCGTTAACTCTAGCAACATCAAACACCTTCTCCATTTCCATGATCCAGGTTTGGGCTTCCACTGGATTCATAGACCCTTGAAACTCTAGCGGTCCAACCGCTTTGAATTCCTTGAAAGTCGTAACTTGAGCTTGCAGTTGATTCGCAAGTGCTCCCGTCAACAAAGCTACCAACTGCTGAACTGGATTAGCGTTGGTCTCGTTGTTATTATTAGTAGACCCCTCAGAAGGTGCTTGTTGACATGGTTATCTTCTTCTAGGAGGCATTTTCTGTTAAAATATATGCTTATCAGTTCATTACTCAACTTCTTGGGTATTTAAAGTTTAACTTAAACATTCCAAGATTAAAGCTATAACACATAATATTTCAAATAAACTCTAATATTTTATTCATTCATAATGTTTTAAACATACTAAAGATAGCATAACAGCTAAAAACATCCACTTTCCTGAACTAGACAAGTTTCAGGATTACATACTCATATTATCCCTTTATTCATCTCAAAATAAGGGATTCACAATTTATTTACTCACATAATTAACCACATATTATTATCACTCTTATTCTATCTAGGCATATTAAGACGTCGTAAGGCCTCTCGACGCTCTTCCTCCATGATACGATACGCCGTCCTACGATCCATCATGAACCACGACGAGTCTTCAAACTGAGGTGGGTAATAATGGACTCGATCCTGGGCCCTATCAATCGCAAAATTAAAAGCATAATCCATCTCCTTCATCTTGGCTTTCTTCACTTGAACTTTAGCCTCAACACGGTCTGCACGTTGAGTTGCCTTCATCCAAGCATCCTCTGCTCTTGCACGCTTAGCTGACTCCTCTTTGAAGTCATCTTTCAATTTCTCCATGTCAGTCTTTATCTTCTTGTTCACTGCCAACAGGTCTTCATGCTGACCCTTGGTATTAACTAGATCCCATTCCGTGTTTCCGAGTTTTGAGGCAAGTTCCTGAATCTCCACATCCTTCTGTTCCAATGCAACGTGATGCATCTCAACCATCTCCTTCAGCTCCTCAACATTATCCTGTAACTCTATATTACGGTCATACAGAGCGTCATACATCTCAGCCGATACGGAGTTTGGTGGAAACTCCTCAGGATCCTCCTCATCATCATCCTCCTCTATCTCATCAGGACTATCCTCCTCGGGATCGGTCACAGGCTCATCCTCCTGGATCATCTGTTCCCGCACTACGTGAATATCCCGGGGTTCGTCATCTCTAGGTACCTGAGGTATCACCTCCCTAGCTGGACTGGACCCTCCTTCGTTAGACATACTGTCAACAAAATATTTTAAGTTTTACTTAACATTATCGATACTCACGAGAACATAAGTTATTAACACATAACACATAATGTCTTTTATTGTTTATTTTCAATGGATGACTTAATCCATTCCTTAAAACCAGATAAGAGTTAGACACCTCTATATTTTCTGACTTCTTAAAGGCTACTTCGTAAGGTTTTCCCCACCTAAGGTTCATAACCTAAAGCTTTAATACCAAATCTAGGTACTTCATTCCCACAGGATTTGGTGCTCACTTATCAAAACTATTACATCTAACTACCCATAATCAAAGGATAAAGACATAATTTAAATAACTTAAACAATAATCTTTCCTATTAAAGGGTTACATCATCATCTCAAAATAAACCCAGGTAATCTAACCTTAAAATTATTACATCAGTTTGCGGAATACATTATAAAATAAAAAAAGTCATATAACTTCAAGCATTTAAATAAACTTTAACTAATTCTTCATCACTTAGACATCTTGCCCTTTCCCTTGCTAGTAGATGGATCATCACCTCTTTCGACTTTAGCTGTATTGTTTAATTGCAAGAGTGAGCAAACAATTACTCACTGACATAAAGATAGTATAATAACAACATGAGAGTGAACAACGAATACCGAATAACAAAGAACTTGTTCTACGAATCAAAATAGAAAACAAGTTCGAACTTTAATTATCTGAGGGTCTTATGACCACGAACTATGTCCATGGTGTTTAGGTATTATTACCTTAACCTTAACAGTCATTAGACTGTACAGACTCTTCTTAACGTACTCAGGGGATCAGCCCTTTGTACCATGTATTGTGCACAGACATCTAAATGTTACACGTACAAAATCCCCTATGTTAGGGTTGTTCGTCTCATTTTGAATTTAGAATTTCCGCACTAAAGAAAGTTTAGTTTGGAACTAGCTTATCAGTGTTTCTAGAATTCTAGAACACTTATTCAATTTCCATCAATAAAGGTTTAATACAAGAATGTATATCTGAACAAGGCTATCAAAGTCAAAGATCGGATATCAACAATATATAATTGAATAAGCATGATATATATGCAAAGTATTATATTCAAGGAATTAAAACAATCTCCGTTGAATCAATGTGTTAGAACAATATATGTTTTGAATACTAATAACAAGAAATGAGAATGTGAAACTCATTCGATGTAACGAATTAGGTTACATATGCTTGTTAAATCATTCATCAGAACAGAATCAATAGTCTTGCTCAATGAAAAAGATAAGGCTTAGAAACTTGCACAATTATTATAAGAGCAGGGTTAAAGAACTTGCCTTGTTTGTAAGCTACACAAATGTAAAACAATCTTCAATTACCCTACATATATCATTGAAATCGCAACAACAATTAGTTATATGAATATTAGCTTTTGGGTTTAAACCATCATTTAGGTCTTAACCTTAACTTAGCATCTAACCATATAGGTTAACACACTTAACGAATCTGAAATCTCACTATGAGCCAACATAACTTAATCATTCACCTCTAACTTTTAAAACACCACATTTGGTTTCATTTTATAACTTATTTAACAATTATTTAAAAATCTTTTACACTTTGTATTACAACGCATAATAACCTGTTATTGTAGTCTATATTATGTCTCGACATCATTAACATGCATGCTAGACTAATATAAGTTTGATACACATAACCTCGCAAATAAAGTGAAGTCGTTGCACTGGGCTCGAGAACCTGGCAAGAATCTGTGATGTCCTTGCCTTGTACTTTGCGCAGCACTGACTTTGGTGCTCGACTCTGAGAAAACCTAGTGGCATTGCAATTGGGCTTGGGATGGCCTAGAATCAGATTTTTTGCCTTGGCACCGGTAGTGTTGCTTCTTGGTGCACAAAACAGATGACATACATACTAAGCATGAACATTAGTCGTTTTTAGCCCAACTAACACGAATTTCACCCATTAAACAGTGAAATTAACATCTACAATTGGTACAGACTATTACAAACATGTTTGCTAACATTTACAACCAATTAACACAATTTAACATCCACAAAAAACTAGTTTAATTTTCTCAAAATTCATATTTTTCATATAAAACTCCATTTCTTGAACTTCTTCACAAAAAGCATCACTGACATCTCAATATTTGGCCAAAACACTTAATTCAAATTACGTTATACTTGTTTCTTAATAAGCTAGCATAAACAAGACTCAATTTACAGTTTAGCATACGACTTGGCCACTAGAATTGGTACTATTCACAAGCCATATGGAAAAATATACACTGTCATACTTTTCTTCCTTTTTAAACTGTAATTAGCATACGAATTCTTGCTTTTCATACAAACTCAAACATCATAACTATATATAATCATCATACATTGTGTTACATAACAACAATTTACGAAACTATAATTCACGAGTTTGAAAGCTTCACAATTTTCTTAGTAAAAACTATATATATATATATATAATATCAAATTATAGAGAATTACCTTCTTATGCTTAGACAATCCTTGCTAACCAACTGAAATTGCTGTGAATTTCTTAGGTTTCCTCTCAATCTCTCTCAATTCTCAACTCTCTGAACTCTAAGACTTAACCAAGTATACGTAAAGAAAATTGCTAAGCGTAAAAATAAACTGATAACCTTAATAGACATAGTAATTGTAATATCAGTTAAATAATGAAAAGGCGTCAGTTGAATAAGCCAAAGGCCACAAGGCCATGTTTGGCTAACCAATAATTCTCCCACACTAAATTATTTTTATATTATTAATATTATATAGTTACTTTATGTCACACCCTAATTTAGTTAACTTAGATAATTTTAGTTTCGCTAATTTAAATAACTTATAATAATAATAAAAACCTTATTATCATTATACTTATAATTAATAAATAATTATATATCCAATTTAATTAATAAATTAGACACATCACTTTATTTAATTTATTTATTTCTTGTAAATTAAACAATTTATTTAATTTAATTATTTTCTTAAATATTAAGCAATTGATTTAATTTAATTATTTCCTTAAATTAAATCCTTCAGATAATTATCAATACTCAATTTATTTAACATTAATCAATTTTGTTATTAACTCACCACAATTCATTAATTATTTATTTTCTTCCATAAATAAATTACTTAAAATATTTATCTAATTCAATAAATATTTAACTTTAATTACAAATTTCTCGATCGTTACATAAGATATCAAAGTCGTAATCTTTTATCAATTCTACACACCTTCTCTACCTCATATTCAACTCCTTCTGTGTGAAGATATATTTCAGACTTTTATGGTCAGTGTATATCTCACACTTCTCCCCGTATATATATTGTCTCCATATTTTTAACGTAGAAACCACTGCTGCCAAATCGAGGTCATGAGTAGGATAAACCTTCTCATAATCATTTAACTAGTGTGACGCGTACGCAATGACCTTGTCATGCTGTATGAGCACGCAACCCAGTCCTCTATGTGAAGCATTGCTATAAATTACAAAATTTCCCGTATCATCTGGTAATGATAATACAAGTGTCTCACTTAACCTTCTTTTTAGTTCTTGAAAGCTATTTTCACACTTTTCAGTCCATACATACTTTACTGATGTAAGACCCCAACTTTTTGAATAAAGATTAAATTTTCTCGAAATATATTTTTGAATATTATGGTGTGAATTTGATATAATGTTATAGTTGTGGGTAATATTTACAAATTTTGCAAAAGTACATGCAAGTTGTTATATAATATTCGATTGGTGCGGGAATATTCGTTTTAACTGGGAATATTAAATGCAACCAGCACAATCATTGGTGGACCCCCACAACGGAATTATTGTCGGATTGAGAAAATGACAAAAATACTTTATGAAAATAACGGCGGAAGTTTTACCGTTAACTATTGAACTACCTAGTAGTAAAGAAATGCGATGAATATCTGGCGTGGTTGCATAGTAGTAATTACGGTATTAATTATTGATGCTTACGTGAGAAGTCACTCGGTTATACTCAATTATTGCAACTGAGAATTTGCCGCATCATATCTCTCTCATATTATTGATTCGATTATTGTCATAGTATCATCTGCATTATATGTTATTTTATTAAATCAATAATTGAGACGAAAAAGTTATTCATATTATTAAATTGCAATATTTACAATGTCTAGAAGTTCTATCAAGGAGAGGTTTGGTCACCTAATTGCGCGCCAATAGGGAGAAATCCTTATTGGAAAGCCCCCTCTTTCCTTGGAACGACCTGGTTGATAAAAATATTGTGAGTTATAATATTAATGATGAATGTTATTAAAATTGAAGTTATGTTCGGAGTTGAATTTGGAGACGCGGACGTGATATTTGAGTCCAGAACGATGAAATTAGTAAAAATAGTCTATCAACACAAAATTTTCCAGAATTCACTATTTGGTCAAAAAGTCAACAGTTGACTTTTTTGGGAAAGTCAAACTTTGAAATTTCAAAATTTATATTTTTGATAAAAATGGTTTCATTGTGTTGGAATTATTTGTGTTAGTGAAAATCGACAATTATTTCGATAATAATTGATGTCTGGAGGTTATATTGACCAATCAGGTATTTAACCGGATAAATGAACAATTGATTGCTATTATTTGACATGATTATAACTATTTGTTCACATATGTATACTACTGTTTCACATTCTTGTTACTATTAGGGGAATTAGTGCAAGATTGATAATACTTGCATGACTAAGTTAAAAATGGAGGTATAGATGGAGGTACTATACTGTAATTCATATTTTCACATGTCTAGAACTATTTATTCACAAAATTTACTATTGAATCACATTATTTACTATTAGGGGAGGTGGTGCAAGTTTGATAATACTTCCATGACTAAATTAAAAATAAAGGAAAAGTTGGAGGTATTGTATTGAAATTTTTCGAGCCCCAAAACGTGCAATTATCGAAACTATATTTTTCTATAAATAGAAGCTCATTCTTCCTTCATTTCTCACCAATTCACAAAAGCTTTAGAGCGATTATTATAGAGAGAAATTATAGAAAGAAGAAGAGAAGTCTGCTACCTCACTATTCTAGTATCCAATTTTTATAAAGGTAGGGAGTATTATTTCTTTCTTATCCATGAAGAGAATTTCTGTTATTCCATTCTTTATTATTCTGTTGGAATAACCTGTATACGCGGGCTACCCTATACTTGGTGAAACATTCTTTATTATTCTTTATTGGAACATCACATCATGCGTTTCTACGCCGAACTCGGTTCCGCTCTTTATTATTATGTTGGAATATCCTGCTCATGCATTTTCTGCCGGACACGATTAAAATCTTTATTATTACATTGGAATATCCTGTCTATGCATTTTACGTTGGGACTGATTCCGTCTTTATTATTATTCTGTTGAATATATCGTGCATGCATTTTTCTTTGGACTCGATTCCGTTATTTATTATTCATCATTGAATAACTCGCATGTGCGGTCTATCGCATGCTTGGTGATTTCTTTTGTTATTCCATTCTTTATTATACTCAGTTGGTTAAAGTTTTGATTTCTATAATCCATGAAATTAGTGGAATATCCTTGATATTTGCGCTTCATCCAGTATCTTTTCATATAAATATTCTTTCGAGCATTCTTGAATTTTACTCCACAAAGAAATATCATGTTGACAATTTGGACGTTATTAGTTCCTGGACAAATTAATTCTTGAACTTGTTTTATTCAATTCTTATATCATTGTCATCATCCTCATGTTTATATTTTGTTGAAAGTCATCTGTGGCATGTAGTGCATAGATGGACTTGGTATGATTATGACCAGGGATTATTCGGTGTAATCATGACCGTAATGTTACAAATGATGTGGTAAAAGTCCTCATTGGCCTGTAGTGTATTGATGGACAGTTGTTGGCATGATCATTGAAACAACCCGGGTTAAATCCCGAGTCCGGAACAAATCTTGGGTCAAATCCCAAGTCCGAATTGAATCAAATCCATCACAATAAGACCTCAAACTACTGGCCCAATAGTATCTTTTTGGGTCATCTTAGCCCACCACAGGATCCCAAAAGGTCATGACTTGAAGGTACTATTGGTAGTAACTTATTTCCTTATATGGAGACAATTTTTCCCCTATCTTTCGATGTGGGACTGGGGTGTTACAAACTCCCCCACTTAAATTTCTGACGTCCCCGTCAGAACCGATCACACACACGTCCCAAAGATATTTGCCTCTCTAGCCATTGTGGGATAATATCGGCTGGATTCGTGTCCCCACCTCCAGACCTTCATCTCTCCATTGTGCGATAATACCACCAGCCTTCGTGTCCTCACCTCCGGCAACTCAATCGGATGACCCGACCCGAGCTTTCGAGAGTCGGCTTTGATACCATATGAAATAACCCGGGTCAAATCCCGAGTCCGGAACAAATCTTGGGTCAAATCCCAAGTCTGAATCGAATCAAATCCATCACAATAAGACCTCAAACTACTGGCCCAATAGTATCTTCTTGGGTCATCTTAGCCCACCACAGGCTCCCAAAAGGTCATGACTTGAAGGTACTATTGGTAGTAACTTATTTCCTTATATGGAGACAAATTTTTCCCCTATCTTTCGATGTGGGACTGGGTGTTACAATCATGACCATTATTGAATACACAAATATTCTTGGCCCGTAGTGCATGGATAATTGTGGTCGTGATACTAAAGAATATCCTTGGCCGTAATGCAGGGGTGATTCGATGATGTGGATTATTTATTAAGCTGAGTCCCAGCGATAAAAGTGATGAAAAACCTTTTAAATCATAAAAGATAGTAGATTTTATTCTCTACTTGACTCTTTTATTGGATTGCTTGTTCCACTGCAGTTAAACTTGATGGTTGTTATATTGTATTAGTTTAACACTGTTGAAGGCTAACGATAATATATTCTGCATTATCTTAGTCATAATATTTCCTACTGGGCTAGTTGAGCTCACCCTTTTACTTTTATTGTTCTCTTCAAGAAATGAGAACGTAGCAGGGACTAGTCGGGGAGCGGGTGACGGACAGATGATAGCATTAGTAGTCCTCACTATTCAGTGAAATAGTGGAAAATAAATGTAATAATATTGAATTTGAGTTTGAATATTGTGTAGACGACAATATTTGTATTAAAACTCACAGCTTATGTTTTGTCGTACTTTACACGACAGTTGTATAATTAAGTTGTATTTGTATTCTGTACCATGTATTTGACGACTTAGAATAGGTGATGTATACCTATTTTGGGGGCGTCACAGTTGGTATCAAAGCTTAGGGATATGATCCCTGGCTAAGATGTGAGACTAGAACTAGGAGGGGAGAGATGGGGAATTCCTTCGCTACTATGACCTACCTAAGTTTATTTGGTATTTAATTGGTCAATTAGAGTGTAGGGATAATATGTTTCATGTCAATTAACCCTTGTTTTGTGGAAGTATTTGAAAATGGCATCCGTGAATGTTGAGAACATCAATGGAGCACAGGAGACCGTTGAGTCTCCACAGATCAATAACCAGGACAATGTGCATCAGGAAGGCGACAATCCTCATGCAAACAACAACACTGACCAAATTATGAACGATGGAATGTTCTGAGGCTTCATGCAATTCATGCAACATCAGGCGAGAGCGGCTCCTGTCCAAATTGCAGGTGGAAACACTGGCAACTCTCGGACGGTCAACGCCAAACAGTTCAAGGAGCTGGGACCACCGGAGTTTATTGGAGAGCCAAAACCACTTAAGGCGAAAGCATGGATAAAGCAGATAACCAAGATATTTGATGTATTGGGATGCTCCGAGGAACAAAAGGTTCCCTTCGCCACCTTTATGTTGCGTGAAGAAGCGGATTCTTGGTGGGAATCGTAAACGCGTACTGACTGACCGACTCAAGATGTCTTGGGAGAAGTTCCAAGAGTCGTTCAACGACAAGTACTTTCCGAAAAGTATTCGTCACATGAAGGAGGTGGAGTTTATCAAGTTGGAACAAAATAATATACCGAATATGTCGTCAATGTCTGAGGCTAAATTTACGGAGTTATCCGGTTTGCATCCCATTTGGTTGATAATGAGGAGTGAATGACCCGAATGTTTTAAGAGGTTTGAAACAGGAGATATCGACAATATCTTATTTCTCATAAATTGTGTTTGTATTCGGATGTTGTAAATAGGCTCTCGGTTGTTGGAGCGCGATAATGAGTCAATACTTAAGAGAAAGCAAAAGATAATGAAAATACCGAGTGGTAACAATCATCAAGCGGTGACAACAAACGTGGAGGAATCAACATGCCGAAATGGTAACCACTTCGGTGGTAATCATAGCAAGACAATAAAATGGACATTTCAAGAAAAGGAGATTCAACAATGATGGAAAGGCGTCAAAGACCAAAGACACCGTTGTTAAGGAAAGAGAACGACCACCTATCATATGCTTCAAATACGGAGGGGAGGGACACATCAGTCCAAACTGCGCGATGCCGTCCAAAGTATGTTATAATTGTGGAAGAGAAGGTCACTTAGCTCGATTTTGTCGTTCACCGAAGACAAATTCAACTAGGATGGAGGCACCAAAGGCTGTCCCAAAAAAGTCAAAGCCGGTAGTGCAAGGGAGAGCGTTTGTTGTGACCTCCCAGAAAGCAAGGAACCCAAACGAGGTTATCACTGGTAAACTTATCATAAACTCTAGTGAAGTCTATACCTTATTTGATACCGGTTCTACCCATTCTTTTATTTCTCCTACTTGCGTTCAACATTTAAATTTGACTCCGGAGAAATTAGACTTTAACTTATCTGTTGAAACTCCATTAGGAGAAACCTTCATTACATCCACTGTTTATAAGTCTTGTTTGATTCAAATCGGTAACCGTACGTTACCTGTCGATCTTATCTCCTTAAAAATACTTGCATTTGACGTGATTCTAGGGATTGATTGGTTAACTACTCATCATGCTAAAATTAATTGTTTTTCGTAAGGTTGTTAGCTTTCATATTCCTAATAAACCTATTATGTGAATTCAAGCGACCAAACCATTAAAATCAATCACGGTCATCTCAAGCCATAAAGCTATTCGTTTATTGAAAAATGGATGTCAAGCTTTCTTAGCTCATGTCACAGATTTAAACAAAAATACGTCAGATTTGAAGGATATTTCTATTGTTAATAAATTTCCTGACGTATTCCCTGAAGAGCTTCCTGGCCTAACCCCAGAGCGTGAAGTTGAATTTTGTATCGACCTTGAACCCTAGTACAAAACCCATTTCCAAAGCCCCATATCGAATGGCTCTATTGAACTTCGAGGAGTTAAAGACCCAATTGCGAGGAATTGTTAAACATTGGTTTCATTCGTCTAGTCACGTCTCCTTAGGGTTCTCTGTTACTATTCGTGAAGAAGAAAGATGGGAGTATGCGACTTTGTATTGATTATCGGGAGTTGAATCATGTCACCATCAAAAATAGATACCCATTGCCACGTATTGATGACCTGTTTGATCAGTTACAAGGAGCACAATTTTTTTTCAAAGATCAATCTTCGTTCTGGATATCATCATTTAAAGGTTAAAGCGAGGATATTCCAAAAGCGCCTTCGTGAACTTCGAGACGGACATTATGAATTCTTAGTCATGTCTTTTGGATTGACTAATGCTTCTGCTGCCTTCATGGATATGATGAACCGAGTATTCAAGGAATATTTGGATCACTTTGTGGTCGTCTTTATTGATGACATCCTTATTTATTCCAAAAGCCATGAAGATCATGAGCAACACTTGAGGCTGATACTCCAAAAGCATAGTGAATATAAGCTTTATGCCAAGTTAAAGAAATGCGAGTTCTGGCTTGAGGAAGTAGCATTCCTTGGGCACGTAGTATCAAGTCATGGAATATACGTTGACCCGACAAAGATTGAAGCTATTCAAAGATGGGAGCAACCCAAATCAGTGACCGAAGTACGTAGCTTTCTCGGTTTAGCTGGTTATTATCGAAGATTCGTGGAAGGATTTTCTCGAATTGCTACTCCATTAACTCAGCTGACTCGAAAAGATACAAAATTCGGTTAGAGCGAGGAATGTGAGAAGAGTTTTCAAGAACTCAAAAGGAGACTCATTTCAGCACCTGTTCTGGCAATACCATCTGGTTCGGAGAGAGTTGTCATCTACAGTGATGCTTTGGGCAAAGGGTTAGGATGTGTTCTCATGCAACATGGGAAAGTCATAGCCTATGCCTCAAGATAACTCAAAGAATATGAGAGGAATTATCCTACTCATGATCTAGAGTTGGCAGCTGTTGTCTTCGCACTTAAAATTTGGATGCATTACTTGTATGGAGAGAAAGTGGAGATCTTTACGGATCATAAAAGCCTCAAATATTTCTTCACTCAAAAGGAACTCAACATGCGATAACGACATTGGCTTGAACTGTTGAAAGATTATGATCATATCATCCAATACCATCTTGGAAAAGCGAACGTGGTAGCTGACGCATTGAGTAGAAGATCATATGCGAATGCGAGTGCAATATTCACAACACAAAAGCCCATTTTGTGTGACTTGCAAAGGATGGAGATAGAGTTAAAGACTCAGGGGACCCATGTGATGATGGCGAATATCTGAGTAGAACCGACTTTAATTGATAAAGTTAAAGTTTCTCAAATTCTGATCCGGAGATGATGCGTATGAGGAAGAAAGTGCAAAAGAAGGTGTTATCTTAGGAAGCAAGAATCGATGAATAAGGAATACTTGAGTGAACTCCGGAATTTATGTTCCTAACAACCACGATTTAAAGTATAAAATCATGATGGAGGCGCACAACACACCGTTTGCAATCCATCTTGGGAGTACCAAAATGTATTGTGATCTTCGTCATACATTTTGGTGGAGCAATATGAAGAGAGAGATAGCTTTGTTTATCTCAAGGTGTCTAACTTGTCAACGAGTCAAGGCAAAACATCAAGTACCAAAAGGTCCATTGCAACCACTTGAAATTTCAGAATGGAAGTGGGAGCACATTACCATGGATTTCTTTACCGGTCTTCCCAATGATTCTCAAGGCATAGATGCGATTTGGGTCATTGTTGATATATTGACCAAGTCTGCTCATTTCTTACCGATACGAGAAACTTAAACACTTGAACGTCTTGCTCGTATGTACATAAACGAGGTTGTAAGATTGCATGGTATGCCAGTATCCATAGTTTCTGATCGAGACCCAAGATTCACTTCAAGATTTTGGGTTAGTTTGCAAAAAGCTATGGGCACGGATTTATGATTTAGCTCGTCATATCATCCTCGAGACGAGACAGGCGATCGGAGAGGACTATTCAAACTCTTGAAGATCTATTAAGACTACGTGTCCTTGACTTCAAGGAAGTTGGGACAAGTTCTTACCATTGGTGGAGTTTTCCTACAACAATGATTATCAAGCAAGTATTGGCATGGCTCCATTCGAGGCGTTGTATGGAAGAAAGTGTCGTTCTCAAATTATCTTTGGGATGAGGTGGGTGAAGCAACATTGTTGGGACCAGAGTTGGTACATGTATGACTACGAAAAAGATTCAAATGATCAAACAACGTATAAAAACCTCACAAGATCGATAAAAGAGTTATCTTTGATCTTCATCGAAAGGGCGTAGAATTCGATATTGGAGATCGTGTGTTGTTACGTGTTGCTCCATGGAAAGGAGTTACAAGATTTGGAAAGAGAGGAAAGCTCGATCCTCGATTCATTGGCCCATTTTAATCCTCGATCGAGTAGGAAGCGTAGCCTATAGACTTGCGTTCTGCTTAAGTATGTCTCGTGTTCATAACATTTTTCACATATCCATGTTACGTAAATATGTGAAAGACCCGAACCACATTATTGAGTTAGAACCGGACGAAATAGAGGAAGATTTAACGTATGAAGAGGTTCCTATTAAAATCTTGGATAAAAAGGATCATTTTCTAAGCTCCAAGGTTATACCTCAAGTCAAAGTTTTGTGGAGAAACCATGATGTGGAAGAAATGACCTGATAGTTAGAATCTGAGATGAAATCAAGATATCCTTACCTTTTCGACATACCAGGTACGCACCCTAATTTTGAGGATGAAATTTCATAAGAAGGGGAGGTTGTAAGACCCCAACTTTTTGAATAAAGATTAAATTTTCTCGAAATATATTTTTGAATATTATGGTGTGAATTTGATATAATGTTATAGTTGTAGGTAATATTTACAAATTTTGCAAAAATCTGCATAAGTTGTTATATAATATTCGATTGGTGGGGAATATTCGTTTTTAACGGGGAATATTAAATACAATGGCACAATCATTGGTGGACCCCCAGCGGAATTATTGTGATTGAAAAAATGACGAAAAATACTTTATGAAAATAATGGCGGAAGTTTTACAGTTAAGCTGTTGAACTACCGGTAGTAAAAAGTACGATGTCGTGTGGTTGCATAGTAGCACACGGTATTGATTATTGATGCTTACGTGAGAAGTCACTCGGTTATACTCGATTATTACTACTGATAATTCTTTGCATCATATCTCTCATATTATTGATTCGATTATTGTCGTAGTATCATCGCATTATATGTTATTTTATTAAATCAATAATTGAGGCGAAAAAAGTTATTCATATTATTAAATTGCAATATTTACAATGTCTAGAAGTTCTATCGAGGAGAGGTTTGGTCACCTAATTGCGGCATGATAGGAGAAATCCTTATTGGAAAAAGCCCCTCTTTCCTTGGAGCGACTGGTTGATAAAAAATATTGTGAGTTATAATATTAATGATGAATGTTATTAAAATTGAAGTTATGTTAGGAGTTGAATTTGGAGCCGCGGACGTGATATTTGAGTCGTAAGCGATGAAATTAGTAAAAATAGTCTATAAACACAAAATTTTCGAGAATTCACTATTTGGTCGAAAAGTCAGCAGTTGACTTTTTTGGGAAAATCAAACTTTGAAATTTCAAAATTTATATTTTTGATAAAAATGGTTTCATTGTGTTGGAATTATTTGTGTTAGTGAAAATCGACAATTATTTCGATAATAATTGATGTCTGGAGGTTATATTTACAATCGAGTATTTAACCGGATAAATGAGCAATTGATTGCTATTATTTCACATGATTATAACTATTTGTTCACATGTGTATACTATTGTTTCACATTCTTGTTACTATTAGGGGAGTTGGTGCAAGATTGATAATACTTGAATGACTAAGTTAAAAATGGAGGTATAGATGGAGGTACTATACTGTAATTCGTATTTTCACATGTCTAGAATTATTGATTCACATAATTTACTATTGAATCACATTTTTTACTATTAGGGGAGGTGGTGCAAGTTTGATAATACTTCCATGACTAAATTAAAAATAAAGGAAAAATTGGAGGTATTGTCTTTGAAATTTTTGAGCCCCAAGCGTCTGATTATCGAAACTATATTTTTCTATAAATAGAAGCTCATTCTTCCTTCATTTCTCACCAATTCACAAAAGCTTTAGGCGATTATTATAGAGAGAAATTATAGAAAGAAGAAGAAAGTCTCGCTACCTCACTATTCCGGTATCCGGTTTTCTAAAGGTAGGGAGTATTATATCTTTCTTATCCATGAAGAGAACTTACATTATTCCATTCTTTATTATTTTGTTGGAATAACTTGTGTATCTGTGAGCTATCCTATACTTGGTGAAATTCTTACATTATTCCATTCTTTATTATTACTGTTGGAACATCACATGCATGCGTTCTCTGTGGGACACAGTTACATCTTTTTATTACTGTTGGAATATATCTTATACATGCGTTTCCTTTGGGACACGATTACATCTTTATAATTACATTTGGAATATCACATGCATGCAATTCTGCAGGACGATTCCGTTTTTATTATTACATTGGAATATCACATGCATGCGTTTCATGCCGGACACGGATTCTGTTATTTATTATTTTGTTATAATAACCTGCATGTGCAGTCTATCGCATGCTTGGTGATTTCTTTTGTTATTCTATTCTTTATTATACTCATTTGGTTAAAGTTTTGACATCTATAATCCATGAAATTAGTGGAATATCCTTGATATTTGCGCGTCATCCAGTATCTTTTCATGTAAATATTCTTCCGAGCATTCTTGAATTTTACTCCACAAAGAAATATCATGTTGACAATTTGGACGTTATTGGTTCCTGGACAAATTAATTCTTGAACTTGTTTTATTGAATTCTTATATCATTGTCATCATCCTCATGTTTATATTTTGTTGAAAGTCATCTGTGGCCTGTAGTGCATAGATGGACTTGGTATGATTATGACCAGGGATTATTCGGTGTAATCATGACCGTTATGTTACAAATGATGTGGTAAAAGTCCTCATTGGCCTGTAGTGCATTGATGGACAGTTGTTGGCATGATCTTGACCATTATTGAATACACAAATATTCTTGGCCCATAGTGCATGGATAATTTTGGTCGTGATACTAAAGAATATCTTTGGCCGTAGTGCAGGGATGATTCGGTGATGTGGATTATTTATTAAGCTGAGTCCTAGCGATAAAAGTGATGAAAAACCTTTTAAATCATAAAAGATAGTAGATTTTATTCTCTACTTGACTCTTTTAATGGATTGCTTGTTCCGCTGCAGTTAAACTTGATGGTTGTTATATTGTATCAGTTTAACACTGTTGAAGGCTAACGATAATATATTCTGCATTATCTTAGTCATAATATTTCCTACTGGGCTAGTTGAGCTCACGCTTTTACTTTTATTGTTCTCTTGAGAAATGAGAGCGTAGCGAGGGGACTAGTCGAGAGAGCGAGTGGCGGACGGATGATAGCATTAGTAGTCCTCACTATTCAGTAAAATAGTGGAAAATAAATGTAATAATATTGAATTTGAGTTTGAATATTGTCTAGACGATAATATTTGTATTAAAACTCACAGATTATGTTTTGTCGTACTTTACACGATAATTGTATAATTAAGTTGTATTTGTATTCTGTACCATGTATTTGATGACTCAGAATAGGTGATGTATACCTATTTTGGGGGCGTCACAACTGACTTCCTCGTCAAATTCGTCAATGGAGTAGCTATTTTAAAAAAGTCCTGGATGAATCTTTGATAGTATCCCGCTAACCCCAAAAAACTAATATTTTCGGGAATAAACCTAATCGCTTAGCAAATTCACATGCTATAAAAGAACAAGTAGCACCCGAATCAAACAGGACATAAGCATTTATTTCATTGATTGGAATGATACCTGCTACTACATCTGCTGATGCAACTGCTGTTAGGTTTGTAATATTCATGAACACAATCAAATTGCACAAAATAAGCGTAAACGTGTAAAAATTGAGTTTTAAAATTTTACAAACCATATATCCGGATCATCATTTATGCACAATTATTAATTAAACGAAAAGAAGAAGAATAAGAATTATACCCTTGAAGATTCGAGCTTCCTCAGGTACAAGTTCACCTCCAAATCCTTTCGTGTTCAACTTGAATCTGCCAGGTTTGGTTCCTTCCTTTGATCAACGTTAGCCACCCAAGTATTTGGCCTCTAGAGGTGATCCGCCAAGGAAGAAGAAAGATTCAAGAAGATGGGTGTTTGGCAAAACCCTAGTTTTTTCTATCTCTCATAGAAAAAGTGCGTACTCTCCAACTATTGGAATTGCATATATTGATATATGATATAAGACTGATCTTATAAAGATATCAGGTAACCCTATTTAATTAAAATAATATATTATTTATTTAATTAAACTCTTTTAATTAAATGGGCTCCCTAATCTTATTAGGGATAATTAATTAAACTCTTTTAACTAATTTTCCCTCCTAATCCTATTAGGAATAAATGAGAGTACTTATATTAAATTAATTCCTAAACTCTTTTAGAAATTAAAATAATAATAATTGTAATAATATTAATAAGTCTCCTCTTATTAATTTATATTTAATATTTATAAATTATTAAATAATAAATTTTAAGCTATTTAATTTATTCTATCACCATAGATTAAATTAAATATACTTTAATATATTATTACAATTATGTCATTAACTTCTTAAATAATTATTCTTCCTTTTATGGTGTGACCCTTTAGGTTCTCCATATTAATCCAGGTTGTGAATAAATCAATTAGAACAATTCTAATCTTATTTAAATAAATAAATTAAACGATTAATTTATTAAAATAAATAATATTTATTCTACAATAGGATAAGCCTCCCTAGCGATTAACGACTTCCCGGATAATATAGATTTTAACATTAATCATAAAAGAACCTTTGAGTAAATAGTTTGCAAATATAATTCAATCCTTCCACCATACAATGTCCTAATTAAATATAAGACATGGAATTACTGTCAAGCCTTATTTTATTTAATTATATGTATTTCGACTCTTAAATTCACAACACCAAATAATGCAAATTAGAAACTCCTTTCTAATTTCATTCTGCCTTGGCCAAGGACTACTGGGTTGTCATTTATCAAATCAAATTGGACATTTCTCTTCTTTTACTAGAAGTGGTAGATTCTTTATTGATCATACATTATCTCAATATACAACTTATTATACCCAAGCATACCCTTTGATATACCCTAAGGGTCTTAAAGAATAATTCAAAGTATAACTCATCATACACAAGATACTATGATCATCTCAAGTTAAAGGATCACTTGTACTACTATCACTTGAGAATTCCTATCGATGACAAGTAAACTCCATTAGGTATTCCTTAGCAAGCCACGTTCAGTGAACTTAGTCTCTAATAAATACCTACATACTTGCTTTAGTGTCTCCACACAAATGATCATGAGATCAATCATCCTCATCCAATGAGCAAGCAACGTATGTACCAATCTATCCGGATTCACTAATCCCCAATTTAGTAATCCAATGATTGGGAACTATTTTAGTTTTAAGCTTTCTAAGAATTTAGATCTCATTAGAACGATCATCATCATTATTCTAAAAGCATTTCTTAAAACTATAAGTTTATCACATATTATAAAATAACATCATGTAGATAATTAAAAGCCTTTAATAAATTAATATTTTTTATTAATAAATGAATAAGATTGTTACAAAGTATATGCTTTATCATCAAACATGATTGACTTGTGTGCATGCTACTTTCAACCGCATCTTGGATAATCTTATTAAAAGTATGGGTCGTGGGTCTACCCGATGGTGTTGGTCCAGGAATGGCTAACTTACCACTACTAACACTCTTCCTACCCTCCGACCCCTTATTTGGGAAATTTATTGCCATGTGGTCATTCGACCCACAAATAAAACAGCCTAGGTTCTTCTTAGGGTTAGGATAATTTGGTGATATATGACCCTCCTGCCCACAGTTATAACAAACTGACTTCCCCTTAAGATAGACTCCTAAATGAGCCTTTCCGCATGTCTTGCATGATTTGATCCTACGCTTAGTATCCCCTTATTTTACTCCAGTATTCCCGGAGTTAAAACTCTTCCTCTTGGGCATACTTTCACTGCCACTAGCTCCATTCGCCTTGGATACTCCCCCTCTTTTGCTCTTACTCTTTCTCTCTTTGTGGTATTGGCTTAAAGCCTCGCTACCACGCTCAGCAATAATTGCTTTCTCCGGAATAGTTCCATACGAAGCACTCTGGAACACATAAATCCTACTATAGAGCCAAGGTTTCAGTCCCTGCTCAAACCTACGAGCCTTCCTCTCCTCGGTGTCCACTTGATGTGGAGAAAATCTTGCTAATTCATTGAACTTGGCCGCATACTTCGGAACCTTCATGTCCCCTTGCTTAAGTTCCAAGAACTTAATCTCCATTCTCCCCTGAATGCTTGTAGGGAAATAGTTCTCGAAGAAAACCTTCTTAAAATTGTTCCCGCTATCAGATATATCCTCGCCCCACCCCACCCAGTGAGCCTCCCACCATAAGTTGGCTTCTCTTTTCATCAAATAGGTCACAAAAGAAGTCTTTTGCGCCTCCCCTATGTTTGCAATTACAAATGCCTTCTCAATTTTCTTCACCCATGTCTGGGCCTCAATTGAGTTTGTAGTTCCTTTGAACTCCGTTGGACCTACACTTTTAAATTCCTTAAAGGTAGTCTTTCTCGCTACCCTAGGTACTGCGAGTGCTCTATCCCCGGTTTGATTAAATGTAGCCATTAATTAATTAATGAACTCATGCATATGGTTGTTCTGACCCCCTTAGTTATCATTATGGGATTCAGCTTCCTAATAATGTTGTCTTCTTCTTGGCGCCATTTTTCTGATTAAATAAATAAAGTTTCATTATTATTTATTTGCTTACTTAGTTATTATTCATCAAACAATAACTCATACCACAATAAAGCACATTTAATAAAAACCTCATTATATTAATATGCTTCTTCATAATTCAAACTATTTACAGATTAATTCCATAGCCAACGCTATTATATTTCTATCCCCCGATTGAATTTTACAAAAAATGGGATTTACAAACAGACTACTATTTAATTATACAAAAGATGGTTTTACGTCACTACACAACATATTTACCGATCTAGACTTTCTCTATCTACTACTAATATTGCATAACACCATTCTCATGCTTCTAATTCGCAAGGAATGACACAATATCCTGACTAATCGTATGACGAGTTTGCTCTGACTCAATGTAATAATAAGCAATTTTTAGTTTGAAATCCTCATGAGCACTCTCATGGATATAAGACATCCGTGCTATCTTCTGGTTCCTCTCCTCCGGTTCTTTACAAAGCTCAATGACCTCATTTTTAAAATCCATAGCCTTATCCTTCATGAGCACCTTCTCATCATGCTCTATCTCAAAATTTGCTTCTGCAGACTCCTTAGCTTATTTATGGAGGTCACTAACCTCCTCCATCAGGCTCTGCACAACAATGCACAGTTTCACATTCTGGTCAAGCACCATCAGATATAATGCCATCACTGCCTCTGGAGGTGTTGGCTCTAGTGCAGGTACCACTATATCAAACGATGCTGCCTCCATATCCTCATCCACATCGACCACCATATCGAAATATGATGTTGATCCCAAGTTTTCCATATCCCCCTCTTGATAGTCCTCATCTGGCTCGGACTCATCTAGGTTCACCATTGGTACCCCCGCCACTGGCACTGCTACTGGCCCTATCATGTTTACTGACTCTTCACTCACCACGTGTATATCCCTATACATGAAACTATCGATGGACATCTACAATAACACATAACAGTTGATCAGTAAATAATACACAATAATATAAGCATAAATCACATTTAGTTTATTTAGGGTTAATTTCCATCTTTTAAATCTTTCTGTACTGAGTTTCATCAATACTTAACGAACAAATTCTTCTAAAATTCATTTGCTTCTAACTTCTCATTTACTAACGAGGTTATTAACCTAAGGTTCTTTCCCCTTAAGTTTTATTAGCCTAATGCTTTCAACTCACAGATATTGTGCTACACGGTACTCATAATTATACATTCATTCCATTGAAACAACATCAACATGATTGTATTTACTACATTCTTATTACAATAGTAATGAATCCTTTCCCAGGTTCTGTTAACCAAATACATTCTTCGTTTATCATAGTATAATTCATACAAATATACTAGTCTATTACAGGATAATCTACTTATCCATCTTACCTTTGCCTTTATCTTTACTAGAACCCTTGGTTCGCTCGGCCTTAGCTGCAATCATATAATTCAAGCAAGAAGTGAGCATAACTAGCTCAGCAAGTCTAGTAATATATATACAAGTACCACGTCGAGAATTATATGAATATTCTTAATTAACTAAACCAATAGCTATGAAATACTATGAAATATTGAAATAACATTTTTCATTCTCATAAAACAATTCCAAAGTACATATAGTAACTTAGGAATTCTGAGTAGGTCAAAAGACCATGAACATTCTCTTTTGATTTTCATTCATGAAAAAGGACAACCCGACACTAAGTCCGTAAGTTTGATATATCTTACGAGCACTTCTAGGTGATCAGCTTATAGTACTCTATGTTGACCAACACTCATCCGTTAAACGTATCTATGTTTAAGTTTTGGCAACCTCACGTGCCCATCTAATAATCGATGTAAAATACTTTTGTTTATTCATACTCAGGCTTACCTTTGAATCTGTACCAAATAATTGGCATATGATAGCGTTATCAATACTATATCGAAAGACTTGTAAAAAAATCAATAAAACTCTTAAGATTGGTCTAGCCGAGCTAAAACTTGCATCGACTCTTTTATTAAACAATTCATGCATATTATAACATGAATCACAGAAACTTGGCTAATACGAAGGTTAAACAAGCGTTAAGAAAACTTGCCTTTAAGCATCTTCAATAAAATTTCAACAGTTCTTGGTCTTTATAGTTTCTACATGATATATTCACATAGCACACTGAAATTAGCTACCAAACAATCTAATCACATTGTTTTTACCAACTTCTTTCTCTTCTATAACTTAACCGAATTTATTGCATTAAAAATATTTGTTTCGAGTTACTATCCTTCCTTACGGCTTATTAACGTTCTTACGTCACTAAACAAATACTCAACAACCCTTAGTTAAGTACCATAGTAGTTGAAACCCTAATTGATACATTAACTTAGATGAATTCCTCTCGAATTACCGACATCAGACTCCATATAGTACATACATAGGTTTTACCTTCACTTCTTATCATTTATGTATTACGCATATCTATTACATAATGTATAATATTAGGACACGCATTAATCTTGAATATGATTTACCATTCACATTCTCACACCTTACTCACTTCATTTAATTACTATTAAACAACGTTAATTTCATAAAATCATCACTATATGTTATTTAGGAATGGTCTTATCATGTATATTAAATATATGCATGCCCCAAAGTTATCATGTAAACAGTTGTGTTAAAAATTAACTATGTCATATTTTTTTTCATTCTGGGGAGCTACTGGCGCTTAGTTTTCATGTATACAAGTGGCATCGCTTATGCATGAAAGTTAGTAGTAGCTAATCCCCATCCCCCCAGTACTGCCCCGCCTCGAGCCTTTAATTTTTTTTTTATGTTTTTTATTTCAATTCTTTTCGGACTCGTAACTTGACCGTTATAAGTTGGAATTGGCTCATTCAAAAGTCATTAACTTATATATCTCATATACTTCGATTTCATTTGGACAAAAGTAGTTTTTAAATCTGTTAACAATGAATTCACTATTTAACTATTCTTTTACTCGTTCGTTTAATAGTTGTGAACGTTCATAACTCGTTTCTGCGTTTTAAGGCGGAATTCGACCATTCTTGAGTCCACGAGTCTTAAATAATTTGGTCTATGCTACACCATCAAAAACTAAGGTTTCCGAGTTAAACAACGACTTTTGACTACTAATCCGGGAATTCTACGATTTCGACGATCATCATCTCGAGTAACGAAGTTATGGCAAAATTTATGAGATTAGATCTAATCTCGTAAATTTCGCCATAACTTTGTTACTCGAGATTTATACACCAAACCAAATGGAACCAATCCATTGATTCATTATCTATAACCTAACCAAGCAATATGCACATAACCTATACTTGATGGTTTTTAATTTGTCCATCAACAACCGAATCAACGTTTTAATTGTTTTCTTTGATTAAAACTCACTTAAACGCTTATGATTCTTACTTATACATGGTTATCAATGTTTTAATCCACTAATAGCCATCCTTAATACTTCAGAAGAGACATGCTCCACCAATTCATACTTCTCTACAAAAAATAAATAGAAAATAATCGAAGGCTAAAATTTACGTATTGTTACCTTAATGTTCTTCACATTCTTGACTAAAGCTTGAATATTTTGCTTTTGATTCCACTTGATTACTTGTTAATGCTCTTTTCTCTCTCAATATATATATTGTTCAATGTTGGTGAAACAACAAATGAACCCACATAGCTTCCTTTTATAGAAAACCAAATGGAGGGCAAAACGGTCAAATGGTCCACCTCCTTACTATTCATTACTTTCCCACCAAGTAAAACCACTTTACTTGACCACCAAGTGGCCGGCCACATGCCTCTTTGGGGTCCCACATGGGTTGCCCCATGGGTTTTACCCATCCGATGATCCATCAGTTCGACCCACGGTTTGGTTTCTTGGTTTGGGCTTAGAATAATTTCTTATCGGGCTTATCTTGGGCTTGATTTAATATATCATTGGGCTTGAAATAATCTCATCCAATTGGAATAGACAAAGCTCAATTACTAAAGTCCATTTAGAACTAATCGTATTCTACTCGTATAATTCTCGTATTCTCTTCGTATATACCTCGTACGATATTCATATTATACATCGTAATAATATTCATACTATACTCGTATAATAACTAGTATCATACTTGTACTTCTCACGTATAATAACTATATTTATCATACATAGTCAGTTAATTCTCGAAACTCACTTTTCCTAACACATAGGTTTTAAGTCCGCAGGCGAAAACGTCATTTATCATAACTGAAATATTATTGGATATTCCATCTCGTCTTAGAATTCTATCATTACACGTTTCTTAGAAATTCATAACTAATCCCCGAGCAAGAACAGATGAATAGTGTTTTTACAGAAATTTCTCGAAAAACTTTTATTTTTGTCTTGGAAATTCAAAAAAAAATTAATCCTAGCACATAGCCAGAATCCTAACCACATCCGCACATTATAGGTCATAGAAAGACTTTTAAACAATTTACTCACGTAAATAAACAATTAAATTCATTTATGTAACGACCGAGAAATTCAGATCCTTTGTAAAATACTTGAAAGAATTAAATAATGAATAAATAATATTATTTGTTATTACTATGTGCTAATAGGATGAATGTCATTCTATAACCTAGAAACAACGGAACACCGTAGTATTTGAACCACGTGAGTGAATTAAAGTATTTGAATTTTCAAGACGAAAAGAAAAGTTTTCCGAGAAGATTTACGAAAAACACTATTCACCGTTTATCACTCGGGAATTATTTTTGAACTTCCGAGAAATACTTAACGTTATAATATTAAGGCGAGATGGATTATGTAATAATTATCTAAGTATGGAAAACGCAATATTTCGCATGCGGACTTAAATTGAGAATGTAAGTATTAAAAATCTAATGAAAGGAATTAATAATCTAGTATGAATTAAAAATCCCACAAGGTTACAAGTGTAAGCCCATGTGGGATTTATATTAAGCCCAAGTGGTTATTGCTATGAAGCCCAAAGCAAATTAATGCAAGCCCAAAAAATAAGTTGATTAGATTAAGAACTAAGCCCAAATGGTGATCCACTAGTTGAATAGGATCCATGGGGCAAACCATGGGTGTAGTAGTGGGCAAGAACTTTATGTGATGCCCAAGTACTTTATGTGATGATCAAGTGTTGTGTTGAGCAAGAAATATGAGTAGCTAGCAAGTTTACATAGTGGTTAAGTAGATGAATAGTAAGGAGGTTAGTTGAGGAGGTGGGGTGATTAATGACTAAGATGCCCTCACCTTGGCTCTCCTATAAATAGAAGAAGTTGCTAGACATTTTTCATTGTTCAAATTTCATTCAATACAAATTAACTTAAGTGTTAGAGAGAATAAGCACTTTATAAGCCAACACATAAGTCAAGACAACCTTTGTTAGATTTTCAAAGAAGAGAAGTACAAGTCTTTAAAGGTAATTATTCTTGTCTCTTCTATCTCTATCATTATAGGGTGAGAAGAGAAATGTAACGTAATAAGCATGTATGTTAAGAACATGTAAGAATTAATTAAGCAATGGACGTAAGCCGAATAAAGTTGTGAATAAGTAACTTGAACCTAAATAAGTTATTAACTTATGATGAACTTGTCATATGATTGTCATATGAATTAGTATATTGGAAAAGATGTGAGAACATTGAGTAAAGGACTTAAACCAATAATAAGTCATAATGAAATGAAAATCATGTAGTGGAGAAATTGTTAAGTTATGAGCTTATGAAGAATAAGCCATAACCTAATTGTAATATAATTTGTTGTATCATATAAGTTGAGGTATAGATAATGAAATGAATGTATTTGGAATGATGAACAAATCACTAGTAATGAAGTTTTTACGAATTAGAATTCGTGAAATCGGAATGGATTTTGTTTTTGAATGGAAACGTTGGAATGTATTTAGGATTATAGATGAACAAAATGGGCCGGATTCCAACTTAGAACGAAGTAATGAACGTTTGGAACGTTTATCAGTTAAAATGGACTAATAGGTGTAATTTTAGCAAATGAAGTTAAATAGTTAAAATTCTTACATGAAGACGTAGATATGTAATTTATGAACCGTAAGGTCTTAAGCCAATTAGGTGAAGGAAATAAGACCCCATCTTTTATAAATAAAGATGAATTTTTTCTATAAATATTATTTTTGAATATTATGGAATAAATTTCGTTATTTTGGGTAATATTTATAAATTTTGCAAAGTATGCAAGTTGTTATAAAATAAGCGAATATTCTTTTTGTTGGAATATTTCGATGGGATGTAATTCATTTATTGATCGAGAAAACGACAAAAAATATTTTATAAAAATAACGGCGGAGGTGTTACCGTTAAAACTGTTGAACTACCCGGTGGTAATTATACGCTGGCGTAGTTGACAAGTAGCACACTCAGATTGATTATTGATGCTTACACGAGAAGTCACTCAAATATGACTAAAGAATTGCCTTGCATCATATCTCTTATATTATTGATTCAATTATGGATAATATGTTATAGATTAAATTCGATAAGTTATACATGATTAATAATTGTTGAAAGATTAAATATGTGTTGATGATTTGTGGTAAGTTTGATTATTTTGGGGGGGGCTCATGTAATCATCTAAGAGTCTCTTCGTCAATATAGTAATTACCTTCGTCAATAGTAATTACCCTTGTGAATAGTATTTACCTTCATCAATAGTAATTACCTTCGTCATTAGTAATTACCCTTATGAATAGATTTACCTTACAATAAGTAATTACCCTTGTGAATAGTATTTACCTTCGTCAATAGATTATAGTAATTACCTTTACCAGACGTCGAACCACTTGTCGTTTCACATTACAAAAGGCCGAACCACTTGTCGCTTCACATTACAAAAGGCCAAACCAATCGTCAAGCAGCTTGCCTTTTCACACAAGCAGTGCTAAGCTAGAAATCTTCTATAAATAGAGGCCTAGGGCTTCATTATTTTTCACTTAATTCATTCAAGCTATAGAGAGAAAATATAAAGAGAATAAGAGAGAGAAAGAAGAAGAGTAATCGTTGCAGATTCAATCTTCTACCAAATGTAAGGGTGTTATTCTTTCTTATTCATGAAGAGAACGTTGTTATTCCATTGCTTATTATTCGTTGGAATAACTCAGATATATGCTTAATACCTATACTTGGTGACATTCTTCTATGATTCTCGTTGGAACATCCTGCTCGTGTGTTTTACACCGGACTGGTTAAAATCTTTATTATTCTGTTGGAACATCCTCTCGCGTGTGTTTTACACGGACTCGGTTCCGCTTTTTTTATTATTCTCGTTGGAAGTAACTCGGTTCCGTCTTTTATTATTCTCATTGGAATATCCTATTCGTGTGTTTTACAGGATCGGTTCCATCTTTATTATTCTCGTTGAACATCCCGCTTGCTTGTGAATTTCACCGACTAGTTCTCGTTATTTATTAATTGAATAACTCATCTGTGCGGTCTATCGCATGCATGGTGATTTCTTTTGTTATTCCATTCTTTATTATACCCGGTTAAGTTAAAACTTTGACTTCTATACTCCATGAAATTAGTGGAATATCCTTGATATTTGCGTTTCATCCAAAGATCTTTTCATGAAAATATTCTTCGATCATTCTTGAATTTTACTACACAAAATGTAAGATATTGATAATTTGGACGTTAATAATTCTGGATAAAATAATTTTGAACTTGTTTTATTGAATTCTTATATCATTGTCATCATCCTCATGTTTATATTTTTTTTAAAGTCATCTGGTTTTGTAGAGCATAGATGGACTTGGTATGATTATGACCGAGAGACTATTGATTGTAATCACGACCGTAATGTTACAAATGATGTGGTAAAAATCCAAATTGGTCAGAGTGCATTGATGGACAGTTGTTGGCATGATCATGACCATTAATGAATACAAGTGCATGAATAATTGTGGTCGCGTGATACTAAAGAATATCCTCGGCAGTAGTGTGGGGGTGATTCGATGATGTGGAATATTTATTAAAGCCGAGTCTCGGCTATAATAAATGATGAAAAACCTTTTAAAACCTAAAAGATAGTAGACTTTATTTTCTACTTGACTCTTTTAATGGATTGCATATTCCACTCGCAGTTAAACTGTTTATCTATTGTATTTTATCGGTTTAACATTGTTGAAGACTATTGATAATTTATTCGCATTATCTTAGTCATAATATTTCTTATCGGGCTAGTTGAGCTCACCCTTTCTTTCACCGTTTCTTCGTGAAATGAGAATATAGTGGGGACGAGTTGGGGAATCGAGTGATGGTCCCGAAGATAGCATTAGTAGTCCTCACTATTACGTGAAATAGTGTGACAATAATTGTAATGAGGACTCCTTTTTGAGTTTGTATAATATCTAGTAGAGCGATATTTGTATTTAAACTCACGATTTATGTCGATTGCATACGGCATGTTATGTTAGTAAGTTGTATTTAATTTCTGTACCATGTAAGTGGCGACCCAAGATGGGTGATGTATACCAAATTTTGGGGGCGTCACAAGTTACGAGTCCAGGAATCTCACCATTTGAAAAATATGTCAAACATTTACGCACATGTAGTCTCGCCATGGGCAACTCCAAGCCAATTAGCCGGTGTGCAGCAATACCAAAGTGAGCCTCATTCAGAAACTCAAATGCCGCAGCACGACAAATAACAAAGGGACTCGGCGTCGCAGCGTCGAGTCTGGTTTTTGGGCAATGGGGGTGATGCAATGGCAAGCAACACCAAGAGTAATAATAATCGTGGCCATACAGCGCCAAATTTTCATGGCCTAGATAATGGAAAATGTTTACATGTTGAGCATTAAGAGTAATTGATGAACACTTAAATAAGGATCTTAATGAAACATTGTTAAGACATAATTAAGCCTTAAGTATGATCACTTAGGGTTAAAGAAAGTCAGTTACTTATGAGCGTAAGAATGATGTAACGGAAATCCAGAACCAATAATAACAAATCTAATACGTAATTAGATTGAGAAGAAGGGTAAGATTCTTTAGAAACCATGTATGATCATTCATAACCTAATGTGCTATGTGATGTTATCATCTACTGTAGAGACTTAAAGACCTAAAGTGCACGTGTTATAACTGTGGCAGACGCTTAAGGCAAGTACTCTAACCCTTGTTCCAGTTCGATCTGGACAAGTCTTTCTGATTCATGTATTCTTCGCATGAGTTAATGTCTGAGGAAGTCAAAGCCAATTCTTTCGGCTAGACGTATGCTATGTTATTCTATCAAGTATTGACAAGGATTTACCTGTGAGGCCCCCAAATTCAGGTACTTGAAACCCGAACTCGGTGCTTCACGATACCATTTCTATAAGCGGAATAATACTAATAATAATAACAATACTATAAATAACAAACTTAGTTTACATATATCAGAGTCTAATCCCAAGTACGCAACCTTTACTATAATTTTTTACATGATAGATAATATATATCATTGCCTTAATACAGTCTAACTATTACAAAAGATTCCATTAAACATATTATGTTTGCTTTCCTTTTCACTTGTTCTTATCTGAACCTTCGGGTTGATCACGCTTAGCTGAAAACATTTAAATTAAGCAAGGATGAGCATTTGAGTGCCCAACAAGTAATAACAATTAGAAATATAATTAGCTGAAAGAAATAAATGTTTTCTTTGTACATCATTTCTACAACGAATTTATAGTTATGAAGTAAACTGAACCGATAATAATAACATAACAATTCTATCCATATTTTTGAAACTACGTATTGAATTTATATATAGGTATTAGTTGACAGGCTATGAACACTGTTTTTAGTTTTCGCTAAGGTTTAGCAGAACTTCATCTGCAAACCGTCATAACTTACAAGCACGAGGATGATCTGCATAATGTGCCTTGTATTGATCAATACTACATTACAAGAACGATATTATCGTTCACTCTGTCCGCGTTGGGCGCATAAAAGTTTTTCCTTGATCGGGATGTTCATATTTAGTCTGGAATCCGAACCAAAACAATTTGATTGAATACAATAAGGTTTTATCATATTCAACGATATTTCTAAATCTGTGTCTAGGTGATCAAGTAGCTTAGACGGTTTATATATATATATATATATATATATCACACATGTGATTAAATACAATGATTATCCAAGTGAGGACACTTGTATAACTATATTTCGAAATTAACAAACAAAATATATATATGAGTTAAAATATACAAACATGTTGATAAACAATGATCGGATATAGTATATATCATAATAGGGTTAATAATCTAATACAATAATAATATAATTTCAAAACTTCTTACTCATGTCCATTGCATAAAGGAAATTAAAAGATAGGATACTTGTCTGGTCTGCTGCTTACAGTTACGCAACTTAGATTTATCTTTTATATAACAACCTATCAGTAATAAAATCATTTTACTGTTTAGAATAACATATCACAACATATAAAGATCGCTTATCGAGTGAAAGACATAACCTAATCACATTGTCACATATGTTTAACAACCATTGAATCACAAATAAACACATATCTAATCAAATTATCTAAGTCCAGATCAATTTCTGAAACATGTCGGTGTACCGACTGCTTTATCGGATAATTATCGAGTCTAAGACTCTATCCTGTAATTAAATATCTGTAAGTATCAGTCATATTAATTTTAAATGACTTATAATAATTTTTAAAACATTTATTATAATTTATCATGAATTTTCAAACATCGGAATCATTATTAAATGATTTAAATATTAAACAATTCTATTATCATTAATGTTTAATTAATATTAAACTATTAATGAAACCATTACCAAAATCTTAAAGTTATTTATAATAACTCAAAATATTTTTAAAGTATTCGTATTATCCTTAAATGATTTTTAAAATAATTAAAATCATTTTTAACTAATTACCATTAATATTTAATTATTAATGTCTTATTTATCAAAATATTAAAAGTCATTAATTATAACTAAAATATTCTTAAAGTATTAATATTACCATTAAATTATTTTTAAAAGAATAAAAATCATTTTTAAATACTTATCATTAATATTAAAGTATTAATGTATTATTTATCAAAATATTAAAAGTCATTAATTATAACTTGAAATATTTTTAATTCATTTATATCCTTTTTAAATGATTTTTAAAGTAATAAAACCATTTTTAAACTATTTATTTAATATAATTATTAAATAAATTTAATATTATTAATAATAACTTAATAATCATTAATATTAAATTATTAATGAAATTATCCTTTAAGTGTTAAAAGTTATATTTTATAACTTAAAATATCTTTAAACACTTTATTTTCATTTAAAATGATTATTATTATATAAAAATCATTTTAAACTAATTTATTTAATATAATTATTAAATAACCTTAATATCATTAATAATAATTAATTAATAAAATTTACCTTTAAATATTGAAAGTTATAATTTATAACTTAAAATATTTTTAAATACCTTATTATTATTTAAAATAATTTTTAATATAATAAAATCATTTTTAATTTATTTATCAAATAACTTAATTATCATTAATAATAATTTATTAATGAATTTCATCACAAAATTTTAAAAGTCATTAAAAATAACTTAAAATATTTTTTTATATCATTATATAATTTTAAATAATTTTTCAAATATTAAAATCATTTTTAAATAATTTATTTAATATAATAATTAAATAAAATAAATACTTTTAATATTTCAAAAATATTAAATATTTATGAAATATATTACAAATAATTAAAAACTAATTTTTAGATTTTAAAATAATTTTTAATAATTTGTTTTGTATTTTTAATAATTAAAAACTAATTTTCTATAATTATTTAATAAAAATAATTAATTTCCGAAAATATCTGTCGCTAAAGGGCCCTATAGCGACGAAACTATCGCTATAGGTGTTTTTGAGCTGTTCTTGGCCAAACCCAAAAATTCATGGCAGTGTTCGAGGTGCTCACTTTGACCAGACATTAAACCTATCTCTTGTTTTTATCAGGGCTCGTTATGGTGTCCCAGTTGTAGTGTTAGTGTAACACTAAAACTAGAATCAAGTTTTATTGAAATACAATAACATATCAAAGCATTATCAGCTCTCAAAAACGTTGTCAGATATGTTCTTCAATTTCTGGGTTTTCCAGAATTGAAGAACAGTCTTAGATGCCCACTTTCGATCCTTATATCTTGCATTCTGGTTTTGTTTTATGTGATCTAATACTTTGAGTATGTTGATATAATGTAAATAAAGAGATCTAATACATAAAAGTAATAAAACAACAACACAATCGCTAGATATTTCCCAGTCAAACCATGTCAGAAAGTTCATTCATACCGTTTCTGGAAATTTCAGAAAACATATAATCAGATCGAGTAGGCTAGTTTGACCAGCCACTCCAATCGATACATTGATGGTTTGAAGGATCTAAGGACATATAATTAGAGTAGATCTAGCAGGCTACAACTTGGTTACAAGCATATCATCAAACAACTTCATAACTAACAGATCTGGGCCTCGCAAAACATTGTCGATGATTTGGAAAACGATTTCGGGTTGCCCGTAAATCGTCTCGATCATCTTCCGGTCAACGGGTTTTCAATTGTTTATAAAATGAAATCTAGACATCATCAAACCTTGATTCGAGTTGTAGAACAAAGACCACATAACATACTACCATTTCAAACATTTAAAACACTAAAACACATAACAGGATAAGATTTACAGGGTCTGACATTCGTTGTCAGACCACTTTTAAATTTTTTTCCAGATTTTGAAAAACTTCAAATCCGAGCCTCTAGATGTTATGGATCTAACATCTAGCAACCCAGATCAGTTATATACACTCCATACAACATCTTTAACACAAAAAACTTAACATCTAACACCAGATTAAAGATCAGATTTTGAAATTAGGGTTATACCTTTCTTGATCAAATCCTTGATTCTGGCTTCTAATTTGTTAGTGAATTTCATGGGGCTGATTTTGGGGACTGATTTGCATATATATTTCGTTGGTTTTGAGTGGAGAAAGTCTAGTTGAGTGTTTGTGCAAAAAATGAGCTAATAAGGGTCTTTTTTCTCTCTCTCAATCTATATATAATACATGTATGCAATGAACTTGGCTGAGCTAGAGCTGATTGCTGACATTTTATATAACGCCCCCAAAATAGGTCCAATCCACCCAACCCATTCTGAGTCGCCAAATACATTGTATAGAAAACAACAACACATATGTTGTGAGCTTTGATACAAATATATACCAACTGTGACTAATGTCCCAACCGTGGACCGCACCTCACAGTGATACCTTACATAAAGGTACAGTTAATAACTATTTTAGAAATTAAAATCTTTGGGAAGTGTTCAAGGAAACCCTTCATACATGGGAGGCCATGCGTCTAGGTTATGATAGATATCATATGCCCACAGAATTATCCTTGGTTGACCCAATAAACCCCAAAGAAAAATGAGAATATTACTATCATATTCTTTCCAATGGTGAGTCTTCTCTTGACATATCATTATCTCCACTGTCTCTAATTGAGAATTATACTTCAACCAAACTCCAAGATCATATAGGTAGTGCTTGTAGATATACTCAGCAAGTGGATGTGCACAACCATGTCTTATGATAACACGAGGTTCTATGTCATTAGACATCTTGTATGAACGTTGGGTTCGCCTCACCTTATTTGATTCACCAAATATAACTACTAAATGATATATAGAATATAACACACTTTTCTATACTGTTTAGGGATAACCTCCACAGCTAGAGGCCACCATTTTATTCTCCTGTTACCCCCGCTCGACCCAGCTACACTCTTATTACCAGAAAGGAATTGTGAAGCAAAAGGGTGAGCACAAATAGCCCAGTAAAGAATATCATGACTAAAGATAAATAAATTATCAATAGCCTTCAGCAGTAATAAATCAGATATTTATAACATATTGTAGATGATAAAACTTTTCAACCATAGTTGCAGCGGAACGAGCAATCCATTAGAAGAGTCAAATAGACCATAGAGTCTATTATCTTCTCCATGTTAAAAGTCCACCAATAATGTCTTATCCCTGTAACATCAATCAACAGTTCTGGTCCACAATCATATGAATAACTCATAATCATAATTGTGGTTCTAAATTTCTCTTCTCATTCAAGACAAAGATAATTTTCATCACCTGTCTTTACTTGAAACATCAAAGATCATGGTTATACCAAATCACAGTTCCTATTCATAATCATACTAATAAATTCATCTTTGCACTACGGGCAAAAGATATTCAACAACATGTCATCTTGCAGACTACTGAACCAAAGATATTCAACAAAAGTCATCTTTTGAGCCAAAGACAACAGTCATCTTTGCACTACAAAGGCCAAAGATATTCAACAACAGTCATCTTTGCACTGAGACCAAAGATATATTATATCTCAAAGAAATACATAATCATTTCAGAATTTATATAAACCATAATTATAACCATGTTGATCAATTCACCTTTGCACTTAAGTTAAAGATATTCAATTATAAATTCAATGGTCATGATCATACCAGTCAACAATTCATCTTTGCACTACTGGCCAAAGAAAACCTATAGTCACAATCATACCAATAATCTACCCATCTTTACACTCAAGTCAAAGAGAAATTTCATCACCAGGATTATAAAAAAATGTTATATATGATAATAAAAATAATATGATCAACAACTGCATTTAATTTCAAGAGTAAGATTCATAAATCAACGATAATTTGGGTCGAAAAAGAAACCAATTTTTGTCGTGAATAGTACCGTGAATAGTAACTCATGAATAGAATAGAATACTAACTCGTGAATAGTACTCTGTATTCAGATATATAATCGTAGTATCGTAAATAATGTCATATACGTAAATAGTGCCATATACATGAATAGTACCGTATATGTCTATTGTGTCGTATACGTGAATAGTAACCCCGACATAAAAAAGGTAGAAATTCCACAATAAAATCCATACCAATATTTTGGTATAATGATATTGAAAGAATAACATCATTATGAAGAAAATAGCATCCCTTACTATCACTTATCATCCCTTACTATCCCTTACCTCAAAAAGACAAGATTTTTATTCGAATTTGGATATAGTCTTTGAAGGAACTCGCACCGTAGTATAACAACACTCAAAATATCAAAATACCCACAAGAATACGCTCGATAATATAGAGAGAGAAAACTTAAGTTTCTGGTGTGTTTTTCAATTCTAACCTAAGCACCCTATTTATAAGAAATTGCTTAGAACACCAAAGCGTAAAATTTAATAAAATATTAATATATATATATATATATATATATATATATATATATACAAATTTCTTACACCCACTTTCCTAGATCTGAATTCAGCAACTTACATCACATGCAAGACCCACAACTAATGACAAAAACGTTTTTCATATTAAAAAATAATTAAAACTTCCAAAAATCAATTATTTTGGAACTTCGGAACTTCAATTATTCATAATAAATAGCCCTTTTGTCAAAAAAAATTCGAACCTTGTGTCTTTTTCATAGGAAATTCCATTATCTACAACTTTGCAGAAGAAAGTTTTTCCAAATTCCAAACAAAAATTGACCGAAATCCATAAACGGATGATTTTACAGGCTATAATCAAATTTAAGTCAAGAAATGGGGTCCACCGGCACACAAAACATTTGTTAATCATTTAATGCAACAAAAATACTCTTTCTCCTCATATACTCATATATCTCACATTCATTGTAAAAAATATCACCATTATTATATTATTAAAATATAATAATATATTTAAATAAATTATTTTATCAGAAAAAGATAAAATATTAATTTTCAACAATTGTCACATTAAAAATTTTCTCAATCTATATCCACATAAAATCAATATTTTCCTCATCATATAAATCAATAATTAATTATTCACAAATAATATTACGTAGAATCACAATCATCGACAAACTGCACTGCTCCAGAAAGAGGGGCTTTCAATAAGGATTTCTCCTTCTTGGCGCCGCAATTAGGTGACCAAACCTCTTCTTAGACAGAATTTTCTAGACATTGCCAATAATGTTATCTAATAATATTATTCAGATAATATGAATTATTGCTTCGATAATGGAAAATATTGTGTAGTGACAATTATTGAAACAACAGTAATATAAAATTTCAACGTAGCAATTATTAAATCAATAAAATAAAATATTGAACAGTAATGTGACGCCCCCAAAATTAGGTATACGTCACCCATCTTGGGTCGCCACTTATATGGTACATAAATCCAAATACAATCTTAAATACACAACTGTCGTGTACAATACGACAAAACAAAAACTGTGAGTTTGAATACAAATATTGTCTACTAGAGATTATACAAACTCAAAAGGAGTCCTCATTACAATTGTTATCACACTATTTCACAGAATAGTGAGGACTACTAATGATATCCTCTGAACCATCACTCCGTTCCCTGACTCGTCCCAGCTATACTCTCATTTCCTAAAGAGAACAATGAAAGAAAGGGTGAGCTCAACTAGTCCAGTAAGAAATATTATGACTAAGATAATACAGAATAAATTATCATTAGTCTCCAACAATGTTAAACTGATAAAATATAATAGACATCAAGTTTAACTGCAGCGGAACAAGCAATCCATTAAAAGAGTCAAGTAGAAAATAAAATCTACTATCTTTTATGATTTAAAAGGTTTTTCATCATTTTTTATCCGAGACTCAAACTTAATAAATAATCCACATCATGAAATCATCCCTGCACTACAGGCCAAGGATATTCTTTAGTATCACGACCACGAATTATCCATGCTCTACGGGCCAAAGATAATCGTGTTTTCATCAACGGTCCTGATCATGCCATAAAACAATTCATCTTTGCACCCTTGGACGAAGAGAATCCATAGCCATAATCATACCAAAAATTGTCCATCAATGCACTACGGGCCAATGAGGACTTTTTCCACATCATTTGTAATATTACGGTCATGATTATACCGAATAATCCCTAGTCATAATCATACCAAGTCCATCTATGCACTACAGGCCACAGATAACTTTTAACAAAATATAAACATGAGAATGATGACAATGATATAAAAATTCAATAAAACAAGTTAAAGAATTAATTTGTCCAAGAACTACTAATGTCCAAATTGTCAACATGATACTGCTTTGTAGAGTAAAATTCAAGAATGATCAGAAGAATATTTCCATGAAAAGATACTGGATAAAGCGCAAATATCAAGGATATTCTACTAATTTCATGGAGTATAGAAGTCAAAACTTTAACAAACTGAGTATAATAAAGAATGGAATAACAAAAGAAATCACCATGCATGCGGTACTTGGCATAGACAAGTTATTCCAACAGAATACTAAATAACGGAACTAGGTCAGGTGAAATTCACACCGACAGGATGTTCCAACAGAATAATAAATGCGGAATAATAAATGATGGAACCAGGTCCAGCGTATAGCACAAACAGGATATTCCGACAGAATAATAAAGACGGAATAATAAAAAAATGGAACCAGTCCCACAGATAGCACATATGAGGATATTCCAAGCGAGAATAATAAAGATGTAATAATAGAAGAATGTCACCAAGTATAGGGTATTCGGCATTATACAAGTTATTCCAACATAACAATAAAGAAATAGAATAATGTAAGTTCTCTTCTTGAATACAAAAGAATAATATCCTTACCGTAAAATAATACTTGATATATAAGAGTAGTGAAGTAGCGAAAACTTTTCTTCTCTCTCTATAGTTTCTCTCTCTCTAGAGTTCAATTGAATTCGTAAGAAAATAAGGAAGGAATGAGCTTCTATTTATAGGAAAATGGAATGCATAATAACTAATCCATGAACGGTCCAGATTGATTTACTTTAATCGACGGTCCATATTTAAAGAAAAATCTTTTAAATAAAATATAATATATTTTATTTATAAAAAAATTTTACTATGCAAACACTAAAGATTTTGCAAACACTATAAATAATAAAATATAATATATTCTATTTATAGGATAACTTTAATAAAATAATTTGTTTTATATAAAAGATTTTACTATTGAAAAACACTATGCATAATAGAATATAATATATTCTATTTTTAGCATAACTTTAATAAAGTATTCTTTTTATATAAAAAGATTTTACTATGCAAAACATTATGCATAATAGAATATAATATATTCTATTTATAGAATAACTTTATAAAAGTATTTTGTTTTATATAAAAAGTTTTTCTGTTTTATTACATTAATAATACCAATAAAACAAAACTTATCACCTTTATTATAATTTCAACCAACGGTCTAAAAAATTAGCACATTTCTTCATGGAATAATATTGTACTTAAAAATGATTTGGACCTGAAAAAAAATATATTTTTCAAGTGAATAGTACCCCGTGAATAGTAATTCGGGAATAGTACCCTGTGAATAGTACCCCGACACAAAAAGTGTCCCAAATACCCGAGTGAACAATACTAGAGTGAATAGTAATCGGGTGAATAGTAACCCGTGAATAGTAACTCGTGAATAGTACTCCGACACGAAAAATACCCCAAATACCCGAGTGAATAATATTCGGGTGAATAGTAATTTAGGTGAATAGTAACCCGTGAATAGTAACTCGTGAATAGTACTCCAACACAAAAAGTGTCCCGAATACCCGATTGAATAATACTGAGTGACTTATCACATAAGAATCAATAATCAATACCGTGTGCTACTATGCAACCACGCGTATTACTGTACTTTTACTACCGAGTAGTTCAAAAGTTTTAACGGTAACACTTCTAAGTAGTTATACTCATAAAAATATTTTGTCATTTTCTTAATCTAACAATAATTCCATTGTGGGGTCCACCAATGATTGTCTTGCAGTCATTCACGGATATTCCCAAACAAAAAGAATATTCCCTACCAATCGAATATAATATGACAACTTGCATACTTTGCAAAATTTATAAATACTACCCACAATTATAACATTATCTCAACTCCACACCATAATATAAAAAAATATTTCGAGAAAATTAATTCTTTATTCATAAAATCTGGGGTTTCACAATCTCCCCTCCTTATGGAATTTCGCCCTCGAAATTTACGTACGTACCTGGTATGCCGAACAGGTGAGGATACCTTGACTTTATTTCAAATTCTAACTCTTGAGGTATAACCCTTGAGTGTTGGATACGATTCTTCTTATCCAAGATTTTAACACGAGATCTCCTTATACGTTAAATCTTCTGTTATCTCATCCGGTTCTAAATTAATAATGTGGTTCGGGTCGTCCACATTTTTATGTAACATCGATACGTTAAAAATGTTATGAACACGCGACATACTTGGCGGTAAAACGAGTATATAAGCCACAGTTCCTACTCGATCGAGGATTTCAAATGGACCAATAAAATCAAGGGTTGAGATTTCCTCTCTTCATCGATTCTTGCTTCTAGAATAATGCCCTCTTGAACCTTCTTAATTCTTCACATTCATCAGCTCCGGGTGTGTAGCTTGAGCTGCTTTAACTTTATCGATTAAAGTCGATTCTAATCTTATATTCGTTATCTTCACGTGGGTTCGTATATTCGCACTTGTAAACGCATACGATCTTCTACTCAACACGTCAGCTACCACGTTCGTTTTCCCACGATGGTATTGAATGGTACGATCGTAATCTTCAACAGCTCGGGTTAATGTCTTTGGCGAATGTTACGTTCATTTTAGTTGAAAAAATATTTGAGGGTTTAAGAAATGGATTTTGTACTGGAGTCAATACAAAATTCGAGTTCACGCTCTAGGGGTAGGCTAAGAAGTCTTCAAGAATACGTCAGGAAATTTATTAACAATAGAAATATCATTCAAAACTGTGACTCTCATCCAAGACTTGGATAACACGTCACATTGATACCTATCAACTTGTCATCGTCATTCACGACATCGCCTACATAAAGTCTGGCTTCAGTGCATTCCACATAAGAAAGTCAACAACGAAAGGATCGGGGCTCTTTACTTATGGCTTTATATGACAATGATTGACTTTAGTGGTTTGGTTGCTTGAATTCGCATAACAGGTTGGTTAGGAATATGAAAGCTAACAACCTTACGAAAAACATTATGGGTAGTTAACCAATCGATTCCTAAAATCGCATCAAAGGCAAGTATTTTCAAAAAGATAAGATTGACAGGTAACGTGAAAGTGTCGATTTGAATCAACAAGATTTATAAATAGTGGAGGTAACGAAGGTTTCTACTAACAAAATTTCAACCAAAAAGTCAAAGTCTAACTTCTCTGGGGTCAAATTTAAACGTTGAGCGCAAGCAAGAGAGATAAAAGAATGGGTAGAATCGGTATCTAATAAGGTATAGACTTCGCAAGAATTTATAATTAACTAACCCGTGCTAACTCCGTTCGGGTTACTCGCTTTTTGAGGAGTTATGAAAAATGCTCTTCTTGAAATCACCGACTTTGTTTTGTCCGTATCCGCCTTTGGTGCCACTGTCCCAGCTGGACTTGACTTTGGTGCACAACAAAATCGAGCTAAATGACCTTCTCTTCTTGAAATTTCCACTTCTATTATCTTGGTACGATTACCCACCAAGTGGTTACCATTCTTGGCATGATAATTTCCCCACGATGGTTATCATTGTTAGATGGTCGCCGCCACCGGTGAAGAAGATTATTATCATGTTGTTGGTCGTTACCTTATGGTTGTGCTAACTCATTATCGCGCTCCAATAACTGAGCCCTATTCACAACATCTAAATATAAACAAAGTTTATGAGAAATGAGGTATTGACGTATATCGGGTTTCGAACCTCTTAGAAACTTTCGCGTCATTCGCTCCTCATTATCGACCAAATGGGATGCAAACCGGGATAACTCCGCAAACTTAGCCTCGTGGTGCGATACAGTCATATTATTTTGCTCCATTGCTATTCTCAACATTCTCGGAAGTCATTTTCAAATGCTTCCACAAAACAATGGTTAATTAATATATCACATATTATCCCTATACTCTGACCGACCAATTAAATACCAAATAAACTTAGGTATGTCATACTAGCGAAGGAATTCCCTGTCTCTCCCCTCCTAGTTCTAGTCTCAAATCTTAGCCAGGGATCATATCCCTAAGCTTTGATACCAACTGTGACGCCCCCAAAATTAGGTATACGTCACCCATCTTGGGTCGCCACTTACATGGTACATAAATCCAAATACAATCTTAAATACACAACTGTCGTGTACAATACGACAAAACATAAACTGTGAGTTTGAATACAAATATTGTCTACTAGAGATTATACAAACTCAAAAGGAGTCCTCATTACAATTATTATCACACTATTTCACAGAATAGTGAGGACTACTAATGCTATCCTCGAACCATCACTCCGCTCCTCGACTAGTCCCTACTATATTCTCATTTCCTGAAGAGAACAGTGAAAGAAAGGGTGAGCTCAACTAGCCCAGTAAGAAATATTATGACTAAGATAATGCAGAATAAATTATCATTAGTCTCCAACAATGTTAAACTGATAAAATATAATAGACATCAAGTTTAACTACAGCGGAACAAGAAATCCATTAAAAGAGTCAAGTAGAAAATAAAATCTACTATCTTTTATGATTTAAAAGGTTTTCATCACTTCATTATCATTTGAGACTTCGACTTAATAAATAATCCACATCATGAAATCATCCCTGCACTACAGGCCAAGGATATTCTTTAATATCACGACCACGAATTATCCATGCTCTACGGGCCAAAGATAATCGTGTTTTCATCAACCGTCCTGATCATGCCATAAAACAATTCATCTTTGCACCCTTGGCCGAAGAGAATCCATAGCCATAATCATACCAAAAACTGTCCATCAATGCACTACGGGCCAATGAGGACTTTTTCCACATAATTTGTAATATTACGGTCATGATTATATCGAATAATCCCTAGTCATAATCATACCAAGTCCATCTATGCACTACAGGCCACAGATAAATTTCAACATAATATAAACATGAGGATGATGACAATGATATAAAAATTCAATAAAACAAGTTCAAGAATTAATTTGTCCAAGAACTACTAATGTCCAAATTGTCAACATGATACTGCTTTGTAGAGTAAAATTCAAGAATGATCAGAAGAATATTTCTATGAAAAGATACTGGATAAAGTGCAAATATCAAGGATATTCTACTAATTTCATGAAGTATAGAAGTCAAAACTTTAACAAACTGAGTATAATAAAGAATGGAATAATAAAAGAAATCACCATACATGCGGTAAGATTGCATGATAAAAGTTATTCCAACAGAATACTAAATAATGGAACTGTGTCGTGAAATTCACACCGACAGGATGTTCCAACAGTAATAATAAAGAATGGAATAATAAATGATGGAACCAGTCCCACAGTAAAAGCACAAAACAGGATATTTCAACGGAATAATAAAGACGGAATAATAAAAAATGGAACCAGTCCTACAGATAGCATAGATGAGGATATTAAACAGAATAATAAAGACAGAATAATAGAAGAATGTCACCAAGTATAGGGGTGGCAGCGTATAAAAGTTATTCCAACATAACAATAAAGAAATAGAATAATGAAGTTTCTCTTCTTGAATACAAAAGAATAATATCCTTTACCGTAAAATAATACTTGATATAAGAGTAAAGAAGTAGCGAGTAAAACTTTTCTTTTATCTCTATAGTCTTTCTCTCTCAGAGTTCAAAGTGAATTAAGTAAGAAAATAATGAAGGAATGAGCTTCTATTTATAGGAAAATGGAATGCATAATAACTAATCCATGAACGGTCAGATTGATTTACGGGTCGAGATCCATATTTAAAGAAAATCTTTTAAATAAAATATAATATATTTTATTTATATAAAAAGATTTTACTATGCAAACACTATGGACACTATGCAAAACACTATGCATAATAAAATATAATATATTCTATTTATAATAACTTTAATAAAATATTCGCATTTTATATAAAAAGATTTTACTGCAAAATACTATGCATAATAGAATATAATATATTCTATTTATAGAATAACTTTAATAAAGTATTACATTTTATATAAAAAGATTTTACTATGCAAAACACTATGCATAATAGAATATAATATATTCTATTTATAGAATAACTTTATAAAAGTATTACTGCATTTTATATAAAAGTTTTTACATTTTATTACATTAATAATACCAATAAAACAAAACTTATCACCTTTATTATAATTTCAACCAACTATTCGAAAAATTAGCACATTTCTTCATGGAATAATATTGTACTTAAAATGATTTGGACCGAAAAAAAATATATTTTTGAAGTGAATAGTAGACCGTGAATAGTAATTAGGAATAGTACCTCAGAATAGTACCCCGACACAAAAAGTGTCCTAAATACCGAGTGAACAATACTAGAGTGAATAGTAATCCCAGTGAATAGTAACCCGTGAATAGTAACTCGTGAATAGTACTCCGACACGAAAAATACCCCAAATACCCGAGTGAATAATATTCGGGTGAATAGTAATTTAGGTGAATAGTAACCCGTGAATTGTAACTCGTGAATAGTAACTCGTGAATAGTACTCCGACACAAAAAGTGTCCCGAATACCCGATTGAACAATACTGAGTGACTTATCACATAAGAATCAATAATCAATACCGTGTGCTACTATGCAACCACGCGTATTACTGTACTTTTACTACCGAGTAGTTCAAAAGATTTAACGGTAACACTTCCGCCGTTATACTCATAAAAATATTTTTGTCATTTTCTCAATCCGACAATAATTCCGTTGTGGGGTCCACCAATGATTGTACTGTCGTACGGATATTCCCCGACAAAAAGAATATTCCCCTACCAATCGAATATAATATGACAACTTGCATACTTTGCAAAATTTATAAATACTTCCCACAATTATAACATTATCTCAACTCCACACCATAATATAAAAAAAAAATATTTCGAGAAAATTAATTCTTTATTCATAAAATCTGGGGTTTCACAAGTAATTACTGTAACAATTATTGAGTAGTGCCTTCTTACGTAAGAATCAATAATTGTGCAATACTGTGTTCTACTGTGCAACAACGCCAGACATCGTGTTTTAACCACCGGTATTCCAACAAGATTATAATCTCAGAATAACTACGTCGTTATTTATAAAAACTCATACTTGTCATTTTCTTCATCCAATCGCTTTCAGTTATGGGGCCCATAAAAGACTGTGTCGTCGTACGAATATTTCCCGACGGGAAGAATATTCCACGACCAAACGAATATTTCCCGACAACAATGAGTATTTTAGAACGACTTGCTTATTTAAAATATTTACATATATCACCTTTAACTTTAAACTTTTATCAATTTAACCATTTACTGAATAGTAATTATAAGAAAATTGAATACTTTTATTTCATAAAATTCGGGGTCTTACAATCTCCCCTCCTTATGAAATTTCGTCCCTGAAATTTACGTACCTGGTATTTCAAAGAGTTGAGAATACCTTGCTTTCATTTCAGATTCCATCTTCCCCGTTGTCATGATTTCTCCATTGCTCATCTCCTGTATTTTAGATATCATTCTAGAATACAGCTTCAAAACAAGGGTTAATTAAACAAATTAACATATCACATAATATCCTGATATTATTACTGACCAACAAATAAGCTTTGGTAGGACACACTAGCGAAGGATTTACTCGTCTCTCCCCTCCTAGTTCTATTCCCCGATCTCCACCAGAGATCATATCCCTAAGCTCTGATACCAAATGTAACGCCCCCAAAATAGGTCCAATCCACCCAACCCATTCTGAGTCACCAAATACATTGTACAAAAAACAACTACAACTTTATTACCACAATTGTCGTGTAAAATACAACAACACATATGTTGTGAGCTTTGATACAAATATATACCAACTGTGACTCATGTCCCAACCGTGGACCGCACCTCACAGTGATACTTTATATAAAGGTACAGTCAATAACTGTTTTAGAAATTAAAATCTTTGGGAAGTGCTCAAGAAAACCTTCATACATGGGAGGCCATCCGTCTAGGTTATGATAGATATCATATGCCCACATAATTATCCTTGGTTGAACCAATAAACCTAAAAGAAAAACGAGAATATTACTGTCATATTCTTTCCAATGGTGAGTCTTCTCTTGACATATCATTATCTCCGCCGTCTCTAATTAAGAATTATACTTCAACCAAACTCCAAGATCATATAGGTAGTGCTTATAGATATACTCAGCAAGTGGATGTGCATAACCATGTCTTATGATAACACGAGGTTGTATGTCATTAGACATCTTGTATGAACGTTGGGTTCGCCTCACCCTATTTGATTCACCAAATATAACTACTAAATGATGTATAGAATACAACACACTTTTCTATACTGTTTAGGGATAACGTCCGCAGCTAGAGACCACCGTTCTATTCTCCTGTTACCCCCGCTCGACCCAGCTACACTCTTATTACCTGAAAGGAATTGTGAAGCAAAAGGGTGAGCACAAATAGCTAGTAAAGAATATCATGACTAAAGATAAATAAATTATTAATAGCCTTCAGCAGTAATAAATCAGATATTTATAACATATGGTAGATGATAAAACTTTTCAACCATAGTTGTAGCGAAACGAACAATCCATTAGATGAGTCAAATAGACCATAAAGTCTATTATCTTCTCCATGTTAAAAGTCCACCAATAATATTTTATCCCTGTAACATCAATCAACAGTTCTGGTCCACAATCATATGAATAACTCATAATCATAATTGTGGTTCTAAATTTCTCATCTCATCCAAGATGAAGATAATTTTCAACACCTGTCTTTACCTGAAACATCAAAGATCATGGTTATACCAAATCACAGTTCCTATTCATAATCATACTAATAAATTCATCTTTGCACTACGGGCCAAAGATATTCAATAACATGTCATCTTTGCACTACAAGCCAAAGATATTCAACAACAGGTCATCTTTGCACTACAGGCCAAAGATATTCAACAACAGGTCATCTTTGCACTACAAGCCAAAGATATTCAACAACAGGTCATCTTTGCACTACATGCCAAAGATATTAATATCTCAAAGAAATACATAATCATTTCAAAATTTATATAAACCATAATTATAACCATGTTGATCAATTCACCTTTTCACTTAAGTTAAAGATATTCAATTATAAATTCAATGGTCATGATCATACCAATCAATAATTCATCTTTGCACTACTAGCCAAAGAGAACCCATAGTCACAATCATACCAATAATATACCCATCTTTACACTCAAGTCAAAGAGAAATTTCATCCCCAAGATTACAAAAAAATGTTATATATGATAATAAAAATAATATGATCAACAACTGCATTTAATTTCAACAGTAAGATTCATAAATCAACGATAATTTGGTCAGAAAAAAAAAAACCAATTTTGTCGTGAATAGTACTCGTGAATAGTAACTCATAAATAGTAACTCATGAATAGTAACTCATGAATAATAACTTGTGAATAGTACTCCATATTCGTATATAGTACCGTATACGTAAATAATGTCATATACGTAAATAGTGCCATATACATGAATAGTGTCGTATATGTGATTAGTGTCGTATACGTGAATAGTAACCCCGACATGAAAAAGGTAGAAATTCCATAATAAAATCTATACCAATATTTTGGTATAATGATATTGAAAATATAACATCATTATAAAGAAAATAACATCCCTTACTATCACTTATCATCCCTTACTATCCTTTACTATCCCTTACCTCAAAAAGACAGTACTTCTGACTGGAATACTGGATATAGTGCTGAAGGAACTTGCACCGTATAGCAATACTCAAAATATCAAAATACTCAGAAGAATACGCTCGATAATATAGAGAGGAAAGAGAGAAAACTTCGGTTTACTCGTGTGTTTTCAATTCTAACCTAAGCGTGTCGCTCCTCGTGAAAAGGGGCTTTCCGATAAGGATTTCTCCTTATTGGCGCACAATTAGGTGACCAAACCTCTCCTTGATAGAACTTCTAGACATTATCAATATTGCAAATAATAATATGAATAACTTTGTCATCTCAATAATTAATTTAATAATATATCATATTATTCAGATGATATTGTAACAATAATTGAATCAACAATATGAGAAATATGATGCAATAAATACTGTAGCAATAATTGAGTATAACTGAGTGACTTCTCACGTAAGCATCAATAATCAATACCGTGCTATCGCAAGAAACTACACGACGACATATTCATTACTTTTTAACACCGGTGTTTCAACAAGTTAACGATAAAACTTCCGCCATTATTTTCATAAAGTATTTTTTGTCGTTTTTTCGATCAAACAATAATTTCATTATGGGTCCACCAATGATTGTACCATCGTACGAATATTCCCCGACAAAAAAGAATATTCCCCGACCAATCAAATATTATATAACCATTTGTTTACTTTACAAAATTTGTAAATATTACCCACAACTATAACATTACATCAAATCAAAACCATAATATTAAAAAATTATTTCGAGAAAATTAAATCTTTATTCATAAAATCTGGGGTCTCACAGTTAATGTTGGTCCCGTTATCGCCAATGTCCTGCTGCCTTTCCTCGTATTCGCATTCTTTGCCTCCCTTCTCCTTCTTGGACAATCTTTCACCTTATACTCCATTGATTCACAAATAAAACACTTTCTATACATTTTTGGATTGCGGTAGTTGGGAGAGATATGTCCCTTCTGCCCACACTTATAGCACACAATCTTTTCCTTTTAAACACTCTCCCGAGTGATTCTTTCCACAATTTTTATAATGCACAACTTATTTCTTTCCATCTCCTGACTTGCTTCCGGTATTATCAAAATTGTATATTTTCATTGTATAGGTGGCAAAAACTGTTATCCTAGCTATCACTAACGCTTCTACCAGGTCAGTTGATCCTCTAAATCCTGGCGGTTCGATTTCCTTGAAGTCTCTAACGTTTGCCGATCGATAACTTGGCTGATTTCCCGCGACTAGTATTCTGTTCTGCATATCTTGAACTACCATTTTTGCCAAATTTCAGACGGGTCCGGTGGTCTTCCAAATTTTGTTGATGTGTTCTTCAATCCGTGTATATCGTTTTTGTCTTGGCAGCATCATCATAAATTATTCTTACCTTCTAAGCCTTATCGTATACGTTTAACATATAACGCGAATTTTTTTACTCAAATAGTCATGTACTCAAAATATTATATTTTGAAAATTTGTTTTACTGTATTAAATAGTGTTCAGATAAATAATTACTACCCACTTATTTCATTAATCCAACATAGATTCCTATTCATAGCACTTGACATACCTTAGCACATATTGCTTTAAACATCTGCTATTCCTTTGTGACTCAAAAGTCGGGAATCGCTGCTACAACTTATATAAAAGTTAAAAATATTACATTACACAGACATACTTATCATATACACAACATAGAATCATACATAATCCAGTAATACTAATACTACTTATTTTCTTACACCTTCACTAAGGATCAAATGCTTAGTATTCTATATATTTCCATCATCCTCAATAATCCATTCATAGCTAACTATACCTAGTTTGTTCAACTTACAACACATTATGAGTTTAAGAACTCATCACAACTATATGAGTTTAAGAACTCGACATTGACCACATATTCTTTAACTATATTCTACCTATCAGTTATACTATCGTTTATGGGTCTGGTACTACACTTTTCAAATCAACCACCTCATTGAGGTAGCTTTCAATGTGAGCCTCTATTTTAGCTATTGGCTTTGATATTGGCTCGGTTAAGGAGATCGGCTCCTTCTTTACAATCTGAGGGTATTCTAATTCTTTTCTATCTGACATCTACACACCTAAGTTATCCTGATTATCAACTAATATATACATACAACAAATAATAGTTTTATACAAGTTATCTTTTATTTTGTTTGGCGATGAATTTATTCAATTCATCTCCTTATAAACTCTATATGAGTTATTTGTATTTTCAACATTTCCCTCTGTTCAAAGGTTATAGCCTAAGGTCTAACCCAACAAAGGTTTCTAACCCAAAGCTCTGATACCATGATGTGACGCCCCCAAATTCAGGTACTTAAAACCCGAACTCGGTGCTTCACAATACCATTTCTATGAGCGGAATAATACTAATAATAATAACAATAATATAAATAACAAACTTAGTTTATATATATCATAGTCTAATCCCAAGTACGCAACCTTTACTATAATTTTTACATGATAGATAATATATATCATTGCCTTAATACAGTCTAACTATTATAAAAGATTCCATTAAATATATTCTGTTTGCTTTCCTTTTCACTTGTTCTTGTCTGAACTTTCAGGTTGATCACGCTTAGCTGAAAATATTTAAATTAATCAAGGATGAGCATTTGAGTGCCCAACAAGTAATAACAATTAGAAATATAATTAGCTGAAAGAAATAAATATTTTCTTTGTACATCACTTCTACAACGAATTTATAGTTGTGAAGTAAACTGAACCGATAATAATAACATAACAATTCTATCTCGAATTTTTGAAACTACGTATTGACTTTATATATAGGTATTAGTTGACAGGCTATGAACATTGTCTTTAGTTTTCGCTAAGGTTTAGCGTAACTTCATCTCGCAAACCGTCATAACTTACTTCTGCACGAGGGTGATCTCATTTAATGTGCCCTATATTGATCAATACTACATTACAAGAATGATATTATCCTTCACTCTTACTACCAAGATAAAAGTTTTCCTTGATCGGGATGTTCATATTTAGTCCGAATCCGAACCAAAACAATTTGATTGGATAAAATAAGGTTTTATCATATTCAACGGTATTTCTAAATCGTGTTCAGGTGATCAAGTAGCTTAGACGCGCTTTTATATATATATATATATATATATATATATATATATATATATATCAACATGTGATTAAATATAATGATTATCCAAGTGAGGACACTTGTATAACCATATTTCGAAATTAACAAACAAAATATATATATGAGTTATAATATACTAACATGTTGATAAACAATGATCGGATATAGTATATATCATAATAGGGTTAATAATCTAATACAATAATAATATAATTCTGAAACTTCTTACTCATGTCCATTGCATAAAGGAAATGCAAAGGTAGGATACTTGCACGGTCTCATCGCTACGATTCTTTAACTTAGATTTATCTTTTATATAGCAACCTATCAGTAATAAAATCATTTTACTGTTTAGAATAACATATCACAACATATAGCACTGCTTATTACAGACAACATGTAACCTAATCACATTGTCACATATGTTTAACAACCATTAAATCACAAATAAACACATATCTAATCAAATTATCTAAGTCCAGATCAATTTTCGAAATACGCTTTGCATCAATCGCGCTTATAAGGTAATTATCGAGTCTAAGACTCTATCCTGTAATTCAATATCTGTAAGTATCAGTCATATTAATTTTAAATGACTTATAATAATTTTTAAAACATTTATTATAATTTGTCATGAATTTTCAAACATCGGAATCATTATTAAATGATTTAAATATTAAATAATTCTATTATCATTAATGTTTAATTAATATTAAACTATTAATGAAATCATCACAAAATCTTAAAGTTATTTATAATAACTCAAAATATTTTTAAAGTATTCAGATTATCCTTAAATGATTTTTAAAACAATTAAAATCATTTTTAACTAATTACCATTAATATTAATTAATTATTAATGTCTTATTTATTTAAATATTAAAAGTCATTAATTATAACTTAAAATATTCTTAAAGTATTAATATTACCCTTAAATGATTTTTAAAAGAATTAAAATCATTTTTAAATACTTATCATTAATATTAAAGTATTAATGTATTATTTATCAAAATATTAAAAGTCATTAATTATAACTTGAAATTTTTTAATTCATTTATATCCTTTTTAAATTATTTTTAAAGTAATAAAACTATTTTTAAACTATTTATTTAATATAATTATTAAATAAATTTAATATTATTAATAATAACTTAATAATCATTAATATTAAATTATTAATAAAATTATCCTTTAAATATTAAAAGTTATATTTTATAACTTAAAATATCTTTAAACACTTTATTTTCATTCAAAATGATTATTATAATATAAAATCATTTTTAAACTAATTTATTTAATATAATTATTAAATAACCTTAATATCATTAATAGTAATTAATTAATGAAATTTACCTTTAAATATTGAAAGTTATATTTGATAATTTAAAATATTATTTTTTTAATAATACCTTATTATTATTTAAAATGATTTTTAATATAATAAAATCATTTAAAATTATTTATTTAATTTATTTATCAAATAACTTAATTATCATTAATATTAATATATTAATGAATTTCATCTAAAATATTTAAAGTTATTAAAAATAACTTAAAATATTTTCTTATATCATTATATAATTTTAAATAATTTTTCAAATATTAAAATCATTTTTAAATAATTTATTTAATATAATAATTAAATAAATTAAATATTTTTAATATTTCAAAAATATGAAATATTTTTGAAATATATTAAAAATAATTAAAAACTAATTTTTAGATTTTAAAATAATTTTTAATAATTTATTTTGTATTTTTAATAATTAAAAACTAATTTTCTATAATTATTTAATAAAAATAATTAATTTTCGAAAATATCTGTCGCTAAAGGGCCCTATAGCGATGAAACTGTCACTATAGGTGTTCTTGAGCTGTTCTTGGTCAACCCCAGAAATTCATGGCAATGTTCGAGGTGCTCACTTTGACCAGACATTAAACATATCTCTTGTTGTTATTAGGGCGCGTTATGGTGTCCCGATTGTAGTGTTAGTGTAACACTAAAACTAGAATCAAGTTTTATGGAAATACAATAACATATCAAAGCATTATCAGCTCTCAAAAACGTTGCCAGATATGTTCTTCAATTTTTGGGTTTTCCAGAATTGAAGAACAGTCTTAGATGCCCACTTTCGATACTTATATCTTGCATTCTGGTTTTGTTTTATGTGATCTAATACTTTGAGTGTGTTGAAAGAATGTAAATAAAGAGATCTAATACATAAAAGTAATAAAACAACAACACAATCGCTAGATATTTCCCAGTCAAACCATGTCAGAAAGTTCATTTATACCGTTTCTGGAAATTCCAGAAAACATATAATCAGATCGAGTAGGCTAGTTTGACCAGCCACTCCAATCGATACATTGATGGTTTGAAGGATCTAAGGAAATATAATTAGATTAGATCCAACAGGCTACAACTTGGTTACAAACATATCATCAAACAACATCATAACTAACAGATTTGGGCCTCGCAAAACATTGTCAGACATCGAAAGCGATTTACGGGTTGCTGTAAATCGTCGATCACGCCCCTTACAATCAACGGGTTTCAATTGCTTATAAAATGAAATCTAGACATCATCAAACCTTGATTCGAGTTGCAGAACAAAGACCACATAACATACTACCATTTCAAACATTTAAAACACTAAAACACATAACACGATCAGATTTATGTGGTCCGACATATCATTTTGTCGAGACCACTTTTAATTTTTTTTCCAGATTTTGAAAAACTTCAAATCTGAGCCTCTAGATGTTATGGATCTAACATCTAGCAACCCAGATCAGTTATATACACTCCATACAACATCTTTAACACAAAAAACTTAACATCTAACACCAGATTAAAGATCAGATTTTGAAATTAGGGTTATACCTCTCTTGATCAAATCCTTGATTCTGGCTTCTGATTTGTTAATGAATTTCGTGGGGCTGATTTTGGGGACTGATTTACATATATATTTCGTTGGTTTTGAGTGGAGAAAGTCTAGTTGAGTGTTTGTGCAAAAAATGAGCTAACAAGGGTCTTTTTTTTCTCTCTCAATCTATATATAATACATGTATGCAATGAACTTGGCTAAGCTAGAGCTGATTGTTGGCATGTTAAGTCACATGGGGTTAGTAAGATTAGGTCACCCACTTCTCCTATTGTCAAAACCTAGTTGCTAGCCTCAATAATGCATAGAAGGGTAATTTGGTCTTTTGTATTACTAATTTAATGACATTCTTGTCATTTGGCAACCCTTAGGGTTTGACCCTAAGGTTTAGCACAAAGCATTTATAATATCTAGCAATTAGGGTTTGCACAAAATAAATAAAAAATAAAATAAAAATCTTAGTTTCTAAAATTTGTAATTAGGGTTTCCTTAATTAAATTAATTTTCTAATTACTTTATACAGGAACATTAGGGTTTAATATCACTAATTATAATTAATCTTACTAATTAAACAATTAGGGTTTATAATTAGTAATTAGATTTTAAAATTACTAATTAGGGGTTACTAAATATAGAAATTAGTGTTTCTATTTTAGTAATTAGGGTTTAAAATTTTAGGGTTTTTATAATTAACAATTATAATTCTAATACTTGTTAATTAATCACATTAACACAATTACCGATAAATCTTGAACTCTAATTTAAGTTTCAAATTAGGGTTTAACACTTAAAATTAGGGTTTTTAATAACTTAGGGTTTTCAAAAGAATTATTTAGGGTTTCCAGATTTTAATTAGGGTTTACCTAATTAATCATTTAATACACAACATAAATCATATAACACAGTTATATAATAGTCTTGAATTTTCCATTTGAATTACAAAATAGGGTTAAACAAATTAATGCCAGGGTTTTGACATTATACACCATAATTGATCAACCATCCTCAATACGTACATACAGTACATATTTAAAGCACTGAAAAATCAAAATATAATTAATATTATATTATTATTCTCATTCTTTGATAAAAATCCAAAATTAGGTTTGGATTCCATATCGATTTATTCTTCCATATTTAACCTTAATAATTAAGGTAAAATAATTAACTTAATAATCCGTACTAAAATTCATATAATAAAATAATTATTATAATTATTCAAAGAAAATCATTTCATATAATATTTAAATAATATATAACTATATTTTCATGGAAAATAATTAATAAAAACATTTCGCTATAAAATTAATTATTATAAGAATATACTTTATAATAATCAGTAATTCTAAAATAAAATAATTTGTAAATATTCATGTAATAAATATATTTTTATTTATCACATAAATACATATACACCTTATCTTGTACAAATCCTCATCCTTAAAATAAAAAAAAAAATTTATACGCAAAATTTCTGATTTATTTATATAGAAAATATCGGGTTATTACATTTCCAAACTAATATTGTTGTGGTTTTCAAAAGTAAACTGAGTATGCTAAATTGTTTTGTCGTCAAACGACAGGCACGTGAGGTTGCCACAACTTAAACGTATACACGTTTAATGAATATAGTGTTGATCAACATAGAGTAGTATATAGTCGATCACCTAGACGCGTTTCGTAAGCTATGCTCGGACTTTTACGGACTTAGTGATTCGGACGCCCTTTTCAAAGTACTTATGAAATACTCACGGTCTTGAACCGTAATTGATGTTTTCTTGAATCGTTGTTGTTAAAACGTTTTGAATGAAAAGAAGTGCTATTTTGAATTATCGATAGTACTTTGTAACTATTGTTCAGTTATTGAAGATATACGATTCCTATGTTTCAAGCATGCTATTTTACTAGAATTGTTGTACTTACTTGAGCTAGTTAGGCTCATTCTTGCTTGAACCATATGAATGCAACTTAAGACCGAACAGATCGATGGATCAAAAGAAGGATAAAGGAAGGCTAAAGCGAACCAGTAGATTACTTATGTAATAGTATAGGTTTTGTAATGATAATATTGTTATTATGACAAGAACAGATGTAATGGTTATAAAGAACCTGGGGAATGATAATATTCTTTTTGATATATATATATATAAGACATATTCGTTCTTTTGAGGTATTTCAATTGAATGTTTGTGTGAATTGTAGCACCGTGTAGCACCATCTGTCGGGTTGGAAGATACCCGGATTTCGGGGCGTCACAAGTTGGTATCAAAACATTAGGTTATAAAACTTAAGGGGGGAAATAAAACCTTAAGTCATAACCTTAAGAAAAGTCAAAGAATAAAAGATGGAAGATAACCTTATAAAAATGCATTATATATGTTATGTGTTTTTATTATTCTACTGACGTGTACTAATCAAACTTTTGTGTTGTTGTAGATGACAGGAGAAAATAGAGACGTACAAATAGTCAGTGAAGGATCGGTTAATCAAGTAGAGATTATATCGAACCCCATAGCAGCACATCCCGAGATAGTGGTGGTTGAGTATGGAGACTCAGAGAGCCTAGATCTCATGTCCGTGTTTGACAGTATTTTGGAAGAAGGAGTAGAGGTAGTGTCCTTCAACCCCGTAGCAATAGCAGAAGATATGGCTCTAGGGGAGTCAATGATGTCGTTATTCATGTCAGTGCTAAATAGGAACATCCACTACTGTCAGGAGGTTAAGGAGCTGAAGGCGGAGCTCCAAGCTATTATAGAGGATAAGATGGACGGGGAAAATTTGTTGCTCACCCTTGCTAAATAAAATATTTCAGCTAGGAATGAAGAAGCCGGAGGGGCAGAGAAGAACAAGGGCAAAGGTGTTTTGCTGGATTAGTTGTAATGAACATTATTATTATGTGTTATTTGTAAACCCTTTTTGTATATCTAAGGGTATGTTTGTAATGTTAAGGCTAGAAAACCTGGGGTAATGTATTAACAATATAAGTTAATGAGATTTATGTTTATATTCATAAACGAATGGGTAGTTAGATGTTATTTATATGTTAGATCGTGAGCACAAAACTCGAGGGTCAGGTGACCCAAATTTGGGGGCATCACAGGTTGGTATCAAAGTTGTAGGTTATAAACCTTAAGTGGGGTGGGGAAAACCCTAGGATTATAACCATAAGCGAGAGATAGAGAATACTCATTTAGAGTACTAAGTGAGAGATTGATAAAATGTATCAATAGTGAGATGTGTGGACATCGTATGTATTATGTTTTTACTGGTGAAGTACTAATCAAGTTATTTAAACTGATTGTAGGATGTTAGGAGAAGATGAAATGAGTACAGAGATCTTTAGCGGTTTGTTGCACGCATGCCGATGAGCGAGGTGCCGGTATAAGCTTAGTCGATTGAAGAAGTGGGAAAAGAAGAACCCATGGTGAATCTAGGGAGTGATCATGATGATTATCCCGAGATGTATTTGAGTGGAGATAAGGAGGCAGAGTCTGAGGAAGTTAAGGTGAAGAAAGAGAATAAGACTAAAGTTGGAGAACAAGATCAAGTATCTGCAAAAGTTCAAGAACTCCAGAGTAAAGTATTTCTTTTGAAGGAGTTGTGAAAGACAGAGCGAGCGTTAAGCGAGATGACCGAAGAACGAAACGAGTTGAAGGCGCATATGGAAAGAATGAAGCCTTAAGGTGGTGGATCGTTTGAGGGAACAATAAAGCAGAAGAAGAGTAAGAATAAGAGAAAGAAGGACAACGACATTGGTGATAATTCTGAAAATTCAAACCCGAAGAAGAAGCAAGTATGTGACAAGTGTGGAAAGACTCACTTGGGAGAGTGTATGATGTCGAAGAACGTGTGTTTCAACTGCAAACAAGAAGGACATATTTCTCTACATTGTCCTAAGACGAATATGAGAAAGTGTTTTCATGTAGAAGAATGGGTCATGGATTCAACAAGTGTCCTAGCAAGAAGAACATGGGTGAAGGGAGTGGAAGGTAGACAACTTATGTGACGAATGAGATTTTATAATTTAATTTGAATATTTATTGAATTAAATAAATATTTTTTGATGATTTAATTATGGGATTAAATAATTAATTAATGAAATTGTTGTAGATTAATTTAATTATATATGTTATATTTATTAAATTAATGTGAAGAATTTTTATTATTCAAAGTATGTATTTATGTGAACTTATTGAATTAAATTAAATATTTAATAAGCATAATGTTATTTTAATTAAGGTAATAATTAATTTGAGATTTAATAATTTGACATAATTAATAAATGTGAAAATTAATTATGTGAATTAATGAGAACATTATTATATTTTATTTAAATTAAATTAAATAAGATATTTGATTTATTGTGTAATTGGGTGTGACATTATTAAACTAAATTATAAAGGATTAATTAAATTAACTGGGAAAATCTTCTAATAAGTTAGCCAAACAAGGCTTTAGTGGAGGTTGAGAGCAGGTAACCCATGATTGGGTAACTGACCACCACCACGCCAGTTCCTATACGCATCAGGCTTATTATTCTTTCACGTATGTTAATTTTTTAAAATAAAACTTGAGAGCTCAGAGAGAATTCAGAGGGATTTTGTGAGAAAATCTGTGATTGAAGAAGTATCTGAAAAGGGGTTTCATCTCTACTCATGTACACTTTGGGTATTCTCTTCGACCCAATTTCTATTTTACGTTATTAAAGTTTTTATAAAAACAAATGGCTTTCAAGTTTCTGTTAAAGTCTCTATAGTTGGAAAGGGTAACGATTATGTGAATATATGTGATAATATGTCATCATAACATGTTTTACTATATATTGTATGGTTCCATAACACCAGTTTCATAAAAATATGTCATATATTATTTCTTCAAAATTACAGAGTATAGAAATATGGTCATATGGACCTTACACGCAAATTTAATACGTCAATCATATGTTGTCTCATAAATTTTACACTTATATATAATTATGTACGTTAAAACGAAGAAAACAAACTTCGAATTGACTGATTTAGTGTTATAACAAAACCGTAGTGTCAATCTTCATGTTTTGTTTTCAAAACTTTCAAGAACATCAAGAACGGTGAAATTATATAATTTGATTCAAGTAATTATGTGTTTAAACTCGTTAAAATCATGTTAGAAGGGTTGGGTAGTAGTTATATGTGTATTACAGTGTCTGGGTATGCTTGTGAATGAATTAATTGGGTGTTTTGGCCATGTTTTGCAATTTTCGCGAGTTGGAGTTTCAGTTCGTTCATGCACGGCATTATAGGCATTAGAGCCTGAGCCCCCATAGCTTATCGATTGTAACCCAGAATGGCCGCTGTTGAGAATAGGCTTGATGGTGGAAAGCCAAGTCACCACTTTGCATTCATTCAAGAATGAACATTTTAGTGGTTTTATTTTAGGGACTATAATAGTAACCTAATCTAATGAACATAAAAATGTATTAGTCACATAATTAGATGTTAAAATAGGTTCTTAACATGTCAATAAGGCATTTACATGTTGATTGAATTGTTGAACACGTAGTTAGCTTGTTGTTCGTGTAGTGTAATATTATGTTAAAACAAGTGTGGTACTTTGACTAAGTAAAGTCATAATCAGAGTTAGACAAAAAGAATGAACTTGTGGTACTTTGTTCGTAGTTAGCTTGGTATTGTGAATGTAAATGGTATGCAGGATTAAATCAAGGAACGTGTATAATTAACATGTAATCTACGCACGAGGCAAGTTTCCTAACCCTACTTGTTATCGTTATTCAAGTTTATAAACCTTACCTCTTTACATTGAGCAAATTCTAGACTTATATTCTATATTGATCAAGTCTTGTTATTTATTGATTCAGATCAATATGTTATATTAAAGGTTATTAATCTTTTCAAAGTATGATTTCTGTTATACAATTCTTATTCCATTGTATACCTCTTGAGTTATTATTCAATTTGAATATCAGTTATTGTTGAACCTTGTAAGACTAGCGAACCCTTATTGATTCGACTAGTCCATAGTTGATGAACGTTCTAAATTTCAGAACCCTTGTTTAATTATCCAAACCAAACTTCCTTTGGTGCGGACTCTAATGTCAAACTGAGATGAACAACCCTGTATAGGGGATTACTTATGCTTTAGCGTTAAGATATTGTGCACAGTATGGTACTAAGGGCTGATCCCCCTAAGTACGAGTAGAAGAGTCCATAGTCTTATGACTGTTAAAGGTGTTAAGTATAACCTTGATAACCTAGGACATAGTTCAAGGTCTTATGACCCTCAAAAGTTCTTTTGATTCTTGTTATTCATCCTTAATTCAAAAGTTGAGTATCTTACTCCAGAAGTCTTTAATTCACTCGCATGTTATTATATTGTTGTTTCATTATTATACTTGTGGGCAATCGTGCTCACTCTTGCGTAATAATAACATTGCAGTTAAGAACGAAAGGTTCGACGCGCCTTCTACTAGCAAAGACAAGGGCAAGATTAACAAGTGATGAAGACTTGTTGTTTATTTGATTATGTATTTATGTTTCAGACTTATGTTAATATTGTGTAAGACTATTATTTGTTTATATTTCCGCATTTGAGATTTAAGGTTAGTATGACCTAGGATTTATGTATTTATTTCAGATGATGTAACTCCTTAAGGAGAGGATTTATTTCTATCTATTTATGCTTTCATTTATTATGGGTAGATAGACATATGATGTTTGTATAGTGAACACCAAATCATGTGGGAATTTAAGTACCCGGATTTGGGGGTGTCATAGGTTGGTATTAAAGCTGTAGGTTATGAACCTTATGTGGGGGAACAATGTTAGGTAGTAGCCTTATAGAAGATCAAGAACATAGTGGTGGTAAACTCTTATCGAGTTCTAGGAAATGAATTTCTAAATTCATTAAAGATAATAAAAGACCTTATGTGCTTATGTGTTAATTATGTGCTCGCTGGTACAACTTAGTAACTAAAACTTAAAACTGTGTTGTCAGGATGTCGGATATTGGAGGAGCTAATCGAGCTGGGGAGGAGGAACCCCGAGTACCTACAAAGGAGGAGCCCTGAGACATTCATGTCGTCAGGGAACAGTTGGTATAGAGAGAGCCATCTCCATTGATCACTTTGTTGGTCAGGAGCATGAGCCTGAGACTGATCCAGAGGAGGATCCTGAGGAAGAAGATGAGTTCCCACAGAACTCTATTGATGCTGAGATGTACAATGAGTTATATGACAGTAACGTAGAGTTACGTGACACTGTTCAGGAGCTGAATGAGCGGATGATTATTCAATAAATTACAATCGAGCAGAAGGATAGGGAAGTTGTGACTCTTCACACACGTTTAGGAAACGTAGAATGGGATTTGGTTCAAGAGAAGGGTCAAACTGAAGAGAAGTTTGAGGAAATAGAGAAGTTGAAGAATGAACTGAAAGAGAGCTCAGAAAGGCTGACCATAGCAGAGGAGGCCTGGGTAAGGGAATCACGTCGTGCTGATCTTGCAGAAGAGGATTGTCGTGCGAAGAAGGCTAAGCTTGGGGAGACGTACTCTACACTTCATAATGCAATGGATGAGGCCCAGGATCGAGTTATGAGATACCCAATTCAGTTCAAAGGACTACCATCGTACATGTTAGATCGCAGGACGATGTCCCGCATTATGGATGAAGAATGTAGCAAGGCTATTCAACGCCATAGCAGGCAGTGATAGAAATAGTTTAATTATATGCAAACCTATCTGGTATTTAAAATGTAAATTCCGATGTGTTTATAAACAAAGAAATATTTTAATTTTTTAAATCCTGTAGATTCTTTATCTCGGGATAGTTGATGTAAATAGCAGTGATGGTATCGTAGTTTGTTAAAACTTTTGATTAAACAAATATATCAAGTTGTTTGAGATAATGTGTTAAGTGATTATGTTAAATTGTTGAGTTAAGTCTTAAATATTTAGAGAATTTGATAAAGATCTAACAAACATATATTTAACAGAAATATGCCGCCAAGAAGAAGACAAAACCGTCAAGCAGCTCAAGAAGAATCGACGAATAACAACAACAATGCCAATGCTAACCTCGTTCAGCAATTGGTGAACTTATTAGCTGGAGCGATTCATAATCAACCTCAAGCTCCACCGAATATAACGTTCAAGGATTTCAAGGTGGTGGGACCGCCAGAGTTTAAAGGCCGATAGAAGCTCAGACTTGGGTTATGGAGATGGAAAAAGTTTTTGATGTCGCCAGAGTCAGAGAGGACCAGAAAACTGCCTACGTGACCTTTATGCTGAAATCTGAAGACAGTTATTGGTGGCAAACAAATAAAGTCCGGGGAGGAGAAGGTCTGATCACCTGGGAGAGGTTCAAGGAGATGTTCTTCGAGATGTATTTTCCGACCAGCTCGCAGAACCTGTAAGAACCCGAATTTTTAGAAATTATTAAAATAAGAATTTAGTAAATAAAATTCTTAAGGCATGAGAAGGGTTCGAATAAGAATATATGTATATGTTGTGAGGTATGTGGAATGGTTTTGCATGAGATAATATAAACTATGCAATAAGTGATTTCTGTGTTTAATAAACATATTATTATTATTATTATTATATATTTGTTGTTTATTGAAGAGGCGAGTTATTTGAAGTAAAGAAGATGGATAGAAATCTATCTATCGATATTAAATAATTTATTTGAAATTATTTTATCATAGTAAGTTGGTGACATTAAATATCTTTGATAATCACCAATTTCTTGAGTATGTACGAGTAAGTATCTAGTCTAAGGCAGTGCAACCGTACCCATTAATAGTGGATGTGTAGGAGATGGGCTAAACAATTTCTTTAGAGAACGGAGGTATATACGAATTAGTAACCGATCTAACTCACTGTGAAAATAGTGTAGACGAAACGAAAACTAATTTGTTGGTTGTTTGTGGAAAATCACTTAGTGTACTATATTGAATACTATTAAATACTCGATGTGTGCTAGGTTTGGACTTATATATATGTACGTTGTTGACGAGAGAAGAAAATCGATATATCTTTAGATAAATATTGGTTAGAGATTTATTAATTAATATTGAAATATGGTTAAATGTATAGATTAAAGAAATTGTGTTGAGACAATCTATAGAAAGGAAAGAGAAATAATTATAGTATATTTTTACTAAATGATATTAAAATAAATTCGCATTTGATTATTTTAATAAAAGGGAAATGTTATTTTGATATTACCTTGTATAGTTTTGTGCGAGGTAATGTGTGTGATAAGTAATATGGTAAATATATTAAAACATATTTGATATATAAGTTGATGGAAACAATTTATCATGATAAGAAATAAATTTATTTTCTATATATAGTGTGTACGCAGTGTCGTGCATATAAATATTCTAATATATATATATATATATATATTATATTAAGAATAATATCTTGAGAAAATGAGTAAATCGTTTTATTATGATTAGTTCCTATATTTAGAGAAAATATGATAAAAACATCTTATGTTATGTTAAAAATGAAAGTACATAATTTTGATTATAGTAATGAGGTGGGAAATGAATAAGTAATGAGAATAAGTAATAAGCTTAATGTAAGCTTGTATGATATGCCTAGTGTGGCAAAGTGATGGAATAAGCATTCATTAAATAATTTAATGAATGAATAATTCAAGAAATTAAATTGTATATGTGCAATGGTTTTATATTATATAGTAGCTACATCTATATGATATGAAATGAAGTAGAACACTTCAATGGTAACTATATAATATAGGAAGTATTTGAATATATATATATATATATATATATATATATATATATATATATATATATATAAAGGCTCAGATATGTTAGCATTATATACAAGTGAGATAAGAAAATGTAACATGGTGCAATGGACCACTTTCATAACCATATTATAAGATGTAAAGTTAAGAATAATGTTATTTTGTGAGATTATATAATTATAAGCTTGTGGACTATTAATTACTAAGTTCACATAATTATGTCTTGTGTGGCATAATTAGGGGAGTTAAAACAAAGGAGATTTAATGGGAAGTATTAAAAGAAAATAAATGGTGAGTTAATAAATAATTGATATTAATTATCATTATAATAATTGACTGTATTTGAGATGATAACTTTTATGGAAAATGATGAATTGAGAATATCCAACTATTTTATAATTAGCCCAATTAAAATATTAATTGGAATAAACCAATGTACATAGATTATATAATTCTATGTTAATGGGTGTATATGTATGCACATTTGGGGAAAAAATATCAAATAAACCTAAGTATGCTAATAATAATATGGAATGCTGAGTTATAGCTTTTGTCCCATTTTATGAGTCTCATCTCCTCCATCACGTGAACATGCCATTGGCGTAGTCTAGCTTGATTCTTCTTTTCAAACTCATAGCTTCCAAATGATGAAGGGAGTGATGGAGGAAGAGAAAGTTGGTGACCAACTCCTCTATACCCAATAGCTTCTTCTTTCTTTCTTTGGTTTGATTCATGGAGCAAAACCCAAACTTGGTCCATTGCTCTTTTATAAATAGAGACCCCCTTCTTCATTCTTCCCAGTTAAAATTTTGAGAACTTTAGTGAGTGAGTGTTTGAGAAGTTGGGAGAAATCAGAAGTTAATATTCATGGATTTTCAATTTAGCTTCAAGAGGTATAATTCTTAAACTATGTTCTTAAATTCAAGTTTTGCAAAGTTCTTAGAAAAGTGTTAAAAATAATTATTTTGAGTTGGAAAATTTATGGTTATAGAATGATAGAATTTGTAAATTGTTGTTAGATATTGTTAATATAGTCAAATGTGAAAACAACGAAAGTTAAACGAACCAATTTGGTTGAGAAACGAATTCGTAGTGAACGAACTCGCTAAATTGTCAAAACATGAACAATTAGTATGAACATGAGTTGTAAATTCATATTTGGGTTAGTTAATGTTTATGTTAGTTGATGGGTATTTGGTATATTGTAGTTTTATGAGTTACAAACCCATAGAATCGAAAATGAACTAATTTGGACATGTATAACTCAAATTATGAAGGTTAGAAAGAAATTTTGGCATAATGGTTGATAAGTGGGTTTTACACCTACTTATGGAGTACCAATTCATGCGAACTATGCCCATCTCAAGTATATTTTAGTATGTTTTAGTTGCATTTCATGTTAATTTTCATTTCGCATACTTAAAACTCCTTTTGGTGAATAAGTGCAGGAATCAGCCTAATTTAGTGGTGTTATAGAGCACGAGGCTAATGGATGCCTGAGACGAGGAAAAAGATAGGATGTGCATGGCGTAGGATTGAGTGGAGCATGGATGGACAAGCATGAATAGACATAGGACATTTCACTAGCAGCAGCAACATGGCAGAACCAAGCCAAGGAGCAGAATCAGAAGACATCAACTGCAGTCGCATGGCAGCAGAAGAGCTTGGAAACGCCACGGCCATGAAAGTACTCAGCCTAGACCAGGGGACTCCATCGCAAGTCATTCTTGTACCACGAGAAGGACAAGCCTAGGGAGTGCGTGCCCGCGCAAGAGACCTGGTGAACATAAAAACTTACTGCAAGTCTCATGGGTCATGAGCATAACAAGTTAGAGGAGCATGCTGCCATGAAGGCCCCAAGTCAGTGATTTGTTTTTATTTTATTTCCAATTTTTAAGGGTTGTAATTGATTTAAAACGATATCTGACTGGTGTTAGGGGTATCACTTGACAATTATTAAGTTTTTCACATATCTTTACATCATAATTAGGGTTTACTCTCTGGGGGGAGATTCCAACGTAGAAGGAGGCCAAAACTCTACTTTCCTACTCCTTCTTGGGATTTTCTACCAGAGTGGATTATTATTAGTATTATTTTGTTGGAATCTTATGAGGATTTGAATATTGATCTATATTCAGCAATTGGGTTTGATTGTTCCTACCTTTCATCTTTCAATTGCTTGTTTATTAATCATGTTTATATTTGATCCCATAATGGCTTTTGGTTCAGTCATGAACTAAACTCCATTATGGGATTATAACAGATTTTAATATGTAGTTTGATTGCATGCTTAAATGCTGGATTGTTTTACATATCATATGGGATGTCTATCATGATTGTTTTGCATTTATGAATGCTTGATCACCATTCGTTTCAGTATTTGTATGGAATTGACAATGAACATGCAAATATGGATTGTAGTCATGATAGTATATGTATATAGGGCTATGTTATATGGCTTATGTATTTCGTGAACCAGATAGACATATACTATTTCACCGTATAAGTTAGAATAAGGGCTTGAACTTATAGTCAATATAGTTGCAATTTCACATAGACATATAGTGATTTTGGTTATATTGATGATTACATAGAGTCTATCATCTGTGGATGCTGTGTAAGTAGGTCTTAGTGCATTGAAAAATGGGTAATACTCTGTTAGTGCTCTTGGCTACTTTCCTGTGATATATGAACAAGTCATGCATGATAGTGGCGATTGGATAAAGTATTAAATGAAGTTAGAATCCCATTATTTTCAGATTTGATTTATTCCATTTATTATTATTTTAGTTGATATTTGCACTTCGAGAACAAACCAATCTTAGTTGTTAGTTTGAGCATATAAATATAGTGATTTAATTAATGAATAGTAATTTAAGTTAAACAACTTTCTCTGTGGGATCGATACTTTACTTGCTCTGTATTGCTTGTTGACGCATGTATGCTTGCATGAGTTAGACCTCTTTTGTTAAGACCAAAAAAGAGGTAACAAGTTTTTGGCGTCGTTGCCGGGGAAAGGCGTTTAATTTAGTATTACTATCATTAGTTTTAAGCTATATTGTATGACTTAGACAATTCTAGTCTTATCTCATTTCAGTTTTTTTTTTTATTTTTGTTTCAGGAATTTGGATAAATTTTTATGCGCACGCGGTCATCCAACCCCGATTTAACACATGTTCAGGATAACGTAAATGGGGGAGGTTAGAAAGCGAGTGTTCGTAGAAATTTACAAGCACAGTTAGAAACTACGACAGGCAATATGGCAGCCGAGGCACAAGGAGAAGAGCAAAGAGAGGAGCATAGGGATCTGAAGGAGTATTCCATGCCCAATATTAATGGACTACAGTCCAGCATAGTCAGACCAGCGATAGCAGCCAATACATTCAGGATAAAAACTGGCATTATTCAAATGGTGAAGAATACAGCTGATTCGGTTTAGAGTGTTTTCATGATGATCCGAATGAACACCGTTAAGTTTCATCGAAATTTGTGATACATTCAGATACAACGGTGTGACGGAAGTTTCTATTAGACTAAGGTTGTTTCCATTCTCATTGAAGGATACAGCGAAAAGTTGGCTTCATTCTTTGCCAGCAGGATCTATAACTATATGGGAGGACTTAGCACAGAAATTCTTAGCTAAGTTCTTCCCAATGGCTAAGATCGCAAAGATGAGGACATCTATCTCTCGATTTGAGCAACAACAGTATGAGTCCTTATATGAAGCATGGGAGAGATACAAAGAAATGCTGAGGAAGTGTCCACATCACGGTATGCCAGATTGGATGGTGATCAACACGTTTTATAATGGATTAGGATGGCAGTCGAGACCGATTGTAGATGCAGCTGTAGGAGGGGCATTATGGGCAAAGAACTATGAGGAAGCCTATGACCTTATCGAGACAATGGCATCGAATGATTTTCAGAATCCTACATTTCGGATGCCACAACCCAAATTTGCAGGTGTGTTGGAGGTTGATGCTATTACTCAGTTGTCAGCACAGATGGCAGCTATGGCAAAGAAGATAGATACTTTGGCAGAAGGAAAAGTAAAGACGGTTTCCTTCGTATGTGAGATTTATGCGGGGTCACACTCGACGGATCAATGTGCTATCAGCTCCGAATCAGTACAATATGTGAGCAACTATAGAAAAGACCAAGGTCAATTTCAGAACACATATCATCCCAACAACAGAAATCATCCAAACTTTAGTTGGTCCACTAATCAAGGGAATCAGCAGAATCAGTTTCAACCAAATAATCAATTTCACCACAACAAAATGAATCGTAGATTTAATCCTAGACCACCCTTTCCATGGGATTTTCTCAAGAATAACAAAACAACATCACACTCCGTACCTACACCTCAAAGAAGACAAAAAATCAGAAGTGGAGGAGATGATGATGAAATACATGGCAAACACAGAAGTTATGATCAAGAGCCAAGCAGTGGCTATAAAGAATCTGGAAACTCAAATGGGGCAAATGGCGAACATGCTTACTAACAAGCCACAGGATTCATTGCCAAGTAATACAGAGACAAATCCAAGAAGAGATGGGAAGGAGCAGTGTCAAGCGATCACATTGAGATCTGGGAAAGATTTGTCGAGTCTTCGTAAGTCGCGCTACCATGCAAGATTACCTTGAGGAGAGCGCTTGCCACTGCCAAGGCGAGATAAAGCGATCGGTTGTTCAAGAAGAAAATCTGGAAAAGTTTGAGGTTCAGCAGGAAGAGGCTGAGAAAATAGGTTCAGATGAGAAGCTTAAGAGTCCAGTACCACCAATTCACATTCAAGTTCCGTATCCACAGAGATTAAATAAAAAAGGGGAAGATAAACAGTTCAGCAAATTCTTGGAGGTATTCAAAAAGCTGCAGATCAACATACCGTTCGCCGAGGTATTGGAACAAATGCCCAGCTATGCCAAGTTTATGAAGGGTATACTGTCAAGGAAGATGAGACTAGAGGAGTTTGAAATGGTGGCCTTGACAGAGGAATACAGTGCAGTACTTCAGCAGAAATTACCTCCAAAGCTGAAGGATCCGGGCAGCTTCACAATTCCATGCACAATTGGAAAGATGAACTTCAGTAAGTGTTTATGTGATCTTGGGGCAAGCATAAATTTGATGCCCTTGTTAGTGTTTAACCAGTTGGGATTACCGGATCCAAAGCCAACAAACATCTCTTTACAGCTAGCTGATAGATCCATCACGTATCCACGATGAATTATTGAAGATGTATTAGTGAAGGTAGAGAGATTTATTTTTTCAGCAGATTTCATAATATTGGATTACGAGGAAGACAAAAATATATAAATTATATTGGGAAGACCATTCATAGCCACATGAAAGACTCTGATAGATGTGCAGAAGGGGGAACTCACTATGCGTGTTCATAATCAAGAGGTCACCTTTAATGTCTTCAAAGCTATGAAGTTTCCAACAGATGAAGAGGAATGTTTCTAGGTTGATTTGGTGGATCAGGTCGTAAATGATGAAGTACAAAGTCTAGTGGATGACAAACATTTGAGGAGTGTAATTGGTAAAAATTCAGATTTGGAGGACGAGGAACTTGACGAACTTGTGCAATATCTGGATACCACTCCACAAGTCATGAATTTTAGAATACCTGTTGAACCGTTGACAAAAGCAGGAGAAACCTCCGTAAAATTAAAGCCATCTCTTGAGACACCTCCAGAACTTGAATTAAAACCACTTCCAGAAAATCTTAGGTACACATTTTTAAATAAAGATTCAAAGCTACTTGTGATTATTTCTTCTACATTAACATCTTTTCAGGAAGAAAAACTACTACGAGTGCTTCGAGAGTTCAAATCAGCGATTGGCTGGACCATAGCGGATATCAAAGGGATCAGCCCTTCATTTTGTATGCATAAAATCCTGATGGAAGATGAAAGTAGACCATCGGTTGAGCAACAAAGGAGACTTAATCCGATAATAAAAGAAGTGGTTAAGAAAGAGGTGCTAAAATGGTTGAATGCGGGCATAATCTATCCAATCTTAGATAGCTCACGGGTGAACCCAGTGCAGTGTGTACTGAAAAAAGGTGGCATGACAGTAGTAACTAATGAGAATAACGAGTTGATTCCAACACGAACAGTGACAGGGTGGAGAGTATGCATGGACTACCGCAGGCTCAATAAAACTACAAGGAAAGATCATTTTCCACTCCCATTCATTGATCAGATGTTGGATGATTAGCGTGTCATGAGTACTATTGCCCTCACTCTTGGGCGGGTATTGTGCTATAATCAAATAATGATAGCTCCAGAAGACCAGGAAAAGATAACTTTCACATGTCCATACGGCACATTTGCCTTCAGAAGGATGTCTTTAGGGTTGTGCAACGCTCCAGCCACTTTTCAGAGATGCATGACGGTTATATTTTTAGATATGGTAGAGCAGAATATGGAAGTATTTATGGATGACTTCTCAGTTTTTGGGGACTCGTTTGATCTATGCCTCGAGAATTTGGTGATGGTTTTGAAGTGATGTGTTGAAACAAATCTAGTACTGAACTGGGAAAAATGCCATTTTATGGTACAAGAAGGAATCATACTCGGACACAAAGTATCGAAGAAGGGACTTGAGGTGGATAGGGCAAAGTTGGAAACTATAGAGAAATTTCCACCACCTACTTCAGTAAAAGGTGTTCGCAGTTTTCTGGGACATGCAGGTTTCTACCGCAGATTTATCAAAGACTTCTCCAAAATAACTAAACCACTATGTAGTTTATTGGAGAAGGATGTGCATTTTCACTTTGATGAGGCTTGTGTGTCGGCATTTGAGCACCTGAAAGGGAAATTAACATCAGCACCAATTATTACTGCACCAGATTGGGAATTGCCATTTGAGCTAATGTGTGATGCCAGTGATTACGCCGTAGGGGCTGCTTTGGGGCAGAGGAAAGAGAAGATGTTTTATGTTATTTATTATGCCAGCAAGACCCTTACAGACGCACAGTTGAACTACACCACCACAGAGAAATAGTTATTGGCAGTGGTGTACGCCTTTGATAAATTTCGAGCATATTTAATCAGCACAAGGGTGATAGTATATACGGATCACGCCGCAATTAGACATTTAGTGGCGAATAAGGATGCAAAGCCTCGGTTGATCATATGGATTTTATTAGTTCATGAATTTGATTTGGAAATCAAGGACAGGAAAGGCACTGAAAATCAAGTGGCGGACCACTTATCTTGACTTGAGAATCCGGAAAGGGGGACAGATGACAAGATTTTAATCAATGAATCTTTTCCAGATGAACAATTATTTGTGGTTAAAGGGGAAGTGCCATGGTTTGTAGACTATGCAAACTATTTGGTAAGTAAGATGCTACCTTCTGATTTGGTGGGCTATCAAAAGAAGAAATTTCTGCATGATGTCAAATGGTATATATGGGATGAGCCTTATTGGTTTAAATAGTGTTTTGATCAAGTTATACAAAGGTGTATTCCATATAGCGAGACCGAGGGGATTCTGCAGGATTGTCACTCTACTGTGTATGGCGGTCACTATGGTGGTGAAAGAACAGCGGCTGGAATATTACAAGCAGGATTCTACTGGCCGATAATTTTCAAAGATGCATACAACTTTGTCCAGAGGTGTGATAGATGTCAGCGAGTGGGGAACATCTCTAAAAGGAATGAAATGCCATTAAATACAATCTTGGAAGTAGAAATTTTTGATGTATGGGGTATTGATTTCATGGGGCCTTTCATTTCTTCCTGTGGAAATCTCTACATTCTGCTCGCTGTAGATTATGTCTTGAAATGGGTAGAAGTGGCAGCTCTTCCGACAAATGATGTCAAGGTTGTCCTCAGAATTTTACATAGAAGTATCTTCACGAGGTTTGGGACTCCAAGGGCTATCATCATCGACGAAGGCAATCACTTTTGCAACAGGCAGTTTTCAGCTTTGTTGGCTAAATATGGGGTGAATCATCGAATTGCTATAGAATATCACCCACAAACGAATGGCCAAGCTGAAGTGTGAAATCGAGATTTCAAGAGAATCCTGGAGAAAGTTATGAATCCCACAAGGAAGGACTGGTCATTGAAGTTAGATGATGCAGTATGGGCTTACAGGACAGCGTATAAAACACCGTTAGGTATGTCACCTTTTCAGCTCGTATATGGAAAATCCTGCCACCTTCCCATGGAGCTAGAGCATAAAGCATATTGGGAAATTTGAAAGCTAAATTTTGATTTGACAGCTGTCGGGGAGAAACGCCTACACCAACTCAATGAGTTGGATGAATTCAGACTGCAGGAATACGAGAATTCGAAGCTTTTTAAGGAGAAAGTTAAGAAATGGCATGACCGAAAAATCATTGAGAGAGCATTTGAACCAGGACAAAGGGTTTTGCTTTATAACTCCAGACTTAAACTTTTTCTTGGGAAGCTGAAATCGAGGTGGTCAGGACCATTCATAGTGAAAACTATTTTTTCGCATGGTGCAATCGAAATATTCGATACGCTACCAGACAAGCCTTTTAAGGTGAATGGACAACGCTTAAAACATTACTTTGGTAGTGAGGTAGACAGACAGAAAGTCGCCTCAATTCTTTCTTCAACATGAGCATCAGAGACAGTCAAGCTAATTGACTATAACTTAGCGCTGGATGGGAGGCAACCCATTATTTTTCTTCTCTAAAATCTCTTTTTCACTCTGTGTTTATTTCGTTAAGTTATTTCGTTAACTCAGTTTCAACCTAAGTCAACACATTAACTTAATATCTGATAGTAAAGGGGAGCGTGTATATGCATTGTATAAAATGAGGATATACAATAGACATTCATGTTTATTTCGTAAACCATGTTTTGATAAGGTCTATTGATGAATTACAGGTGTACTGGAGAACACACATTTCTGTCTTGCAGAATCTACAAAAAATACAGCAATGCAAAAAGTAGGATCGAGCACAGCAAGAATGAACACATCACACGCATCACAGCGTACTGCTACCGCAAAGCTCGGACCAATAAAGCTACTTTCGGCGCCGCTACCGCAAACTATTATAAGAACGCGCGGCCGCATGTTATCGCAGACGTGGAAATATTTTTAGATGTTCAAAATATAATTTGTGGTCTGATTGGGTCTCTCCTTTAACATAACAGAAGTGTATTATTCGGTTCTCCTATATTCATAAGGCTAATCAACTCTTATCAAAGTTCATACCCACACATCGCTTTCCTGGCATAAATCTAGGGTTCTACTTGGGTTGTGTAGCAGTCAGTTTGGGGGAACGACCATCAACAATTCCTTTGCATTCTCTCTATCATCCCCACATGGGCCCAAAAAGAGCACGTGAAATCTCAATCTCTTCTTCATCAGATTCTTCCTCCGATCACCATGAAGAGGATGTCTTGGACGAGAGTAAATTTATCAGTTTGGAAGCCCAACAAGACTATTATCAGAGAGTGGCCAAATCTTTTGTGAAGGAACGGGGACTTCTACCTGCGAAGCAGGATGGCCAACTATGGTATATGATACGCGAACGAGACTGGGTTGGCTTAACTGCATCTCATATGTCTATCCCCATGGGGATTGTTAGAGAATTTTATGCGAATGCTGAGGAGATGATAACAAGAGGCATAACGATAGTTCGAGAAGAGCAGGTGAATTTTCGACCTTCCGCAATTAGAGAAGTATTCAACATATATGATGCACCACCCACCGGGTCTGACAATTGGTTAGAAGGTGATTATTTAAAAACGAATCTCGCAGTTGTGATTACTGATTTGTGTATTCCGGGCACCAAATGGAAGTATAAGACTGGCACAACTGAACCAAAATTGTTTCCATCGTCAACATTGAATCGATATGCCCAGGCCTGGAATCTGTTTATTTATGCCAAGCTAGTTCCGTCAGCTCATTATAATGCAATAACCACTGAACGTGCGATTATTTTGTGGGGAATCATCAAAGGCAAGTACATTGATGTCAACCTTTTAATCCATAGAAACATGCTAAATTATATGCGTGGGACTATTCCGCATGCCTCGGTGGTAGCCATGCTCTATAATCAACAAGGACTCCAATGGCATAATGAGCAGCCCACTTTTCCAGAGCCGTCATAACAACCCCCGCAAATTGATGAGGCAGGCCCGTCCACGCACACACGTGCCACCCATAGCGATTGCCAGCTCCGAAGGTTGGAGCGCAAGGTCGATGCCATGTACGATAATTTGGGCACATTTGCGACGGGTGTAAGACCCCGAAATTTTTTAAATAAAAAGGAATTTCCTTTATTTATTATTTTGAAATAGTAAGGGTTAATTTGATTAATGTGGATAGTTAAGGGTTAAATACGCAAATATTTCAAAATAAGCAAGTGGTTATAAAATATTCATTATCGTCGGGGAATATTCGTTTGGTCGTGGAATATTAAATCTTTGTCGGGGAATATTCGTATGATGTGCCAAGCATGACCGTGTGTGAGCCCATAACTGAAAAGCGATTGGATGAAGAAAACGAAAAATATAAGTTGTTTTTAAATAATTGGCGTAGTTATTTACAATTAATACTATTGGAATACCCGTATTGGTTAAAACATAGTAATACGCGTTGTTGACAAGAAGATACACAGATTGCACCAATTATTGATTCTTACGTAAGAAGGCACTACTCAATAATGGTTACGATAATTCATTATTCAATATTTTATTGAGTTAATAATTGCTGCGTTGATATTTTATATTCTTTGTTGTTTCAATAATTGTCATTACACGGTATTTTTCATTATCGAAGCAATAATTCATATTATCCGAATAATATTATTAGATAACATTATTGGCAATGTCTAGAAAGTTACGTCTAAGGAGAGGTTTGGTCACCTAATTGCGCCAAGAAGAAGAAATTCTTATTGAAAGCCCCTCTTTCCAGGAAGCGCACGGTTGTCAATATTGTGATTACGTAATATTATTTGTGAATAATTAATTATTGATTTATATGATGAGGAAAATATTGATTTTATGTGGATATAGATGAGAAAATTTTTAAAATGACAATTGTTGAAAATTAATATTTTATCTTTTTGATGATAAAATAATTCATTTAAATATATTATTAACTGGTGATATTTTTACAACGAATGTGGGATATATGAGTATACGAGGAGGAAGAGTATTTTTGTTGCAATAAATGTTTAAAACATGTTAAACATGTAAATGGACCCCATTTATTATTTGAAATTTGATTATAGCCTGTAAAATCTCCCCGTTTGTGGATTTGGTCAATTTCTATTTGGAATTTGGAAAAACTTTCTTCTGCAAAGTTGTAGAGAATTGAATTTCCTATAAAAACTCATGAGATTCGAATTTTCTGATGAAAGGGCTATTTATTATGAATTATTGAAGTTCCAAAGCTTCAAATAATTGATTTTTGAAAGTTTTAATTATTTATTTTATGAAAAACGTTTTTTCTTACTTTTCTAGAAGGTGGCATGTGGGAAATTCTAGGATCTAAATTCTAAGGTTGGCGTATGAATTTGATATATATATATATATATATATATATATATTAATTTATTAAATTTTCTCTTTTTGGTGTTCTAAGCAATTTCTATAAATAGGTGCTTAGGTTAGAATTGAAAATCACAATTTAAATCAAGTTTTCTCTCTCTATATTATCGAAAGCGTATTCTTGTGAGTATTTTGAGTATACCTTGAGTATTGCTAGACGCGGTGCAAGTTCCTTCAAAGACTATACTTTAGATTCTAGCTAGAAGCACCGATCTTTCGAGGTAAGGGATATTATTTTTTTCAGTAATGATATTATTTCTTCAATATCATTATCTTTGAAATGTTGATCTGAAGTTTTATCAAATTTGGAACTTTTTCATGTCGGGGTTACTATTCATGGGTTACTATTCATGAGTTACTATTCACGAGTTACTATTCATGAGTTCTTATTCACGAGTTACTATTCACGAGTACTATTCATGAAGCGTGAAGATGTTTTTGTGGAATTTCTATCTTTTGGTGTCTGAAGTTACTATTCACGTATACTAAGACTATTCACGATATCTGACACTATTCACGATATCTGATCTTATTCACCAAAAAATAAAATTTCTTCTTTTCGTCTCAAAACATATATTCGGATACTAACTCGATTGTATCCATGTTTTGATCATTCTTGAATTTTACACCACTATGATTATTTTTGAGCTATTTTTGACGTGGATAAAACTAAGTACGAATCCTTAATCCTTAATCCTTGTCATTTTGTTTCTTTGGATTCGTTTCTTTAAAAAAAAAAAAAAATATTTTCATCATCCTCGGTCTTAAATGATGATATTATGGAATATCTTTGGCTCGTAGTAGCAAAGATGAATGATTTCTTAAGAATATCTTTGGCCCAGAAAGTGCAAAGATGAATGATTTGAAGAATATCTTTGGCCCGTAGTGCAAAGATGAGCAGTGTTTAAATGAACATGACAAGTGATGAATATCTTTGGCTCAGTAGTGCGAGAGATGAATATTTGATTCGGATGTATATTGATTGATGTTAGGAGGATAAAAGATAGAGCGATGAACTTTAAATTCATACATAGAAGATAGTAGTTTGCATTCTCTACTTAACTCTTCTAATGAATTATTATTTCGCTATGAATATTGATTTAAAATTTGTTGTCTATTGTATTCTATTATTATATTTTTCCTGTTGAAGACTAACGATAATTTGTTGTATATTATCTTAGTCATAATATTCTTCTTGAGCTAGTTGAGCTCACCCTTTTCTTTTTTGTTCCATTTTTCTCGGGGAGGCGAGAATATAAGCGAGTAGTGCGAGTCTGGGTATGGAATGAAGGTTTTAGAAAGGATTGTTTAGTAGTCCTCACCATTTTTGTAAAATAATGTATCAATAAATGTGATGAGGATTTATTTGAGTATAGATATTGTCTAGAAGATAATATTTGTATTCAAACTCACAGTTTCTTGTTGTAATAATAAAGTTGTAGTTGTTTACGCACCATGTATTGACAACTCGAGAATAGGTGATGTATACCTATTTTGGGGGGCGCCGCGATTAGTATCGAGCTTAGGGATATGATCTCTGGCGGAGATCGGGAATAGAACTAGGAGGGAGAGACGAGTAAATCCTTCGCTAGTGTGTCCTACCTAAGCTTATTTGTTAGTTGGTCAAGTATATATGGATATTATGTGATATATTGAATTCCTTAATTAACCCTTGTTTTATGACAATATTTGAGAATGTCGGTGAGAATATTAACAATGGAAATGAGACCGTGGAGATGCTGTACTCACCAACGAGGAGAACGCAACAGTCGGCAATGTTCCTCCTGTGAACAACACCCATCGAGCGAGATGATGAGCGAGGGGATGTTTAGAAGTTTTTTGCAGTTCATGCAAAATCGCACGAGGAAACTTCGTGTTCAAAATCTGAGGAGGAAATGATAGCAATTCACGGGTTGTCACATGACCAAGCGATTCAAAGAGTTGGGACCACCGAATTTAAGGGAAAGCCGGATCCGATCATGCGGCGAAAACATGGGTCAAACAAATTACCAAGATATTCGATGTCTTGGGATGCACGGAGGAACGTAAGGTTCCATTCGCCACCTTTATGTTCCGTGGTGAGGCGGATCTATTGGTGGGAGTCTCGTGAAGCGTACTCCATCCATCCGGTACTTTTCAAAGCATGTCTTGGGAGACGCGTTTGAAGCTATTTAATGACAAATACTTTCACGAAAGTGTTCGCTCGTATGAAGGAAGTGGAGTTCATCGATTGGAACAAAACAACATGACGGTGTCTCAAGACGAGCGAGGCAAAGTTTGCAGAGTTATCCGTGTTTGCACCTCATTTGGTGGAGAATGAGGAACGATGACGCGGATGTTTCTTAGAGGTTAGAAACCCTGCGATACGTCGATATCTCATTTCTCATAAATTTTCTCTTTATTCAGGATGTTGTAAAGCAGGCTCAATTATTAGAAGCGAGATAACGAGTACGCACCAATTGAGGACCACAACCAGGATCGTACAGAGATAGCGATCAATGAATAATGATAACCTACGGAGAAAGAAAGCAGACGGACGAAATGGTAACCACTCGGTGGTAATCATGGCCATGAAAATAGAAGAAGCGAAGCGAGGAGGAGATTTTAAAAGAGGAGATTTAACAATGACCATGTGAAGACGACAAAGCGGTCTTAAGAAGAATCGGTTCTAAGGGAGGAGAACGACCACCGGTCATATGCTATAAATGCGGAAAAGAGGGACATATCGGTCAAAGCGCCCACAATGATTCAAGGTATGCTATAATTGTGGAAAAGAAGGACATATCGCTCGAGATTTATGCGAGCGAAAACTAGTTCAATGAGGGACGATGACTCGAAAAAGATCGTCCGAGAAAAGTCAAAGTCAACGATTAGGAAGAGCGTTTGTGTATTTGGTCAAAATCGAGAGGAACCAAACGAGGTGATCACGGGTAAGCTATTTATAAATTCTTGCAAAGTTTATACCTTACTTAATACCGGTGGTTACCCATTCATTTATCTCTCCTGCATGTGCTCAACGCGTTTAAACTTGACTCGGAGAAATTAGACTTTGACCTTTATCTGTGGAAACTCCGTTAGAGAAACTTTCATCACATCCTTTGTTTATAAATCTTGTTTGATTCAAGTTGGCACCATTACCTTACCATTGACCTTATCTCTTCAACGATACTTGCTTTTGATGTGATTTTAGGGATTGATTGGTTAACTACTCATCATGCCAAAATTGATTGTTTTCGTAAGGTTGTTAGTTTTCATATTCCTAACCAACTTTGTTATTTAATTCAAGCAACTAAACCATTAAAATCGATCACCGTCATATCTAATCATAAAGTTATTCGTTTATTAAAAAGCGGATGTCAAGCTTTCTTAGCCCATGTTATGGATTTGAATAAAGACACGTCAAATTTGAATAATATTCACATTGTTATTGACTTTCCGACGTATTTCGAAGAACTTCCCGGTCTACCCCGAGCGTGAAGTTGAATTCTTTATTGATCTTGAACACGGTACAAAGCCCATTTCTAAAACCCCATATCGAATGGCTCCTATTGAACTTCGGGAGTTAAAGGTCCAACTACGAGGAATTGTTGGACATCCGGTTTCATCGTCCTAGTACATCTCCTTGGGGTGCTCCTATTTTATTTGTAAAGAAGAAAGAGGCGGGAGTATGCGACTTTTGTATTGACTATCGGGGAATTGAACCATGTCACCATCAAGAATAGGTATCCTCTACCTCGTATTGATGACTTGTTTGACCGATTTACAAGGGGCACAATTCTTTTCAAAAATCGATCTTCGATTACGGATATCATCATTTGAAGATTAGAGGCGAGGATATTCAAAGGCGCCTTCGTAACTCGGTATGGGCATTATGAATTCTTAGTCATGTCTTTCGGACTAACTAATGCTCCTCATGCTTTCATGGATATGATGAACCGAGTATTCAAGGAATATTTGGATCAATTCGTTGTTGTCTTTATTGATGACATCCTCATATATTCCAAAAGCCCGTGAAGATCGTGAGCACCATTTGAAATTCGGTACTCCAAAGGCTTCGTGAAAACCAACTATATGCCAAATTGAAGAAATGCGAGTTCGGCGAGGAAGTAGCATTCTTTGGGCACGTGGTGTCGAAACATGGAGTATCTGTTGATCCGCCAAGATTGAAGCAATACAAAGTTGGGAGCAACCGAAGTCGGTGATCAAGTCACGTAGCTTTTGGGCTTATTTGGTTATTATCGGAGATTTGTGGAAGGGTTTTCTCGAATCGCTACTCCATTAACTCCGCCTAACTTGGAAGGATACAAAATTCGTTTGGAGTGAAGAATGCGAGAAGAGTTTCCAAGAGCTTAAGAGGAGACTTATTTTAAGACTGTTCTAACAATACCATCTGGTTCGGATGGATTTGTTATCTCTGCCGATGCTTGAGTGCAAAGGGTTAGGATGTGTTCTCATGCAGCGTGGGAAAGTCATAGCCTATGCCTCATGACAACTTAAAGAGTATGAGAGGAATTATCCTACTCATGATCTAGAGTTAAAGCGATCGTTTTCGCTAAAAATATGGAGGCACTATCTATATGGGGAGAAAGTGGAGATATATTCGGACCATAAAAGCCTTAAATATTTCTTCACTCAAAAAGAACTCAACATCACGGCAATGACGTTGGCTCGAGCTATTGAAAGACTACGACCACACTATTCAATACCATCACGGTAAAGTTTAACGTGGTAGGCGACGCATTGAGTAGAAGATCATATGCGGAACGCAGTGCGATGATGTCAAGTATACGACATAGAGCCAACTTTAATAGAAAAAGTTAAGGTTGCTCAAGCCACCCAGGCCGGAGGCGATGCGTATGAAGAAGAAAGTACAAGAAGGAGCTATTAGGAAGCGAGAATTGATGAAGAAGGAATACTTGAGTCCACTCTAGACTTTGTGTTCCTAACGACTTTGATTTGAAGTACAAGATTATGATGGAGGCACACAATACACCATTTGCAATCCATCTGGAAGTACTAAAATGTATCGTGATCTTGACATACATTTTGGTGGAACAATATGAAGAGAGATTGCAAAGTTTATCTCAATGTGTTTAACTTGTCAGCGTGTAAAAGCGGAGCATCTTGTACCTAAGGGTCCGTTGCAACCACTTGAGATTAGGAATGGAAGTGGGAACACATTACTATGGATTTCGTTCACGGGTCTTCCTACGGTTTCTCAAGGCATCAATGCTATTTGGGTTATTGTTGATAGATTAACCAAGTCCGCTCATTTCTTGCCGATCACGGAGACTTATTCCTTGAACGTCTTGCTAGTATGTACGTGAATGAGATTGTGAGGTTGCATGGCATACTGTATCCATAGTTTGGATCGTGACCCAAGATTCACTTCAAGATTTTGGGTTAGCTTGCAAAAAGCTATGGGCGCGGATTTGCGATTTAGTTTGGCATACCATCCCCAAACGGACGGACAATCGAGAGAGGACTATTCAAACTCTTGAAGATCTATTAAGACTCGTGTCCTAGACTTCAAGGGTAGTTGGGATAAGTATTTACCATTGGTGGAATTCTCCTACAACAACAGGTTATCGTGCAAGTATAGGTGTGGCTCCATTGAAGCATTATATGGGACGAAAGTGTCGTTCTCAATATGTTGGGATGAGGTGGGTGAAGCAACATTGTTGGGACACGAGTTAAAATACGTATGACTCACCGAAAAGATCCAAATGATTCGACAACGTATACAAAGCGGCACAAGATCGATAAAAAGAGTTATGCGGATCTTCATCGAAAGGACGTGGAATTTAGTGTAGGGGATCATGTATTGTTGCGAAGTTGCTCCATGGAAGGAGTTACAAGATTTGGGAAGAGAGAAAGCTCAATCCACGATTTATTGGTCCATTTCAAATTCTTGACCGAGTAGGAAATGTAGCCTATAGACTTGCGTTACCTCAAGAGTATGTCTCGTGTTCATAATGTGTTTCACATATCGTACTGCCGTAAATATGTGAAAGACCCGAACCATGTTATTGAGTTAGAACCAGGACAAGATAGTAGAAGACTTAACGTATGAGGAGGTACTGTCAAGATTTTGGATAGGAAGGAGCATGTCCCTACGCCAAGAAAGGTCATACCACAAGTTAAAGTTTTGTGGAGGAATCATGCTTATAGAGGAAATGACACTGGGAATTGGAAATGGAAATGAAAGGGAGGTATCCTCACCTTTTTTTGAAACACCAGTCGTGACGTCAATTTTGAGGACAAAATTTCATAAGGAGGGAGGTTGTAAGACCCAGAAATTTTTTAAATAAAAGGAATTTCCTTTATTTATTATTTTGAAATAGTAAGGTTGATTTGATTAATGTGGATAGTTAAGGGTTAAATACGCAAATATTTCAAAATAAGCAAGTGGTTATAAAATATTCATTATCGTTGGGAATATTCGTTTGGTCGTGGAATATTAAATCTTTGTCGGGAATATTCGTATGATTGGTGGCAGTGACCATGTGTGGGCCCCATGTGAAAGCGATTGGATGAAGAAAGCGACAAATATAAGTTGTTTTTAAATAACGGCAGTAGTTATTACAGATTAATACTATTGGAATACCGGTGGTTAAAACACGATGAATATGGCGTTGTTGCACAAAGAAGATACCAGTATTGCACCAATTATTGATTCTTACGTAAGAAGGCACTACTCAATAATGGTTACGATAATTCTTTATTCGGTATTTTATTGAGTTAATAATTCTTTGCGTTGATATTTTATATTCTTTGTTGTTTCAATAATTGTCATTACGGTATTTTTCATTATCGAAGCAATAATTCATATTATCGAATAATATTATTAGATAACATTATTGGCAATGTCTAGAAAGTTCATCTAAGGAGAGGTTTGGTCACCTAATTGCGTGCGTAAGAAGAAATTCTTATTGAAAGCCCTCTTTCTGAGGCTGCACGGTTGTCAATATTGTGATTCTGTAATATTATTTGTGAATAATTAATTATTGATTTATATGATGAGGAAAATATTGATTTATGTGGATATAGATGGAAAATTTTTAAAATGACAATTGTTGAAAATTAATATTTTATCTTTTTTTGATAAAATAATTCATTTAAATATATTATTAACGGTGATATTTTTTACAACGAATGTGGGATATATGAGTATACGAGGAGGAAGAGTATTTTTGTTGCAATAAATGTTTAAAACATGTTAAACATGCTCTGGTGGACCCCATTTATCGATGAAATTTGATTATACTTTGTAAAATCGCTTCCGTTTGTGGATTTGGTCCAATTTCTATTTGGAATTTGGAAAAACTTTCTTCTGCAAAGTTGTAGAGAATTGAATTTCCTATAAAAACTCGCGAGATTCGAATTTTCTGATGAAAGGGCTATTTATTATGAATTATTGAAGTTCCAAAGCTCCGAAATAATTGATTTTTTGAAAGTTTTAATTATTTATTTTATGAAAAACGTTTTTTTCTTACTTTTCTAGAAGGTGGCATGTGGGAAATTCTAGGATCTAAATTCTAAGGTTGGCGTATGAATTTGATATATATATATATATATATATATATATATTAATTTATTAAATTTTCTACTTTTTGGTGTTCTAAGCAATTTCCTATAAATAGGGTGCTTAGGTTAGAATTGAAAATCACACGTAAACTGAAGTTTTTCTCTCTATATTATCGAAAGCGTATTCTTGTGAGTATTTTGAGTATACCTTGAGTATTGCTAGGCGGTGCAAGTTCCTTCAAAGACTATACCCTAGATTCTAGCTAGAAATCTTGATCTTTCGAGGTAAGGGATATTTTTTTTCGTAATGATATTATTTCTTCAATATCATTATAATTGAAATGTTGATCCGAAATTTTTATCAAATTTGGAACTTTTTCGTATGGGGTTACTATTCATGGGTTCTTATTCATGAGTTACTATTCACGAGTTACTATTCATGAGTTCTTATTCACGAGTTACTATTCACGAGTACTATTCATGAAGCGTGAAGATGTTTTTGTGGAATTTCTATCTTTTGGTGTGGAGTTACTATTCACGATATCTAAGACTATTCACGATATCTGAAGACTATTCACGTATACTGGTCTTATTCAATAGAAAAATAAAATTTCTTCTTTTAAATCTGAAACATATATTCGGATACTAACTCGATTGTATCCATGTTTTGATCATTCTTGAATTTTACACCACTATGATTATTTTTGAGCTATTTTTGGACGTGGATAAAACTAAGTACGAATCCTTAATCCTTAATCCTTGTCATTTTGTTTCTTTGGATTCGTTTCTTTAAAAAAAAAATATTTTCATCATCCTCGGTCTTAAATGATGATATTATGGAATATCTTTGGCACAGTAGTGCAAAGATGAATGATTTCTTAAGAATATCTTTTGGCTGTGAGTAAAAAAGATGAATGATTTTGAAGAATATCTTTGGCCCAGTAGTAAAAGATGAGCAGTGTTTAAATGAACACTTAATTAATCGATGAATATCTTTGGCTCAGTAGTGCAAAGATGAATATTTGATTCCGGATGTATATTGATTGATGTTACAGGATAAAAGATAGGCGATGAACTTTTAAATTCATACATAGAAGATAGTAGTTTGCATTCTCTACTTAACTCTTCTAATAAATTATTATTTCAGCTGCGAATATTGATTTAAAATTTGTTGTCTATTGTATTCTATTATATTTTTCCTGTTGAAGACTAACGATAATTTGTTGTATATTATCTTAGTCATAATATTCTTTCTTGAGCTAGTTGAGCTCACCCTTTTCTTTTTGTTCCATTTTTTTTCTGGGAGGCGAGAATATAGCGAAAGTATTTAGTCTGGGGGTATGGAATGAAGGTTTTAGAAAGGATTGTTTAGTAGTCCTCACCATTTTGTAAAATAATGTATCAATAAATGTGATGAGGATTTATTTGAGTATAGATATTGTCTAGAAGATAATATTTGTATTCAAACTCACAGCTTTTCTTGTTGTAATAATAAAGTTGTAGTTGTTTCTGTACCATGTATTGACAACTCAGAATAGGTGATGTATACCTATTTTGGGGGCGTCACAACGGGACTCATAAAGGCCTTAGCTGAAGCGTTTGCACAACAAGGAACAACACAAGAATGGCCTCAATTTAGAACCGCAACACCATATCCACCACCAGATTCACCACCCGAGGAGGGTGGCACCACCGATACTTAGGGGAGTTTTTCCTACACTTTTACCTTCATTCAATGAGACATTTAATATTTTAAGTTTGGGGGTATTGGGGAGTACTGTACACTATAAGAAAAAAGCTTAAGTCCGACAGATTATTCCGTCGGCATTACTCCTATTCGGTCGAAATTACATTATTCCCAACGAAAATATCCGTCAGATATTCGGTCGTAAATATTCGCGTCAAAAATAAGATCCGTCAAAAGTTCTGTCGAAAATTACATATCTTCGACGAATGTATCTCCAACGGATGTACGTCGAGCATTAACTATCTTCGACCGAATATATAGGACGAAACCTTTCGTTGAATATAATAGTACATAAGTTCGACAGATACATTCCCTCGGAATTATCTTATGTCCGACTGAAAAATAGAATAACCCATCAATCATTAAAATTGGCTATTTATTAAATTCGACATAATTTTCATCGGAGATAGGGTGTTTACGACGGATACGTTGCGTCAAAGATAACGTATGCTCGACTGAAATTAGGATATTTCAGAATTTATTAAAAATTACTTATTTATTACTTCCGAGGGAAATTAAAAGTCATAACTACCTTATTAAAATTTCGGAATTAACCATCCTTTTTTAAATACTGATTTTAAAAGTTCGGGTTTCTGTGTGTTTAAACCCATTAATGTACCTGTAACCTGTCATAACCCAATACACAGTAATATAAACCTGTATCTCACATTCAAATATACAACGTAGCACTAAAACTTAATCTTCAACTCATTATCATTCACATTCACATTCAAATATCCACCAAAACGTATTATAAGCTAACCAATTACAAATATAATTAATTGACCATAAATGTTAAACAATATAATTTACAATAGTTATACGTATTTAATTAGACAATACAATATATACAAAAGGGTCTACAATAACATGAATATATACAAATGAACTATAAACTAGTTCATATAAATATACCCTATTGATAAAATCAAAAATAGAAATCATTAGTCCGTATATTTATATGTGAAAATTAACAAACTAGCGTTAATTGAAAAACATAAACAATAAGAATACCCGAGTAGGTGGGGGCGGACGAAAAGCCTCCTCCAAGATGGTAATCACCATCCGGAGCATCTCGGTGCTTCAAGCGTCGAACTGCTGCCATGGTAATCCCATACTCTCTACAGAGGCCCCTGCTATAATATCCTGAGTAATCTGGTGAAGACGAGAATTGGAAGGCAATCACGCGATGTCGAAAAGACCCAGGATCAGTATGGAACTCTATCCACACAGCGGCCCTATCAGCCGCCGAAAGATATTGTCATCCAAGCCAGCGCCCGTATGAGATGGTCTGACATGTGCTCTCAGACGTTGGCGCTGGCTGGAGCCTATAAAGAGATACAAATTTGATTACTAATAATAATTTATATAATGTGATAAATTCGGAGAATTTTGTGAAACATTAAAAATATTACCTCCGTGAAGTGTATACGCGGGTATCTCGGCGGACTCCAACACTCAATATCTGCCGAGTCTCGCGCTAGTAGGGGATCCTGAGATGCGACCCATAGTCTCAGCTCCTCATCCCGATCTAATACAATATCGGAAGAGGGGTGCGAGAATCTAACGACTCGAACCCCTCCTAATAGTCTCCACTCATTTATACGTCGTCTCCAAGCCTCAAATCGGTCCAGTAATGTATTCCAGATATCGTATGTTAATTATATCATTTTAGTTACGATTGAATATTATCAAAAGCTAAATAGCAAGATGAGTTTTACCCGTATAGATAAAGCTGCCTGAGACAAAGCACCCTCGTCCTTAGGCGTGTGGGCTCAATCCCAAAACTCTAGAATGGTAGGATCACGGCCCAAGGTCCTCCCCAATGCCTAATAAGAACAATCATAAAACAGGTCTTAAGTATTTTTGTGAGAACTTGACACATAGATAACTAAATACAATGTACTTACCGTCTTCGCCTCCTCGAACAACTGAGAACCAGTGGTGTGTACTATCCCGAGCTGACCACGGTTCTTCTTCGCCTGCTCAGACTTTTTCTTGGAGTCATCAGCCTCCCAGTGCGCACACATAGCCTCCCAGTCTAAATCGGAGACTATGCGGGGCTGATGATCTCTGATGGTGGTCCCGAGCTGGTCCACAACTGCCCGGGCTGCCTTCTATCGCATCTCATATAGCCATCCAGAGTAATTCACAGTGATGTGATGCTCAATCACATCATTGCCAGCTGACTGAGAGATGCTCGGGTCAAATCGATAATAAACCTATAACAAAAGATTATTTAAAATTAAGAACAATTGATTTAGTCATCCCAATACAACTATGTAGTGATAATATGCTTAACTTATGTGGAACTCCTGCAAGGACGGCTCGATAAAAGTGGCATCGCATGCATTATCATTGACCGAATCGCGCATACACCCTCTCGGGAGATGCGTCAAACAAATCGCGTGTAGGGTGTGTTTAGCCACCGGGTCTAGTATACTACAGAAAAAGTATAACAATATGTGTTATATTAATTGTGTTTTGCAATAACTGATAGAAATAGTATGAATATATTAACACTTACTGCTGGGAAACGACATCCACCGGTACTGTAAGTGGCACTGCTGGTGGACGACCAAATATACCGAGGTTCGTCCCTTGGTTTCGTTGACGAGGTGCATCTATAATAATTATATTTAACATAGTACTTCAATAATCATTATAATTAATGCAGCTTAAGATATATTTAAATCCTAGTTAAGATAACTTACTCACGCTTTGAAGAAGAGCCTCCATCGTAGCTACTAGTCTCCGATCTTCGGATCGCCCACCACCCCGGCGACCTCCACCGCTATGTCTAGCCATGAATATCCTACTGCAATAACAAATTTGGTAGATTATATGAATATGTAAGGTTTAACAATATGAGGTATGTACTAATTTGAATGCTCATTTTCAATTACGCACGTCATCAAACCCATCAGAATCAACTTGTATATCATTCTCGGATTCGGTATCTTCCTCATCCTCAGTTTCAAGATCAGTTTCATCATCGTTATCATCCTCAACGACTACATAATCATTCATGTGTATGTTGGCCTCGACATCCTCATCGTTAGGTAAGTCAATGACATCAGTATTCACCACATCTTCAGTATAGAACACTTCGGCCAATGGGTTGCTCACATCTTCTTGAAACGCCTCATCCATACCAAACATGTTATCAGCATTAAATGAGTGTGTTTTAGTAGTGACTACTGTGTACCAGGGGCTTCGAGTATTTATGACATTATGAGCGTAATACACTTGAGTCACTTGACTTGTGAACACGTACACGTCATCAGACTTTAACACCGACTTGATATCCACGGTTGTGATTCTATTACAATCAACTTTAACCCCCTTTTCAGTATCAAACCAGCTACACTTAAATGTAACTACATGTTTTCCGCCATGATAATTGAGCACAACTACATCCTGTAAACGACCATAGTAATTGGACTCAGAATCTTGGTAGCAGCTTCCATACGCAGGAAGAGTATATATGATCCTTGGGTAAGAACTGTCCAATTATAGCGAGCAAATCGTTGAAACCTCTCTCACTACAGTCGTGCTCATTCTTGAAGTGTAAGAGCTTCGTCACTGTAGAAACCTTGGTGTTCGTATCATTTCCCGGATACAACGCGACCCCAGATTCAGATAGCAACTTGTAAAAGGCAGCAGCTGTATCATTTGGCACTTGTTTCGCACTGCTTGAAGAAGGTTCATATTCATCCTAGTCAATAGTAGTAGGGCCATAAGCATCGACCAACATCTTAACTGGATCATAGTGTTCGACGTATGAAGCCTGTGGAATTGGTTGTTCCATAATATTTTCAATCACTTCTGATTTCCCGTGATGAGTCCATACGAAGTACCCATCCACAAATCCACGAGAAAATAAGTCGAATTTAATCTCGTCGACTTTCTTCCAGATCAGATTTTTACACTTGACACATGGGCATCGCACCTTCCCATTCAGATCATCCTTATGTTCTAGTGCTTTGTTCAAGAAATCTAAAACCCCAACACGATAAGCTGAGACTAATCCCCTCCCATCACTGGGTATCCTACGGTACATCCAACTCCGATCATTTGGGATTTTAACTACTACGTAATACGCATTAAGTTAATTTGGATATTTATGCGTGAATTAGTATTACCTAGTATCTCTACAGGACAGGGTAAGGCTTATATCTCGTTATTGGATGCGTCTAGTCACTAGTGCAAACACGTTGAGTACATTTCATGAGTTTCAAAAAACATTCGGCAGCACCTCCCCATGGTCTCCGAGCACACGAAATAGACTAAGATAACTTAATCTAAGTATGCACTCGGAGAACATATAGAGATAACAGTCGATTAATCCTCAAAATAACAAAAAAAATGTACCGTTTCGTATTTTCACCAGCCTAAGTGAGAGACATAACATCCAATAACAGTCCCAAATTGGGGACTATTCGACATTCACCCCTACTGAGTGTATGTCAAACGGGTTTCTAAGTTTCAAAGTATAGTACATATATAATTGAAAATGCTACTTAGTTTATGAGAATTGTTATGTGGAATCTCTACTTGAAGTAAGAATAATAGGAAAAAAGGGTCGTAGTTCCTGTTGTGTCCTATACTCGAATAATAAAGGTAATTAAATTATTGCAGACATTCCTCACTGTTCCATCATAACAGATGGTAACATCCGGAAGGAGTGCCAGTAAGTTGTTGAACAAAGTTCTAGGTTAAGCAACTCTCTAGATGAACGAACGATCACTTCTCTGCTAGGAATGAATCATCTCCCCATATGGGTCCAATCCATGATATAGACAGCTTTTCACCAATCTGAATTCCTCAAATGGATAGTTCTCATACAAGAGGTGAGACGTTCTGTGAGAACTACTCATCTGAGGAATTCGGAGTGGTGAGAAAAGCTGTTTATATCATGGATTGGACTCATATGGGGAGATAATTCATTCCTAAGCAGTAGAAGTGATCGTCGCTTCATCTAGAGGGTTGCTTAACCTAGAACTTTGTTCAACAACTTACTAGCACTCCTTCTGGATGTTGCCATCTCATATGATGGAACAATGTTGAGGAATGTCTACATGAATTCAATTACCTTTATTATACTGATAGTATAGGACACAAACAGACAGAACTACGGCCCTTTTTTTAATTTGTCGCCGAGGAACCTATTGAGTACTATTAGTAGAATCGCTATGTCTAAAACTTGCATACAAGAAAGAGTACATATATGTAGGGAGAGTGTTATTGCATTTATATATTGAAATTGTGGCAAACTAAGCAAATGTTACTTAGTTTATTTTTCCAATGATAATAAACTAAGTAAGTGGTACTTAGTTTATGAAAATTGTTATTTGGAATCTATAGAGAATATATACTGTTCGACATTCACTCCTACTTAGTTTATTTTGCCAATGTGAACTAAGTAAGTGATACTTAGTTTATGAGAATTTTATTCAATTATTTTTATTTTATTTTATGTTTTATTGGATTGTATTTTATTTGTATTATATTATATATTTTAAAATATTTTTTATTAAATTTAATTTATTTATTAAATTAAATTTTATTTATTTTTTTTCATTATATTTTATTAAATTTAAATTATTATAATTTTTATTATTATTTTGTATTTTATTTTATTTTATCTTATTATTACTCATATTATATTATATTATTTTATTTAATGTATTTTATTTATTTATTAGATATAATTTAAGTTATTTCATTTAGGAACAATTATTTTAATTTAATTTAATTATTTTATTTTATTTCATTTCATTTTATCTTAAATTATCTTATCTTATGTTATTTAATTTTATTATTTTATATTATATTATGTTATATTATTTTATTTATGTTTATATTATTTATAATATTATTTTATTTTATTTAGTAGTACAAAACTAAGTAAATATTACTATAAACTAGGTTATTTTAGTATTGGAAAATTAATTAAGTAACATATTTAAATAGTTACATGGGCCCACAAAATTTGCAATTGAAGACTTCTGACAAAAATTCAGTCAAAAATTCCATCAGAAATATAATGTGTAATTGCAGAAAAACAAATTGAAACATTTACCAGATGCTATACACTAAACAGAAGCTGCAACATAAGCTGCAATCCCAATTTGCACAGCAGTTTGCATAACAGTTAGGCATAACACAATTTCAACAACCCAATTTTCACAACAGTTAGGCAATTAACACAAATAATAACCCTTATAATTTCAGCAGAACACAAATAGATATAACCCATTTCGGTAGAACACAAATAATAACCCTTATATTGACAATTAACACTTAAGTCCCAATTTCAGCAATGAATCCGAAATATATATAGTAGCAGTAATTATCATCAATAGATATATATATATAGTACCAATTTTAGTGTAATATGCACAATATAGGGCAAGAAATTATACCTAATTATACAAATAAACCATTACTAACCTTAGGCCTTAGCTAGTTTGAAAATCGATTAAAGGAGGGGAAGGAGAAAGTAGAGTCCAACCCGGCCAAAACGCGAGTCGTCGACGTCGACTGCGTAAGGGAGGGTCGCTGGCAGTGGCGATGTCTGGAAGGATGGCCAACAATGAAATGAAAAGAGAGTGGTGGTGAGAGAGAGAGAGAGAGCGAACGTCACGTCAGATAGGGAAAAGGGGTGGGGTGTGGGGACCGTCAGTGATCGGATGGGTGGGGTGGGGAGGATGAGAGAGGGAAGGAGAGTACTGGGGGGACCGGTGTGGGGGCGGGGAGGATGAGAGATGGAAGGAGATCGACTGAGACTGAGAGAATGAGAGAGAGTGAGGGCAGTGAGGATGAGATTGAGGAGGAGTGAGAGAGATAAATTAAACGAGCGTCTGAAATGAAAAGGCAGAAGGTGAAAGGTTTTTATTTTTATCCCCGACGAAATGTCCGTCGGACATACGTCTCTCGGAAATAGTTTAAGTTCGACGAAAAGTCTCTCGAAATTAATGTTTTTTCGTCAAAATTACTTTTCACGGTGGCGCCAAACTTGCGCTTAACTGGGAGGACTAAGTTCGATTGAATTCAAACCCTAATTAATGTATTTTCGAGGGACTTATATCAGGACACATTATTCCTCGGACATAATCCTATTTCGACTGAATTTAATCCGTCGATGATACGTCAGTCGGAAATAGGCGGTTTTCTTGTAGTGGTAGTGCATATAGTTTAGCATGTTTAATATTTTTAAGTTTTAGCATGATTAGTTAATTTTTGTTCTTGCATGTTAGTTTAAATTGTTGCATCGTATAGTTTATTTTTGCATATATAGTTGCACGTTCATGTTTAGGTTGCATTCTCTCACAGTTCTTGCCATATAGACATTTTTGTCTAGCCAATGATGATAGTGAGTTTGTTAAATGATTTTTGAGTATTTTGGATAATTCGAGCTGAGATATAATGTTTGACACAATGAAATTCATAATGATGTTTAAATACTTTCAGTTTGGACAAATGAGTTTTCAATCGCTTGTAGGTATAAGAAACATGTGTTGCAATGCTCGATAGAAAAATGTAGTTTTAAAAAGGGAAATATGTGAAAAGTTAGTATAGACTGTATAAAACATTGATTTTTAAACTTGGGGAAAACATGGGTATCTGTATATAAAAAAAAGAAAAAGAAAACGAGAATAGTAAAAAAAGAAAAGAAAAAAAAGAAAAAAAAGAAAGAAAAGAAGAATAGCAATAACGTGGCTAGTCTTATTTCGAGGCCCTGGCTACTTGAGTAAGTACGCCCGAGGGGATTGTCTCTACACCTAGCGCCCTAAGGTCTTTCATGGTCTGGGAGTCGTTGGTTGAAAGCTCGCTAAGGGGTAGCAGTGTGCCTAATGGAGTAAGACATTGCATAGTCATGTGAAAAAGAAAAAGAAAAGAAAAATAACAATAAACACCGCGGGGAAGTGCGAAAGTCGCCCTCGTGAGTAGAAATAAAGCAGTTAAGCCCATTATTGAACCTTAGTTTATTTTAAGATGTTGGAATAGTCTTGGTTGCATATATATACATAAGTCTTGATTTAAGCTACAAATTTCTATTTTGAGCAAGATAACATGAGTATTCTGTGCCTAAATCAAGCTTTGGCGAACATAACACACACACACACAGCATCTCTATAGCATTTTTGAATTATCTGAGTGTATGACATTATGCCTGCAGTTTGATTTGAATCTGTATTCTTGAATCTAGAAGAAAAAAAAATTGCTAAGGCAAATTGGACTGGATTTCTATGATAGTTGGGACAATGTGAGAATTAGTTGCATCATAATATAGTTGCATTTTCATTGTTCATTAGTGTGCATTTCTTGAGGGCAAGCAACGATTCAAGTTTGGGGGTATTTGATATGTGGGGTTTACACCTACTTATGGAGTACCAATTCATGCGAACTATGCCCATCTCAAGTACATTTTAGTATGTTTTAGCTGCATTTCATGTTAATTTGCATTTCGCATACTTAAAACTCCTTTCGGTGAATAAGTGCAGGAATTGGCCTAATTTGGTGGTGTTATAGAGCACGAGGCTAATGGATGCCTGAGACGAGGCAAAAGATAGGATGTGCATGGCGTAGGATTGAGTGGAGCATGGATGGACAAGCATGAATAGACATAGGACATTTCGAAGCAGCAATGAACACGGCGAGAACCAAGCCAAGGAGCAGAATCAGAAGACGTCAACTGGCGGTCGCATGGAGGAGAAGAGCTTAGAAGCAGCAAGACGAAAGTACTCGGCCGCACAGGGAACCCATCTGCAGTTGTTCTTGGCCATGGAGAAGGACAAGCCTAGGGAGCGCGTGCCCGCGCGAGAGACTGGCTGAACATAAAAACTTACTGCAAGTCTTGCGCCCGCGAGCATAACAAGCTGGAGGAGCGGGCGGCCACGCGTGAGGCCTGAAGCTGCTGACTTGTTTTTATTTATTTCCAATTTTTAAGGGTTGTAATTGATTTAAAACGATATCTGACTGGTGTCGGGGGTATCACTTGACAAGTATTAAGTTTTTCACGTATCTTTACATCGTAATTAGGGTTTACTCTCTGGGGGGAGATTCCAACGTAGAAGGAGGCCAAAACTCTACTTTTCTACTCCTTCTTGGGATTTTCTACCAGAGTGGATTATTATTATTATTATTTTGCTGGAATCTTATGAGGATTAGAATATTGATCTATATTCAGCAATTGGGTTTTATTGTTCCTACCTTTCATCTTTCAATTGCTTGTTTATTAATCATGTTTATATTTGATCCCATAATGGCTTTTTGTTCAGTCATGAACTAAACTCCATTATGGGATTATAACGGATTTTAATATGTAGTTTGATTGCATGCTTAAATGCTGGATTGTTTTACATATCATATGGGATGTCTATCATGATTGTTTTTCATGTATGAATGCTTGATCACCATTCGTTTTAGTATTTGTATGGAATTGACAATGAACATGCAAATATGGATTGTAATCATGATAGTATACGTATATAGGGCTGTGTTATATGGCTTATGTATTTCGTGAACCAGATAGACATATACTATTTCACCGTATAAGTTAGAATAAGGGCTTGAACTTATAGTCAATATAGTTGCAATTTCACATAGACATATAGTGATTTTGGTTATATTGATGATTACATAGAGTCTATCATCTGTGGATGCTGTGTAAATAGGTCTTAGTGCATTGAAAAATGGGTAATACTCTGTTAGTGCTCTTGGCTACTTTCCTGTGATATGTGAACAAGTCATGCATGATAGTGGCGATTGGATAAAGTATTAAATGAAGTTAGAATCCCATTATTTTCAGATTTGATTTATTCCATTTATTATTATTTTAGTTGATATTTGCACTTCGAGAACAAACCAATCTTAGTTGTTAGTTTGAGCATATAAATATAGTGATTTAATTAATGAATAGTAATTTAAGTTAAACAACTTTCTCTGTGGGATCGATACTTTACTTGCTTCTCAGATTGCTTGTTGACGCATGTATGCTTGCATGAGTTAGAGCTCTTTTGTTAAGACTAAAAAGAGGCAACAATGGTTCATACTTGAGGAAAGAAATTTTGAGTTACAATGACTAGGCACGCTTTGGTAATGGGCTATTTTTAAAGCAAAACCCCCCCCCATTAGAGGGTGGTCTAATATGCAGATGTTGAGAAAAAAATCTGACAGAACATGTTTTACTAAAATGGGCATAACGTTTTCATACGAACTTCAATTGAGGAGATTCAAGATGATCCGGAAAGAGAATGAATAGACCTACAACTTTTGTTCTTTAAGTTGTTCAATTTGGGTCATTAGTAAGGGTCAAAATAGTCATCTTTGTGACTATTACGTAATCGAAGGCCATAGGAGGGCGTCGAGTGAGCACATACGAAAGTATAGTGCTCCCGACGATGGAATATGTTATTCTAAGTGATTTAACATGAAAATGCATGATAGTATACATGATATATAAAATTTCCTTGCTCATAATAGAAAGCATTGGCATGTCTTAGTATGTGTGTTTGAAAAGAAACTTAAAGATTTTGAAAAACAAACCTTGTGGAAACATATGTTCTATAAGTTCTGAACTTAGTAGGTTATATACATGATTGAGTTAAAATATAAATGAGCATGATATGGTGTTTATAGTGTCTTGTTCATGATCAAACTTGTTAGACCTTGTGTTAGATAATTTTTCAAGATAAACTTGATATAATAGAACTAAGGTGCATGAATGCTACATGAGGTAGGTTCTAAACTTGAGAAGATGTTATCATGACTTAGTTACTTATGATAATAGTTTTAGAAGTTGTCTTATATGTGCTATACTACATCATTCATGATAAAATGATTTCAAAGACAAACTCCATTATCTTTTATAAACTAAGTATTAAGTCATGAATGATATGTGCACTCAACTAGTCAAGCATGACATAAGTTATTTAAGCATGTTTTAAAAGTATGAACTATGCTATGTCTATGTGAAGCATGCTATTAGAGGCGTATTAGTACCAATATATGGTTTAAAATCTTATATCATCGAATTTTGTTAAAGAAAGTTGTTAAGCTTTATTGATTGAAATAAATCATCATGAAACTAAGTAGTTTGAATATGAACGACGTAGATCACGTATCTATAAACTTTAAAAATGTGTCGAACACATAGCGAGTCAAGTGTGTGATAAATGTATATGACTGTTGATGTCAAGTACAGATGGTTAAGGATACCTATTCATACCTAGCTATTCTAAGAGTATGATGAGAAAGCGAAATGAATGTTTTACAAACCTAGTTAGGAAATAATGTAATATTTATTATTATATTAAGAACGTATGAAATGTATGACTAATGGATATGAATCCATGATTATATAATTGTGTAGGAATACACGCAGTGCAGATAAGCTTTAAGCAATTAAGTAATAGTTGATAAACTACGAATCAGGCAAGTCTTTCAGTTCCTATTTGATATATGAATTCGATAACTGTTAGTTGGGCTATATTTTGCTATGATAATGTTGATGTATATATATGAAATTCATATGAGATATGTATGAAAGTTGAAAGTTGATCTTTGATGATATGTTTGTGAAGTAAAACTCTACACTTGTTATATGAGAAGTAACATGCGTAGTAAATATTAATTGATTATGAATGCATGAACTGAATATGTTATTATATGCTATGTGCTGCATGAAAAATGTTAGAATTGATGGGTTGTCGAGCTCACCCTTGCAAATAACCACTTTTATAGGTTAAGGACTCACAGTAAAGATTTCGTGCTACTTGATTGATAAATGTTTAGGTTCTAGTAGATGTACATGATAGTAGTTTATAATGTGTAATACATGTTAAGTTGTACTATGTGATACATAGAGAAATTCGAATCGAGATGTAAAGATTTATACAGAAATTGAATAAAGTGAATCATAGAATAATTTGATTCAGGGATTTGTAATTGATTCAAATTAAGAAATCAATAAAAGATTTATTTTTCAAAGGAGATTGAAAAAGTTTAAGTTATTCTGCATTTTTATAATATCGAATAAGATATAAGACATGAATGGTAAATGACCAAGATTAGAAACTTATAAAAGTTTGGGGTCGCTATACAGATCCTAGAAATGGAATGAATTTATATTCTAAATTGTATTAAGTAAAGTTTTATTCATTAAGTTATGAATGAAAAATATAAATAGTTTGACTATAGTAGTATCGTGGCGGACCGGATTCGTGGTTTGAAGGGACCCAGATTTGGGGGTGTCACAGAACAAATTGGAGGTTTAGTTTTTGGAGTTGAAATAGGGGAATATGTCTGTACCAGACTATGCGGCAAGATTCAATGAGTTGGCTAGGTTCACCACATATCAAGTGCACACGGATGAGAGAAACACAAGAAGGTTCGAATAAGGACTGAAACCCTGGTTGTATAGTAAAGTGTTGATGTTTCAGTTGAAGACATTCATTGGGGTACTGGAGAAATCCATACTCGTTGAAGGTGGAAGCGATGTGGTAACCAATTATAATCAGGATCAGAAGAAGAAGAAGAGTGAAAATAAAGGAATTAATAAGGCTAGTGGAAGTAACACGGGAGGTAGTAATAATCAGAAGAGAAGGTGGTCTGACAACTCATTAACTGGAAATCAGCAAGGAGGTCAGAAGAAGAGGATTGAAGCATGCCCGACTTACAGGAAAGCTCATTTGGGAGTGTGTATGAAGGGTAAACGAGTGTGCTATAATTGTGGTCAGGAAGGCCACATAACACCTAACTATCCTAACCCAAAGAAGGGTGTCTGCTTCACTTGTGGCTCAAAGGATCATCTGGAAAGAGACTATCCTAAAAAGGGATCTGGAGGGGCAGGATCATTTGGAAATAGGGGAATCAAGTGATGGAAGCGCCTCGACTATCACAGACCAATCAGAATTCAACCGATCGATCACGGGACATTCAACATAACATGAGAAATGCGTATGTTGTGCACCTCGTGATGTGGTGTCGTATCATTCCGATCAATAAAGTTAATGCTTATGTATTATTTGATTCAGTTCTACTTGTTCATTTATATCCGATGACTTTGCTAAGAACTTAGAATTGCCTAAGGATGAGTTAGAATACCCCATGAACATAGAAATCGTGAATAGAGAAATAATCCCTCATAATAAATGCATATAAGAAGCGTAGAGTGGATATTAAGGGTAATATTATGAACGTAGATCTTATCCCTATTCGACTTGGGGAATTTGACGTTATCTTGGGAATGGATTGGTTATTCAATTACGGGTCTGTAATTGATTGCCAGAAGAAGCGTATTAACGTTATGATTCCGTCAAAGTTCGTGTTTTATGGTAGCAAGTTGCCTAGACAAGCGAGTTGTCTGACGATGATGCAGGCCAGGAAGTTGTTAAGACAAGTCTATGTAGGATATCTAGCTTACATAATCGACAGTCGTAAAGAGAATCCAAAAGTAGAGGAGATACCAGTAGTGAGGGACTTCGCAGACGTATTTCTGAACGATTTTCCAGGACTTCCGCCAGATAGAGAGGTTGAGTTTGTGATCAATTTGGGGCCAGGAAAGGCTCCAATATCGAAGGCACCATACCGAATGGCACCGGTAGAGATGAAAGAATTGATGGTACAACTACAAGAATTACTGGACAAGAAGTACATTCAACTGAGCGTATCACCGTGGGGAGTGCCGGTGTTATTTGTGAAGAAGAAGGATGGAACTATGCGACTCTGCATTGACTACAGAGAACTGAATAAGGTCATAATTAAGAATAGATTTCCATTACCGATGATCGACGACCTGTTTGATCAATTGAAGGGAGCGAGATACTTTTCAAAGATAGACTTGAGGAGTGGTTATCATCATCTGAAGGTGAGGCCAGAGGATGTACCGAAGACAACGTTCAGAACACGATATGGTCACTATGAATTTTTGGTAATGTCATTTGGTCTAACTAATGCTCCTGTAGCATTTATGAGCTTAATGAATGGAGTGTTCAAGCCATTTTTGGACAAATTCGTAGTGGTATTTATAGATGACATTTTGGTATATTCGAAAACCAAGGAAGAACATGAAGAGCATTTGAAGGTAACGTTAGAGGCGTTGAGAAGGGAGAAGTTGTATGCCAAGTTTTCGAAATGCAAATTTTGGATCGAGCGGGTACAATTTCTTGGTCATGTGATTGATAAAGATGGAATTTCGGTAGATCCATCCAAAGCCGAAGCCATGATAAATTGGGATCAGCCGAGAACACCGTCGGAAGTATAAAGTTTTCTTGGATTGGCAGGATATTACAGAAGATTCATTCAAGACTTTTCCAAGATCGCAACTCCGTTAACGAATTTGACTCGAAAAACTGTGAAATTTGTTTGGACAGAGAAGTGTGAGGAAAGCTTTCAAGAACTGAAGAAGAGGCTGAATAGAACACATGTGTTGTCTCTTCCGGGTGATATAAGAAATTTTGTTGTTTAAAGTGATGCGTCGCATAAAGGACATCATTGTGTGCTTATGCAAAACGGTAGAGTCATTGCGTACGCGTCACGATAATTGAAGGATTATGAGAAGGGGTATCCGACCCACGACTTGGAGTTAGCTGCAGTGGTTTTTGCTTTAATAATCTGGAAGCACTATCTCTACGGGGAGAAGTGTGAAATATATATAGATCACAAGAGTCTGAAATATATTTTTACACAGAAGGACTTATATATGCTCAAAAGAAGGTGGTTGAAGTTAATTAAGGACTATGATTATGAGATTTTATACCATCTGGGTAAGGCAAATGTGGTTGTCGATGCCTTAAGTAGAAAGGGCTAGGAGAAATTGACGATGTTGACTGCTCGGAAGGAGTTGATTTCAGCAATGGAGAAGTTGAAGTTGGAAGTGAAGTATCCTATGGAAATAGATGAGAAGTTGTTCCATATGCAATCTGGTACAACCCTACTGGATAAAGTTAAGGAGGATCAACTTCAGGATGAAGAATGTTAAAAGGTGAAAAAGAAGATATCTAAAGGAACCGAACTGAGATTCAATATGGACAATGAAGGAATACTGAGATTTGAAAGCAGAATTTGGGTGCCGCCAGTACCAGAGATTAAGGAAGACATTTTGAGCGAGGCTCATAGCTCACGATATTCGATTCACCCTGGTAGTACCAAGATATACCAAGATCTTCGATAACATTTCTGGTGGCCAAATTTGAAACGAGATGTTGCAGAGTGTGTTGCCAAGTGTCTGACATGTCAGAAAGTGAAAGCAGAACATCAGAGGACGAGTGGTTTGCTACAACCGTTGGAGATCCTAGAATGGAAATGGGAACATATTATGATAGATTTCATGGTTGGCCTTCCCACAACTTAGAAAGGCTATGATGCAGTATGGGTTATCGTTGACCGACTGACAAAATCTGCACACTTCCTTTTGATCAGAATTAAATTTAATTTAGACCAGTTGGTGAAATTTTATGTAAAAGAGATTATTTCGAGACACGGAGTTCTGGTGTCAATTATTTTCGACAAGGATCCGTGCTTTACATCAAACTTCTGGAAACATCTACAGGAATGTATGGGTACGCAGTTGAGAATGAGTACGGCATATCACCCTCAGACATATGGGCAGAGTGAAAGAACGATTCAGACATTAGAAGATATGTTAAGAGCTTGTATAATGGACTTTAAAGGAAATTGGGATGATCATCTATCGCTCGTAGAGTTCGGCTACAACAATAGTTACCACGCTAGTATTGGCATGCCGCCTTATGAATCGTTATACGGCAAAAAGTGCAGAACTTCGCTATACTGGGATGAAGTTGGCGAGAGACAATTACTAGGCCTAGAATTGGTACAACAAACAACAGAGATAGTTAAAGTGATCCGAACAAGACTGGTAGCAGATCAAGATAGGCAGAAGAAATACGCCGACCTACACCGTAAAAATATTGAGTTTAAATCGGGTAGTTATGTGTTTTTGAAAGTCTCTCCTTGGAAGGGAAAAATCAGATTCAGAAAGAAAGGGAAATTAAGCCCAAGATTCATTGGACCCTTTGAAGTACTGCGAAGGATCTGAGAAGTTGTGTATGAGGTAGCCTTACCTCCAGCACTCGAGAATGTCCACAACGTTTTTCATGTTTCAGTTTTATGACCCTACAAACTCGATTACAAGCACATTATTGAATATGAACCCCTTCATTTTGAGAAAGACTTATCCTATGAAGAAATTCATGTTCAGATTGTCGACAGGAAAGAACAAGTTCTCAAAAATAAAGTAATACCTTCCGTTAAGGTAATTTGGAGGAACCACAACACTGAAGAAGCAACGTGGTAACTCGAAGAGCATATGATGAAGAATTACCCTCATTTATTTAATTAATTAATGTGTAAGCGATTCTGGGGATAGAATCTTTGTAAGGGGGAGAATGTAACGGGACGAATTGATTGAGTCGTGATTCTGAGGACAGAATCCTTTACAGGGAGGAAAGATGTGACGAACGAGATTTTGTAATTTAATTTGAATATTTATTGAATTAAATAAATATTTTTCGATGATTTAATTATGGGATTAAATAATTAATTGATGAAACTGTGGTAGATTAATTTAATTATATATGTTATATTTATTAAATTAATGTGGAGAATTTTTATTATTCAAAGTATGTATGTATGTGAACTTATTGAATTAAATGAAATATTTAATAAGCATAATGTTATTTTAATTAAGGTAATAATTAATTTGAGGTTTAATAATTTGACATAATTAATAAATGAGAAAATTAATTATGTGAATTAATGAGAAAATTATTATATTTTATTTAAATTAAATTAAATAAGATATTTGATTTATTGTGTAATTGGGTGTGACATTATTAAACTATATTATAAAGGAAATAATTAAATTAAATGGGAAAATCTTCTAATAAGTTAGCCAAACAAGGCTTTAGTGGAGGTTGAGAGCAGTTAACCCATGATTGGGTAACTGACCACCACCACGCCAGTTCCTATACGCATCAGGCTTATTATTCTTTCACGTATGTTAATTTTTAAAAATAAAACTTGAGAGCTCAGAGAGAATTCAAAGGAATTTTGTGATTGAAGAAGTATCTGAAAAGGGGTTTTATCTCTACTCATCTACACTTTGGGTAATCTCTTCAACCCAATTTCTATTTTACGTTATTAAAGTTTTTATAAAAATAAATGGCTTTCAAGTTTCTGTTAAAGTCTCTGTAGTTGGAAAGGGTAACGATTGTGTGAATATATGTGATAATATGTCCTCATAGCACGCTTTACTATATATTATATGGTTCCATAACATCAGTTTCATAAAAATATGTTGTATATTGTTTCTTCAAAATTACAGAATATAGAAATATGGCCATATGGCCCTTACATGCAAATTTAATACGTCAAGCATATGTTGTCTCATAAATTTTACACTTGTATATAATTATGTACGTTAAAACGAAGAAAACAAACTTTGAATGGATTGATTTAGTGTTATAACGAAATCGTAGTGCCAATCTTCATGTTTTATTTTCAAAACTTTCAAGAACATCAAGGACAATGAAATTATATAATTTGATTCACGTAATTATGTGTTTAAACTTGTTAAAATAATGCTAGAAGGGTTGGGTGGTAGTTATATGTGTATTACAGTGTCTAGGTATGCTTGTGAATGAATTATTTGGGTGTTTTGGTCATGTTCTGCAATTTTTGCGAATTGCAGTTCTGGTTCACCGCATATAATGTATTTTACCTGTAGGCACAAAACTTCACAACCGCAGAAACGAAAGCGAAAGCCAATCAATACCGTCGCCACCGATAATAGGTTTTGATGGTGGCCTCATGCCGCCTCTGCAGTTTGTCCAAGAATGAGCATTTTTGTGGTTTTATTTTAAGGACTATAATAGTAACCTAATCTAATGAACATAAAAATGTATTAGTTATATAATGAGATGTTAAAATAGGTTCTTAACATGTCAATAAGGCATTTACATATTGATTGAATTGTTGAACACGTAGTTAGCTTGTTGTTCGTGTAGTGTAATATTATGTGAAAACAAGTGTGGTACTTTGACTAAGTAAAGTCATAATCAGAGTTAGAAAAAAAGAATGAACTTGTGATGACTAGTAACGTTATAATTGACTGGTATTGTGAATGTAAATGGTATGCAAAATTAAATCAAGGAATGTGTATAATTAACAGGTAATCTACGCACGAGGCAAGTTTCCGAACCCTACTTGTTATCGTTATTCAAGTTTATAAACCTTACCTCTTTACATTGAGCAAATTCTAGACTTATATTCTATATTGATCAAGTCTTGTTATTTATTGATTCAGTTCAATATGTTATATTAATGGTTATTAATCTTTTCAAAGTATGATTTCTGTTATACAATTCTTATTCCATTGTATACCTCTTGAGTTATTATTCAATTTGAATATCAGTTATTGTTGAACCTTGTAAGACTAGCGAACCCTTATTGATTCGACTAGTCCATAGTTGATGAACGTTCTAAATTTCAGAACCCTTGTTGAATTATCCAAACCAAACTTCCTTTGGTGCGGACTCTAATGTCAAACTGAGATGAACAACCCTGTATAGGGGATTACTTATGCTTTAGCGTTAAGATATTGTGCACAGAATGGTACTAAGGGCTGATCCCCCTAAGTACGAGTAGAAGAGTCCATAGTCTTATGACTGTTAAAGGTGTTAAGTATAACCTTGATAACCTAGGACATAGTTCAAGGTCTTATGACCCTCAAAAGTTCTTTTGATTCTTGTTATTCATCCTTAATTCAAAAGTTGAGTATCTTACTCCAGAAGTCTTTGATTCACTCGCATGTTACTATATTATTGTTTCATTATTATACTTGTGGGCAATCGTGCTCACTCTTGCGTAATAATAACATTGCAGTTAAGAACGAAAGGTTCGACGCGCCTTCTACTAGCAAAGACAAGGGCAAGATTAACAAATGATGAAGACTTGTTGTTTATGTGATTATGTATTTATGTTTCAGACTTATGTTAATATTGTGTAAGACTATTATTTGTTTATATTTCCGCATTTGAGATTTAAGGTTAGTATGACCTGGGATTTATGTATTTATTTCAGATGATGTAACTCCTTAAGGAGAGGATTTATTTCTATCTATTTATGCTTTCATTTATTATGGGTAGATAGACATATGATGTTTGTATAGTGAACACCAAATCATGTGGGAATTTAAGTACCCGGATTTGGGGATGTCATAGGTTGGTATTAAAGCTGTAGGTTATGAACCTTATGTGGGGGAACAACCTTAGGTAGTAGCCTTATAGAAGATCAAGAACATAGTGGTGGTAAACTCTTATCGAGTTCTAGGAAATGAATTTCTAAATTCATTAAAGATAATAAAAGACCTTATGTGCTTATGTGTTAATTATGTGCTCGCTGGTACAACTTAGTAACTAAAACTTAAAACTGTGTTGTCAGGATGTCGGATATTGGAGGAGCTAATCGAGCTGGGGAGGAGGAACCCCGAGTACCTACAAAGGAGGAGCCCTGAGACATTCATGTCGTCAGGGAACAGTTGGTATAGAGAGAGCCATCTCCATTGATCACTTTGTTGGTCAGGAGCATGAGCCTGAGACTGATCCAGAGGAGGATCCTGAGGAAGAAGATGAGTTCCCACAGAACTCTATTGATGCTGAGATGTACAATGAGTTGTATGACAGTAACGTAGAGTTACGTGACACTGTTCAGGAGCTGAATGAGTGGATGATTATTCAACAAATTATAATCGAGCAGAGGGATAGGGAAGTTGTGACTCTTCACACACGTTTAGGAAACGTAGAGTGGGATTTGGTTCAAGAGAAGGGTCAAACTGAAGAGAAGTTTGAGGAAATAGAGAAGTTGAAGAATGAACTGAAAGAGAGCTCAGCAAGGCTGACTATAGCAGAGGAGGCCTGGGTAAGGGAATCACGTCGTGCTGATCTTGCAGAAGAGGATTGTCATGCGAAGAAGGCTAAGCTTGGGGAGACGTACTCTACACTTCATAATGCAATGGATGAGGCCCAGGATCGAGTTATGAGATACCCAATTCAGTTCGAAGGACTACCATCGTACATGTTAGATCGCAGGACGATGTCCCGCATTATGGATGAAGAACGTAGCAAGGCTATTCAACGCCATAGCAGGCAGTGATAGAAATAGTTTAATTATGTGCAAACCTATCTGGTATTTAAAATGTAAATTCCGATGTGTTTATAAACAAAGAAATATTTTAATGTTTTAAATCCTGTAGATTCTTTATCTCGGGATAGTTGATGTAAATAGCAGTGATGATATCGTAGTTTGTTAAAACTTTTGATTAAACAAATATATCAAGTTGTTTGAGATAATGTGTTAAGTGATTATGTTAAATTGTTGAGTTAAGTCTTAACTATTTAGAGAATTTGATAAAGATCTAACAAACATATATTTAACAGAAATATGCCGCCAAGAAGAAGACAAAACCATCAAGCAGCTCAAGAAGAATCGACGAATAACAACAACAATGCCAATGCTAACCTCGTTCAGCAATTGGTGAACTTATTAGCTGGAGCGATTCATAATCAACCTCAAGCTCCACCGAATATAACGTTCAAGGATTTCAAGGTGGTGGGACCGCCAGAGTTTAAAGGCAGATAGAAGCTCAGACTTGGGTTATGGAGATGGAAAAAGTTTTTGATGTCGCCAGAGTCAGAGAGGACCAGAAAACTGCATATTGAGGACCAGATTTTGGAGCAAGCATTAGAGTGAAGACAATTAAAGGATTTTCATATCAACTGCATATTAAGGCTAAAGGTGAAGGGTGTTCTGAATTATTCTTCTTCTCTAGTCTTATATTTGTAATTGGAAGGATGTTATCTTTAATTTATTAGGTTTTTATTTCATTTATGATGAACTAAGTATTTTTAGGTTTATGACGGATCTTTAAGTGGAAAAATGGTTATGTAATCTTTGATTTTCAGTTTAATAAGCTATTATTCAGTTTATCTATATTAATTTGAGCTTGAATTTATGAATTGCCCGATCAACAATTCTTTGTGGACTTGTATGGATTCGAGAGAGGAAGTACGAGTCTAGACTTAGTTAATATAACATGTGTTCTTAAATTTTGTGAATGAACAAAATCTTGATGAATGTTAGGGTAGAGATATGCTTGACATCGCATGTAATCAGATAAAGAACTTAAACTTAAACCTTCTTTAATTGTAATTCACATAGAGATATAGTGAGTTAGTTGATTAAGGTGTTTAACTTGATTCTATCTAATTTGTGGATTTGAGTTAATACGGTATTAGTACATCGAGAGGTGGCTAGTTCTACATACGTGTTCTTGATTAATAAAATGGGATAGTGAATTAAACTGGAATAAAGGTGTAATAATCAGAGTGATGCTTAGAGTGAAGTCATAAGTCTAATTCTCCAATATTTGTTTGAAAAATTCAGTTTTTAGGGTTTGTTGATTGTTAGGTAATTTTAATATTTTTAATACTTTTAGTTACAAACTTGAAATTGGTTAGTTTAATAAAATTAGGATTAATAGGAAATTGGTAATTGTGAGAGTTAATTTCTTGCTAGTCTCTGTGGGAACGATACTCTACTTACTATTATATTACTTGTTGACCACGTATACTTGTGTGTTGTGTGTAATTAAATTTTACCCAACAAGTTTTTGGCGTCGTTGCCAGGGACTTTAGTATAGATTTTAATATTTTGCGATATTAGTTTAATTAGTCCAGTTTTACTTAAACATGTTTTTTTTTGTTCGTCTTATTTCAGGTTTTTGAAGTTGGTTTATGCAAACTCGATCCAAAAATCCAGACTTGCTTCCTTTTGAGGATGACATTGAGAGATGCTTTCAAAGGCTATGTAAGTGGATTAAGGAAACAAGGAAAGACTTCAAAAATTATGAAAAAGAAGAAGCAATGGTTGTTGAAGACCAGAAAGCGTTGAGGGACTTTGCTACACCCAAGGTGACTGAGCTGTAGTCGAGTATCACCAGGCCTGCTATAGCTGCGAACATATTCGAGATTTAGCCTTGGACTATTCAGATGATCCAAAACTCTGTTAAGTTTGGGGGACTTGCAAATGATGACCCGAATGAACATTTGATCAGCTTTCTGGAGATATGCGACACTTTCAAATACAATGTGGTTTCGGATGAAGCAGTTAGACTTCGCTTGTTCCCATTCATTCTGCGGGACAAGGCGAAGAGTTGGTTACACTCTTTAGCATCGGGTTCAATAACTACATGGGATGACCTGGCTCAAAAGTTTCTAGCTAAATTTTTCCGCTAGCGAAGACTGGAAAGATGAGAAACGAGATTACTATGTTTGATCAGCAACATGGGGAATCATTGTACAAGGCATGGGAGAGATATAAAGAGTTGCTCAGAAAATTCCCACATCACGGATTGCCTAAGTGGTTGCAAATGAACACATTTTACAATGGATTACATGGGAATCTCAGGACCAGTATTGATGCAACTTCGGGTGGAGCTTTTATGGCAAAGAATTATGAGGAGGCGTATCAATTGATAGAGACAATGGCATCTAACAATTATCAGTGGCCCACGACAAGAATGACACAACCTAAAGTAGCTGGAGTGTTAGAGTTAGATGGAGTGACGGCAATAGCAACGTAGATTTCAGCGCTCGCTAAAAAGTTAAATGCTTGGTCAGGGGTACAGACACAACAAGTTGCAGTTATTTATGAATTATGCGCGGGGTGAACATCCTACGTATCAATGTGCAATCAACCTAGCGTCAGTACAATTTGTGGGTAGCTACAACAGAACTCCACAGAATACGTACCAGAACATATATAATCCGGGGAATAGGAGTCATCTTAACTTTTCGTGGAGTAATAATCAGCATCAGCAAGCTCCACGCCCATCTTATCCCCAAGGATTTCAGAATCAACAACAACAACCAGCTCAACATCAAGAGAGAAAATCAGATTTAGAGGAGTTGTTATCTAAGTATATAACAAGCAACGAGGTAGCTATGAAAAACCAAGCAATGGCCATGAAATCACAAGAGATAGCCATCAAGAATTTGGAAAATCAGATGGGACAAATTGTATTAGCATTGAACAATAGACCGCAAGGGACTCTACCAAGTGACACCGAAAGAAATCCAAAGGGAAATCACGAACAGTGTTAGGTAATCACTTTTAGAAGTGGAAAACATCTAGATGGGAAAAGTGCTAAAAAGTCAGTTAGAGCGGATGACAAAGCTGATGAGAACAAAGTGGTTGACGAAAAACAGGGTGAGGAAAAGCAAGTTGAACAAACAAAGTTAGATGATAAACCGGTTGTTTATCCTCCACCGTCATTTTAGCAGAGAGTCCAAAAGCATAAATTAGATAAGCAATTTGCAAAATTTTTGGAAGTGTTTAAGAAACTTCAGATTAACATCCCTTTCGCAGAAGCCCTAAAGCAGATGCCAAGTTATGTGAAATTCATGAAAGAGATTTTGTCCAGGAAAAAGAAGTTGGAAGATTTTGAAATAGTGGCATTAACAGAGGAGTGTAGTGCGATTTTACAGCAAAAGTTGCCACCAAAGTTAAAAGATCCAGGGAGTTTCACCATTCCGTGCACGATCGGGAACATGGTGTTCAATAAGTGTTTATGTGATTTGGGGGCAAGTTTGAACCTTATGCCGTTATCAGTTTATATAGAATTGGGTTTGCCAACTCCAAAGCCTACGAACATCTCATTGCAGTTGGCGGATAGGTCAGTCACATAACCGAGAGGCATTGTGGAGGACATTTTGGTCAAGGTTGACAAATTTATATTCCCCGCGGATGTCATAATTCTTGATTTTGAGGAAGATAAGAACATCCCAATTATCCTAGGGAGACCTTTCTTGGCTACGGGTAGGACGCTCATCGACAAACAAAAAGGAGAACTAACGATGAGGGTCCAAGATCAAGAAGTAAAGTTTAATATTTTCAAGGCCATGAAATTCCCCACGGATGAAGAGGAGTGTTTCAGGATGGATGTCATTGATCAGATAATCAGCGAAGATATGGCTAAAAGTTTGGCTAATGATCCATTGGAAACAACATTATTGGGAGATGAAGATTTAGATGATCCAGAATTTGTGGATTACTAGCAGATGCTAGACTCCCTGCCACGAGTCAACAGATTTAAAGTACCCTTTGAACCATTGAACATGGATGAAAAAGCCACAACAAGGATGAAACCTTCACTGGAGGAGCCACCTACTCTTGAATTTAAGCCACTCCCTAAACATCTCAGGTATGCATATTTAGGCAATTCTAATTATTTACATGTTATTATTTCTACTGCACTTAACGAATTACAGGAAAAGTTGCTGAGAGTGCTTAGAGAACACAAATCGGCCATAGGATGGACAATTACGGATATCAAGGAATCACCATCCTTTTTTTGCATGCACAAAATTACGATGGAAGGCGATGCAAAAGCAAGCGGTGGAGCAACAGAGGCTAGCTCAACCCAATCATGAAAGAAGTAATGAAGAAAAAATCCTGAAATGGTTGGACGCGGGTATCATCTACCCAATTTCCGACAGTAAGTGGGTCAGTCTGGTTCAATGTGTGCAAAAAAAGGGAAGAATGACCGTGGTACAAAATGATGACAATGAGCTAATTCTGACAAGGACAGTGACTGGTTGGAGGGTTTGCATGGACTACAGGAAGTTGAATAAGGCAACCCGAAAAGATCATTTTCCTTTGCCCTTTATCGATCAGATGTTGGACAGATTAGCGGGACACGAGTACTACTGCTTATTGGATGGGTATTCAGGATATAATCAAATAGTCATTTCTCTTGAAGATCGAGATAAGACTACTTTCATGTGCCCATACGGCACATTCTCATTCAGGAGAATATCGTTCGACTTGTGTAATGCACCCGCTACCTTCCAACGGTGTATGATGGCCATCTTCTCGGATATGGTGGAGAAAAATGTGGGAGTCTTTATGGACAACTTTTTTGTGTATGGGGATGATTTTGATGCTTGTCTAGAGAATTTGGTGATGGTTTTATAGAGATGCACATACATGAATTTAGTTCTTAACTGGGAAAAGTGTCATTTCATGGTTGAAAAAGGAATAATTTTGGGGCACAAGGTCTCGGCTAAAGGATTAGAGGTTGATAAAGCGAAGCTGGAAACGATTGAAAAGCTTCCTCCACCAAGTTCAGTTAAGGGAATTCGATGCTTTTTGGGACATGCTGGGTTCTACAAGAGATTTATAAAAGACTTCTCTAAAATTGCAAAATCGTTGTGCAGTCTTTTAGAGAAGGATGCAGTTTTTAAGTTTGACAAGGATTGTAAATTGGCATTCGAGCTATTGAAGAAGAAATTAACTACAGCTCTCGTAATCGTCTCACCGGATTGGAATATGCCCTTCGAGTTAATGTGTGATGCAAGCGACTATGCGGTTGGGGATGTCTTGGGTCAACACTGAGAGAAGGTATTCTATGCCAGTAAAACACTTACAGAGACCCAAATGAATTACACAACTACAAAAAAGGAATTACTTGCAGTGGTATATGCATTCGATAAATTCCAGGCATACCTGATCGAGACAAAGGTAGTAGTTTATACAGATCACTCGTCTATTCGGCACTTAATTTCGAAAAATGATGTTAAGCCACGCCTTATCAGATGGATTCTCCCTCTCCAAGAATTTGATTTAGAAATAAAAGATAGAAAGGGTATGGAGAATCAAGTTGCTGACCATTTATCTAGGCTGCAAAATAAGGATAAAAAGGAAGAGGACAGATGTGTAATTAATGAGTCATTTCGGGATGAGCAGCTGTTTGGGATCAATACGGAATTTCCATGGTACGCGGACTTTGCTAATTATCTAGTGAGCAACATCATTCCACCTGATCTTACACATTAGCAGAAAAAGAAATTCATACATAACGTCAAGTAGTACATGTGGGATGAGCCATAACTATTCAAACAGTGCGTCGATAAGATGATTACAAGGTGTATACCCTAAAGTGAGGTGAATAGTATATTGCATGAATGTCACTCATCTGCATATGGGGGACATTATGGTAGTGAGAGAACAGCAGAAAAAGTGCTTCAAGCTGGGTTTTATTGGCCTACATTATTTAAAGACGCCCACCAGTTTGTTAAAAGTTGTGATAGATGTCAAAGGGTGGGAAATATATCGAAAAGGAATGAGATGCCACTACAAACAATCTTGGAAGTTGAAATTTTTGACGTTTGGGGCATTGATTTTATGGGGCCATTTCTATCATCGTTCAGTAATCAGTATATATTGCTTGCGGTTGACTATGTATCAAAATGGGTTTAAGTCGTGGCACTCCCCACTAATGATGCCAAAGTGGTTCTTAAGTTCTTGAAAAAGAATATATTTACAAGATTTGGCACGCCTAGAGCTATAATAAGTGATGAGGGAAGTCACTTCTACAACAAATTGTTCACAGCTCTTTTGGAAAAATATGGGGTCAACCATAAGGTAGCTACGACATATTATCCCCAAACAAGTGGGCAAGCTGAAGTTTCAAATAGGGAGGTGAAGAGAATCTTGGAAAAGGTGGTCAACCCGAATAGAAAGGATTGGTCTCTCAGGTTGGACGATGCACTATGGGCCTACCGGACTGCGTACAAAACACCAATTGGTATATCCTCATATCAATTGGTCTATGGGAAAGCATGTCACCTGCCTGTGGAGTTAAAATACAAAGCCTACTGGGCTATTCAGAAACTTAACTTAGATCAAGCAACTATGGGTGAAAAGAGACTACTTCAGTTAAACGAGCTCGACGAATTCTAACTTCAAGCTTATGAGAACTCTAAGTTATACAAAGAAAAGGTCAAGAAATGGCACGACCAAAAAATCATGCAAAGAAAGTTCGAACCGGGGCAATCAGTACTACTTTTCAATTCAAGGTTGAGGTTGTTCCCAGAGAAGCTAAAATTAAGATGGTCGGGTCCATTTACCATTAAAAGAGTTTTCTCACATGGCGCCGTTGAGCTCTATAGTAGGAATCCATTGGAAAAGTTCAAGGTCAACGGTCAAAGGCTAAAGCATTATTGGGGTGGCGATTCAAACATGGATGTCATCACAATCACACTAGCTGACGTACCATAAATAGGGAGTAGACAGGCTGAACGACTTAAAATCAAGCGCTAATTGGGAGGCAACCCAATCGTACTTTTATTCTTCATATTTTTGTTCATATCCGTCAAATTATAGTTTAGAATAATTAATAATATAAAATAAGTTCATTTACTAATTAGTAAAGTTGCATGTTCTTGATAATCTCCATCATGCTTAGAATGCTCAAAATCTACTCACATTTATGTTTCATGGTCTTGTAGGAATTTAATAATGATCATGGTTTAGAGTTGAAGGGAAGGAATGAGAAAATTAAGGTGCTTTAGCAGAACCTATGCCCGCCGGGGCGGGTCCCTAAAGCACAATACTCCCCGCCGGGGCGGGGGTCCTAAGTCAATTTCTAGGAGTCATGCCCGCCGGGGCAGGCCTATAAATCATAGTACCCCCCGCCTAGGCGGGGGTCAAGAAGTTGAAGCAGTACATTTTTTTTCGATAGTTGCATCTTGTTTGCCCACTACTTCTCCTTCCCCAACTAAAACTCCCACTCTCACCACCCCTACATTTTCATATACCCACGTTTTGGCAACTTATAATTAACCATCCCACTTCATTTACACACACCCACTACTTCAATCCATTACTCCTATTCCTCTCCATCACACCATCTCTATAAATTCATTCCCTCATAACCCAATTTCACCACATACATTTAACTCCAACTCCAAAAGCTACGAATTAGGGTTCTTATTGAGGAAAGTGTATAGTAATTGCGAGTGAGCACCTTGTCTTCTAATTTCTTCCTTCCTATCACCATAGTAGAAGCAAAATCATCAAGTGTGGGGGGATAAAATAGTGTGCACACCAAGTGTTCGTCAGATTGTGTGAGTGAAGTTTGGGGGGAATATCGTTGTTAAAGCTTCCTGATTTTTAATTCAATGGCATCAAAACGACAAAGGGGAGAAAGTTCAGGGTCTGCACAACCAACACGGACCTTTGATCGACAAAAATTCAAAAATGTCGTCGCCGCCGACCGTTACGACTACATAGTGACAAAAGCACTTACACCGGAGCGGGGGTTGGCACCGAACCATGTCGACGGTTAAATGATGCAAAAAATATATCAGAAGGGTTGGAATAATTTCACGGAAGAGCCCGAGGCCGCACTTATGAGTGTGGTCAAAGAATTCTATGTAAACGCCGAAGATAAGGCCCCTTTCAATGCTTTTGTTCGGGAGAGGCTAGTACCTTTCAGTGTTGACGTTATCAACACTTACTACCAGTTAAGAGTATCGAGATATTGCCAGTACGTTCACTTACGTGACAACGAGCCTGACTTTGAGGCTATTCTGAAGGAAATAACTAAGCCAGGAACCACATAGATCAAGGGTCAAAAAGAAGGCACTATTTTTCACAGTAAGGATCTCAGCAGGTATGGGAAAATATGGTACGCATTCTTATGTGCCAAGCTGTTTCCATCCACACACATATTTGATGTGACCAAAGAGAAGGCAATACTCTTATATGCAATTGTGCAAGATTTCATCATCGACATAGGGGCTATAATCAATTTTTCAATTCGACAATGCTTACGAGGAAATTTCTCGGGCGGCTTGCCACACCCATCACTCATTTGTGGGTTGTGTCGCCAAGCAGGTGTTAGATGGTCCGATGATGAACCCACTCAGATGTCGCTTCAGCTACTAGATTCCAGAATGATTGTGCGGTGTGGGCCGGGGATGATTCACATCCTAGAGGATTAGGCTTTATATTTCCCTCAGCTTCGGAGGACAAAGCTGACGCTAAAGACTCCTCAGATGATGATGAGTTTCAGGAGGATGCGATGATTGGAGAGCAAGGAACAGAGGCGGCACCATAACCCGACGCCATATCTAGCCCTCAGTTCCTTAACTTTCAACGCTAAGTGGATAAGCACAACAAGGAAGCATGAAGAGAGATGCGGCGACTCGCAGCGAGACAGGACCATATATTTGAAGCCATGAATATATCCTTCGCTTCATTGAATATGACACTACATCGTTTTAATCCCAATGCACAATTCCCGTAGAAGCAGCCAGCCCCAATGCCAAGGTTTCCACCAAGTGACTCCGATGAAGAAGAACAACCACCACCACTCCAGACTTAGGGGACTGCATGGAAGTCCTCGCACATTCATTGTTTTATCTATACAATGAGGACATTGTAGTTTTCAAGTTTGGGGGATTTAGTTTTCATGTTGCATTTCATGTTTGCATGTTTAATGTAATTAGTTAGGTTTGCATTTGTTATTTCATGTTTAGTTTTAGGATTTTTAATGTTGCATTCATGTAATCATATAGTTGCATAGTATCTTAGGAGCACAAATAATTTTTATTTCTTTTTTGCATCATAATTATGTTATGTTTGCCATATATAAAAAATAAAATAATAATAAATTTTAGTTAAGAATTGTGTTATTTTGCATATGTCCAGCAATTGTTGTAGTTCATTTTATTATGGCCAATGATGAGGTTGAGATTAAGTAGATAAGTACGGTATAGATTATTAGAACCTTGATGTAGTTTCTATTATGAATCAGATCTCGTGCTTGTTTGAAACTGGTATACAAAGGGTAGCACGTTAATAACACCTATGTCGACTGAGTAGTTTACATTGATACATAAATAGTTTCTAAAGGATAATGCTAGTGTAAATAAGAGAATGACAAGAATAGGCAGTGAAGACAAAGAATTAGGCAAGAACCTAAGTTTGGGAGATTTAGTTGGGTATATAAGCTTCAGAAAAAGAAAAAGAAAATAATATCTAGTTGAGTCTTGTGGTAGGTTGAGAAGAAATACTCCCCATAAACACATACGTGAGATGGAGCGTAAAACGCACTCACCAACCATCTATCTAAAGAAAAAAATAAAAATAAAAATAAAGAGAAAACGGGAAATAAGAGCAAAGAGCCCCCGTGAATGAAAAAGAAAGCATGAGTACCCTATTCGGACCCCTAATCTTGGTGAATGTTTGATTTTAGTTGGAACTCGTCTGTTTTTGAAACTTTTGAGTTTACTCTAATTGATTCCTGATAAAAGATTGGTTATGTATTGAATTTGAATTAGTATCAGTTAACATAGATGTTGATCACACACACACACACACACACTATATCAGTGATGATGGTCTAAGATTCTATAATTGATAAGGAGTTATTGATTGGTTTTGTTATGAAGTGTTGTAGTGTTTGCTTGATTTCTCTGAGGCCGAAGGAATAATTTTGATTCTATGATACTATTGAATTTGTAGACATATAGATTAGATACATTACATATCATTGCATTGCATTTCATATCATGTTAGTTTGTTTTGTGCTCGAGGACTAACACATTTTAAGTTTGGGGGATTTTGATAAGTAGGTTTTATACCCGCGAATCGGTTCCTAATTCAAGCTTAATCGGTGTTAATTCCTTGTTTTCATGTTTGTTTTTACTTTTTTATTATTATTTTGTGTGTAGGTTTGGTGGTGTGGCAACTAATAAAAAAAGGATGAAATAGTGGCAAGAATTGAGTAAGTTTTGAGTTTAAGGAAGTCAGAAGTTAGAGTCTACCCCCGCCGGGGAAGGGGGTCTTCATCTCGACATAGGAGCTAAGTTCATTGGGCGAAGCCTCAGGTAAGCTTACAATAATACCACAGTAAAGGGGGGGTCCAAAACAGAAGCGGTCAATGTTGATTCAAACAATGCTAGGACGTGAGCTTTAGTACTTGGAATGCTTTGGGACTCTAAATGGCATGTAATTGCACTCAGAATGTGGGTATTGGATATATATTGAACATCAAACAACAAGATCAACGTTACACAAGGCAATTAACAGAGATTAAGGACAGATTTTGGAGCAAGCATTAGAGTGAAGACAATTGAAGGATTTTCATATCAACTGCATATTAAGGCTAAAGGTGAAGGGTGTTCTGAATTATTCTTCTTCTCTAGTCTTATATTTGTAATTGGAAGGATGTTATCTTTAATTTATTAGGTTTTTATTTCATTTATGATGAACTAAGTATTTTTAGGTTTATGACGAATCTTTAAGTGGAAAAATGGTTATGTAATCTTTGATTTTCAGTTTAATAAGCTATTATTCAGTTTATCTATATTAATTTGAGCTTGAATTTATGAATTTCCCGATCAACAATTCTTTGTGGACTTGTATGGATTCGAGAGAGGAAGTACGAGTCTAGACTTAGTTAATATAACATGTGTTCTTGAATTTTGTGAATGAACAAAATCTTGATGAATGTTAGGGTAGAGATATGCTTGACATCGCATGTAATCAGATAAAGAACTTAAACTTAAACCTTCTTTAATTGTAATTCACATAGAGATATAGTGAGTTAGTTGATTAAGGTGTTTAACTTGATTCTATCTAATTTGTGGATTTGAGCTAATACGGTATTAGTACATCGAGAGGTGGCTAGTTCTACATACATGTTCTTGATTAATAAACTGGGATAATGAATTAAACTGGAATAAAGGTGTAATAATCAGAGTGATGCTTAGAGTGAAGTCATGAGTCTAATTCTCCAATATTTGTTTAAAAAATTTAGTTTTTAGGGTTTGTTGATTGTTTGGTAATTTTAATATTTTTAATACTTTTAGTTACAAACTTGAAATTGGTTAGTTTAATAAAATTAGGATTAATAGGAAATTGGTAATTGTGAGAGTTAATTTCTTGCTAGTCTCTGTGGGAACGATACTCTACTTACTATTATATTACTTGTTGACCACGTATACTTGCGTGTTGTGCGTAATTAGATTTTACCCAACCACCCATAGGGAATAGACGCCAATGGTCTGACTAGGATAAGTTCATAAACTCATAAAATTGTGGAAAGTTCCTGAACTCATAAGTGTGGTAAGTTTGACGAACTGGGAATAATTATGTGTAAAGTTGAAGAATTGTAACTTTTTATGTAAAGTTGTGCTGTTAATCCTGATATTTATTTTTAAAAAAGGGATAGTTGTATGTGTTAAGTACTAAATGTACTATGTTCTATTTAAATAAATATGCGATTATATGAGAACTTTGTATTAAATTCTTATTGTGTTGTTAATAAGAATTTGTGTAGAGAAAGAGAATTGATGTAAGATTTTTATTTGAATCAGATAATGCCGCCTAGACGACAGAATCGAAATCAAAGAGAAGAGAAGACAGTGAATATTGAAGGAGGTCAACCAGACCGATGCAAAACTTTGCAAATATGATAGCCCAAGCTATGGGAAATAGAGCTCCAGCAGCAAGAGCAAGAGAACAGATTGGCTAACTTTAAAGATTTTAAAGCGGTAGGACCGCCTGAATTCAAAGGGACTACGGATCCGATTGAAGCCCAAACTTGGGTGAAGGAGATGGAGAAGGCATTCATTATTGCCAGAGTAGCGGAAGAGCAAAAGACAACTTTTGCAACATATCTAATGAAGGGAGAAGGCAATTACTGGTGGCAGACTAATTAGGCGAGAGCTGGAATAACAATAGTGACTTGGACAAGATTCAATAAGTTGTTCTTTGAGAACTATTTTTCACTGAGTATGCAAGATCGGATGGAAGTCAAGTTTTTAGAACTGAAGCAGGAGAACATGTCGGTATCAGAATACGCTGTTAAATTCAACAAGTTATCGAGATTTACACCTCATCGGGTGGACACAGATGCGAGAAAAGGGAGAAGGTATGAGAATGGATTGAAGCCAATGTTATTCAACAAAGTAGTTGTATTGTAGATCAATACGTTTGCGTCTTTGTTGGGAAAAGCGATAATTGCTGAAGGAGGGAGCGAAACTGCATCTCGATTGTCCAAGTCTGAAGAAGATACAAATAACGGAGGAAGCAGTGGTGATAGTAATCCAAACAAATGAAAGTGGAGCGAGAATACCCAGTCGGGTAACAAATCAGAGGAGAAGAAGAAGATAGGTGAACCCTGTACAACTTGTGGGAAGCATCATCCATGAATTTGTTTTAAGAGAAAAGGAGTCTGTTATAACAGTGGACACAAGGGACACATGTCGCCCAATTGTCCAAGTCTGAAGAAGATACAAGGTTGTTATGCCTGTGGATCGACAGATCATTTGGTTTGGAATTGTCCGAAGAAGAATATGGAGAAGGGAAGTGTCAACAAAAACCCGATAGCGGAACCTTGGTGACTCGAGGACCTGCACAGCCAGGAAGACCAACGGCCCGTACATTCAATATAAAGGTGCATGATGCATTGCTGGCCAGGAAGTAATGACAGGTAACGATTTTGTTGAGAAATTTAATTACGCGAGTAATATTGGATAGATAATGATGTGAATAGTTTCTTTTATAGATCCAAGTCACAGGTTAGAATATGAGACACAAAATAATTTTGTGTTCATAAGAATGAATTGATGATACAACTTTAAAAGATTGTAGAGAGTAAGAAAGTGGTGATTTCGAGGACGGAATCCTTATAAGGGGGGAAGAATGTGACAACCCGAGAATTTATAAGATTAATAAAATCTTAATTGATTAAATAAAGGTTGAATAATAAGACCTAGACTGGAAATAAGGTATAGTTTTAAAAAATATAAAAAAAATTTGTGAAATACTTATATGGTTTTGTGTATTGTTATATGTGAGTAAATGCATATGAATAATATGTGTTTGTTTTTATTTGTTTATTATAAACAAATAAAAGAAACTAAGGTAACCTAATTATATATTAGGAATGAAAATTGAATAACTTAAGGGTTATGATACGGGAGAATATTAGTATATAAAATATATACTAATTTTAAGAGATTTATTTTATACATCTCGAGTTAATTAATTTTATAACCTTATTATAGCAAGTCTAATTGGGTTAAGAAATTAAGGACATGTAAGTAAGGAATTAAATTATAATTGACGAAATAAAAACCCTAATTAAATCATTAGGGAATGATAATATTAAAAGTGTTGGAATATATTATTTGTAATAGCCCAAAGAAATTAAATTAAAAGCCCAAAGGATTAAAATAGGAGCCCAAACTTGGAGCCCAATTGAAGAAAGGGCACTTTGGACATTATGTATACTAGATATTACATTAAAGGAAAGCCAAAATTTGGAGAATAATTGGCCACTTGGTCGGGCATTAGAGAAGGAAAAACGAGGGGGAAGAATGTGATGATTGCTTACTTTATTAGGTGAACAACTCCTCATATGTGTCACTTATTTATTTTACCAACACTTTTTGTAAATTCTTTCAACCAATCACTTAGTAATTGAGAGAGAGAAGAGAACATATATGTTGGTAGATTATGGATAGATATACCAAATATATCTACTTATTTTTCCAACACATAAATCATATTTCTTTTTCATCTCATTCCTAGTTTAGCTAACTACGAAAGAAAGAGAGAGACTAGAGAAGAGAGAGGAGATAGACGGATGGAGTAAGGGAACAAGGGGAAGAGACTTTGATTTTTTTTCTACTCAAAATCATCTTTCACTTTGGAAGTGTGATGTCCCTAAATCTGGGTCCCAAGAACCTCGGACTTCGTACGTTACGGTACTTCATCATCATACATACTCTATCATCTAATGCGGAACGAATAAACATATATTGTTTATTTTACATAATTCTATAACATTTTCCCTGGTTTATTAACCTTAACTGAATACATACCTTCAAAATTACAAAGGTTTACAATAAGATAACTAAATAGTTATCTTATAACAATCTATTAGTGTATTTTTCTTTTGTCTCTGTCCTTCTTCAAGCCTTCGCCTTTATCTAAAATTTATTATCATGATATAGCAAGGGTGAGCAACAAATTTGCCCAACAAGTTTTAAATACAATGAAGATATATCATGATTGAAAAGAATTAATAAGCTTTCAAGTTTTCAACAATATAATAATTGTGAAATAACATGAATCAAGTTTCAATAATTGCATGACTGAATCAATAATGTTTTAAGGTCAACAATGACCATAAACAATTTAACTAAACCTTATGGTAATGAAGGTGATCAGCCTTTCATACCTGATGAACATATGCAACATGCACTAAGTGCGAATCAAAAATCAGTATAGACGTGAATAATCATCAATAATCATTCACTAACATGCTTTGAAATATAACTCGAGTTTGAGTTAAGAAAACTTGTCTGATTCATTGACTACTGCTAGGCAATTTAAGTTAACTTCTTTTGTAAGACCTATCATTAATAAGATTGGTCCTTTAATCAGCATATTCTACTTTGTATCATAATACAATTACTTTATCAATAGATTATCTAACACTTAATCAAATATTAGATAACATCTTAACACATTAGTATTATTATCATTCTTTGATAATTCTTTAATCACTATATCATATACATTATGATTTAACACTCGCTTTTTTCATTTCATGAGTTATTCTTTAACATCTAATAAATAAACTATTAATCCAGCAACCTGGATTCTAAATCTAGCAACCAAATTGCCAATCCAGCATACTGGATTCCAAATCCAGCAACCTAAACTACAATCCAGCTAACTAGATTCCAAATCTAGCAACTAGATTGCAATCCAGCAAGCCTGGATTCACAACTCCATCGATCCAGCAAGTTGGATTCTAAATCCTTTTATTCAGTAAGCTTCTTTTCAATCCAGCAAGCTGGATTTATCAGATTTTTTAATCCAGTAAGCTGGATTCCATATCCTTTTCACGAAAATACTAAAATAACTTATTATTTTTCTATCTTTTGTCCAAACATATATACATATATTTCATACACAAAAAGTATTTTTCCATAATTTTCCAACTTCCTTTAGTATTTTGCAAAAATCATTTTTAGTGTGTAGCTTAAGAAATTAGCCCTATCATGCTCAACTCTAGAAATTGCCATCTCTTAACACAATCTTATACGTCTTAACGTGACACTCCAGTTTAAATTTCGTGGCCATCGGAGTTATAGAACTCTAGTTATAGCCATTTTTGTCGGAAAATCACAAAAATTTAAATGATCATAACTTGGTTATTTTAAGTCAGAATGAGCTCATTTTTGGACAGGAGGTACTTAATACCATATATGTTCATGTCCCGAAAGGCTAGAATTTTTGTCACAAATTAAGTGGAAGAAACAGCCCTTGAAAAATCTTTGGCATTATACATTTGAAAAAATTTCACTTTTCCTACTTTGTTAAAAATGATCCATACGGAAATCTACAACTCCTTTTTCAGTGATTCTACTTAGAGATGTTAGAAAACTTATCATATTATCCTTCCAAGGTTTTCCAGAATATTTGAATATCAAAAAAATGACGAAACTGTCCCTACGCTTGACTGTCCAAAATAGTCTATTTTTCCTTAAAAGACACAAAACTATTTTTGCTAAATCAGTCACTATGGACTGTGTACTCAACATTTTTGAGTGCTACCACTTCGTTTAAGTAGATAACTTACATATCTAGCACCTCTCTTTGACGGATCGCAAAAAGAAGGTGTAGATCAAAAACGGTGGAAATCCAAAGTACATAGAAATTTTAGGGCTCATAAACTAGAAAAATCACTTTTCTTTATTTTTGATTTCTAACTAAAACAACACCCAATATGGGTATATCTAAACATGAAACACTCAATAACAAGTATATTCATGGGTTTTAAGTTTATAAACATAGTTTAAAGATTTGATTTACAATAATCAAAAATTACATAACAAAAGATATTTATACCTTTGGTTACCATGCTCTCCTTCTTCTTCTTTTTCATTGTTTGATTATGGAGATTTGATGTCTTACCAAAGACTCCCCTTTCTCTCCTCCATGGCTATCAAAATTTGCCTCTCTTCTCTCTCTCTCTCTCAATTTGGTTCATTTGGTTAAAAAATAAATAAATAAAAGAGATGAAAGAGAAACAAAATAAGATAGATTAGATATAGATATATTACAATATCTCATTCCTTCTCCTTTTCTCTTCCATAAGTCATCCGGCCATGTGGCCTTGCTCCCACCTATTCTCTCTTTTTCTTCATTACCAAAAGATTGCTTGGAAGTATTGCCAAAGTGTTGGCTAAATAACAAAATGACACATGGAAGAGTAGTTCACCAACTAAAGCAAACTATCATCACATTCATCTCCTTTTTTCTCCTTCTCCCATATCTGGCCACTTGGCCTTATAATTCTCCAAATCTTTGCTTTTCTTTTTATCTCTTATTTAGCATACTTAATGTCTAAAATGCCCCTTCTCAATTGGTCTAAAGTTGGGTCACTCATTAATTCTTTTGGGCTTCTAAATTTAATTTCTTAGGCCATAATAAATAACATATTCCAATACTCTTAATATTACCATTCCCTAATTAATTAATTAGGGTTTTCATTTTCTCAATTTCAACATAAATTCTTACTCATGCACATTTATTTCCTTAACCCAATTAGACTTGCTATAATTAGGTTATAAAATTAATTGAGATGTATAAAATAAATCTCTTAATGTTAGTATATATATTTATATACTAATATTCTATCATATTATAACCTCTTAGGTTATTTAATTATCACACCTAATATATATATTAGGTTACATAACTTAATTCCTAACTCGCTTTTATATACAAAATAAATGTATTCACATTATATAATGTATATTTATTTAATCATATACATAATTCACATAATCATAACATATTTCACTTCTAACTCCAATTTTGACCTTATTCTATAAAAGTCAACTATTGACATTGACCAAAAGTCAACCCTTACATATTTTGTGTTAATTGTCCTTTCCGGCTAAACTTGACGTTCCAAACGTAACCGAGCAGTCCATGCTTCAAAATTCTATCTCTAACTCAAATTTTGAGTTTTAAATTACTCCCTTCTTATTTCTAATCGTATTAACTAACGACTTTATACTTATTCAAATTCTTATTTGCCAGTCAAGGCCAACGTTCAAGCTATGTTAATTACTAACATAGTTTTATCTTGATCCTTATATCATTAACTTAATTCATCATTCCTGTGACACCCCCAAATCCTGTTACTTCATTTCCTCAAAATTTTGTGTTCACTTAATCAAAACATTCATTTCTAACAACCCAATTATAATAAAAGTGAATATTAAAAACCTGCCCATACAAGATTAAACTTAAATAAAAATCTCCCAGGTTATCTAACCTTTAATCATCATTCAAATGCGGAAAATATTACATAACTTCTTTAAAATAAAGTCTAAGATCAACATAATAAGAGTTTAACATCTTAATCAAAGTAAAAATTATAAGTCTTCATCACTTGTACATTTTTCCCTTTCCTTTGCTAGTCGAAGGTTCACCTACCTTCTCTTCTTTAGCTGCAATGAGTTTATAAATATGGAAGAGTGAGCAAAACAATTGCTCACTGAATAAAATATGGAATCAACAGGAGTATAACAATAATAACTGTCGAAATAGGTTCATCAAAGTGAATAGTACTCTATCAATAATAATCAGAAACTAAAATCCCAAAATATGGAAAATATACATCACTGAGGGTCGTAAGACCATGAACTACGTCCACAGTTGCAAGTAATCTTTCAACTCCAACTTTAACAGTCGTAAGACTATAAGGACCTCGTACTTAGGGGGATCAGCCCTTCGTACAATGTATTGTGCACAAACATTTTAATGCTATGCATAAGTTAAGCCCTAATCATAACAATAGGGTTGTTCATCTCAGTATTTTAGAGTACAAGTCCGCACCAAAGGAAGTTTGGTTTGGATAAGCTTTCAAGGTGATTTAGAATTCAACGAACATCAACTAAGGGACTAGTTGAATAAAATCAATAACAATATACTATAGAATAATCGTGATTGAATCAATCATAGTAACTAAAATAATGCTTTAGGAATAATCTAATAGTATACAATTTGAATAACTATAGCATACCTTGCATGAACAATACTAAGCCAAGGTTAATTAGAATTGAATACTAAACATGCATAGCAATTTAGTTATGCATGCTAAACAACAAGTGAAATACAAGAATAACTTGTTCAACATCAAACCAAAGTTTAGACAGCTTGCATCATTATAAGGTAATCGAATTGAAAACAATAATTAGTTCAATAAGATAAAGGATTAGAAAACTTGCCTTGCTCGTAGGCTAAACCGAATCAATTCAAATCACAATACGCTATATATATATATATATATATATATATATATATATATATATATATATATATATATACACGTCATCATGACATAGTTAGTCACTGCCTCTTTACAAACTTAACTAACTACATACATCATGTATGTTTGATTATTTAATCACATAATCAAGTTATAACACAAGTTAATCTTTAATAACATAATTATTCATAGTATAGAAATACTAAAATCAATAATTTACAGTCCTACTACCATCACATAATGTTTTTCTTAAAATTTTGTGTACAAAAAGTACATTGTCAGACCATTACGCTAACTTTCTCATTTGGCTATTTCACACATTTACACGTGGGTCGCATGACGTAAGGTAGTGATGATAAGCCTGCTTGGTATGCAGTGAATACACTCTGAAGCAAAGCCTTTGCATGGTGTGGTGATAGTCTTTCTTGAACGTATGATAACATCTTCTTGGTAGCGTAAGGTCTAAACTTCAATATCGATTGGATGACTTCTAACAGCGAAGACAAGAAAAAGCCAATTTGGCCTACAAGCTCGTTTCTAACAGACTAATTCACATGCAATTCCTACAAAAACTTCATGTAGACATAATTCAAGAACTTCTAACATGTTTCTACCTATACAACAACCTAAACAACGAATTTAAAACATCCAATTTCACTATTTTTGACAAAAACTCCATTTTTGATATTTCAATAAAAACCAACACTGTAAATTTTGTTTTTCAACCAAAACAATTAATGCAAAGCATCTTATCAATAATTATACATACTCTATCAAATTAGATGATCAATTTATCAACTAAACAACTAATTAACCCTCAATTTCTACTTTAAATTAACCCATACTCATTCACCAAAAAACTCTCAGAAAAAGGTTTCTCCACAAACTACATACATAACAACAATACATTGACTATAACTTATGAAAATCGTTTTAACATCACTAGTATGTCATATAAAGCCACATAGAAACAAAATTTCATGTTTACACAAGGATTCTACAGAGAATTTGGGAAGAGAAAAATTAAACTTTTAAAAACTAAAAGAATAGGAGAAATACCTTGAAGAAGGTGATGATGGCTATTCCTTTCTATTCTCAAGCTTCTTCTTCTTCAATCTCTAGCCTTTCTTCCTCTCTTATCTTCTTCTTCTCTTCTTCTTCCTCTGAGTTTTTCTTTTCTTCTCTCTAACCTCTCTCCTCTATTCTTACGTCTTATGATATAACGTATAAGATATAATATATATTTATTATATGATATAAATATAAAACATATAACTGATATCAGTTATTTGAGTTTTGAAAATCAAAAGTCATAAGGCTTGTTTGGCTAACCACTAAAAATATAACCAATTAATCCTTATGTTTTGTTTGGAAAAACACTATTATATTAAAGACTTAATAGGCATTATGCCTTGTTTGGCAAAAACTGAATTAAACTCTTTTAATTTATTTTAACAACTCCTTTATAGCAAGGTTATTTGTCACACTCCTTATTAAATTAAATAATCAATTTAATCAATTAAAATATTAATCTATTAAATTACTTTAACACATAAATCATTATCACAAAACTATAATTTCTTTATAATTATAATTTTATTCAACCAACCAACACTTTATTTTAATCATAAATTCCAATTAAAATACTATAATTCATTTAATCATTATTCGCTCTCTAACTTAATTATTAAATTAAATTAGTATATAATCTCATAGCAAATAAATTTTCTTAGCTCCTAAATTATTTATTCAATAAATAATTAACTAAACCACATCAACTCAAATTGCCATTAAATACTTATATAATTTAATAAATATTTAATATTGCAAATAAATATTTAATATATATTATTTAATTATTTATTCAATAAATAATTAACTAAACCACATCAACTCAAATTGAACAATTATTTATTCAACAAATAATCATATCCATTAAATACTTATATAAATCAATAAATATTTAATATTACACTTTAAAATTCGGAATATTACAATTCCTTTTTGCTAAAATATATATAGCACCTTACTAAGTATATATATATTTTATACATATACTCATCTTCGTTTAACATCATAGCATCTCATCATGTGAAATCTTATTTCCTTAATAAAATTTTTATATGTGCTTATATAACATTTCTTAGACTATTTAGTTCTCATCGAATTTACAGGTATCGTAATACCTTATTCTTCATATTCTTTCAAGTATATATTAATTCATTTCTAGGGCTTTGAAATTTTGTAACCCATATTTTCTATATTCTCATTCGAATGGCAAACCATATAGGTTTTACTTGAAAATTTTAAATAAATTCTCAAATTCTTATCTAGGTTTTATTCTTTAACCTTTATTCTAATCATTCCAGATTTTATGAATTTTCGGGTTATCACATGAAGAATAAGGAAGGGTAGTCACAAATTAAAGGTATAAACCCCTTTTGTATATGTAATTTTTGATTATTGTAAATCAAACCTTGAATCTATGTTTCTAAACTCAAAAACCATGAATATACATGTTTATGAGTGTTTATTGTTTAGATATACCCATATTGGGTGTTGTTTTAGTTGGAAATCAAAAGTAAAGAAAAGTTATTTTCTAGTTTATAAACTATAAAATTTCTATGTACTTTGGATTTTCACCGTTTTTGATATACACCTTCTTTTTGCAATCTGTCAAAGAGAGGTGTTAGATATGTAAGTTATCTACCAAACCCAAGTAGTAGCACTCAAAAATGTTGAGTACATAATCTGTAGTGACTGTTTTAGCCAAAACAGTTTCGTGTCTAGAGAGAAAAGAAGACTATTTTTTGTACAGTCAAGGGTAGGGGTAGTTTCATCATTTTTCTGACATTCAAAAATATCTAAAAAATTTGGGAGGATACTATGATAAGTTTTCTAACATCTCCAAGTGGAATCACTAAAAAAAGAGGTATAGATTTCCGTATGGACTATTTTTTTTTCTATATCTGAAAAGGATTTTCCCAAAATAACCATGTAACTTTCTAGGTGCAGTTTTGGCCACTTAATTTGTGAGAAACATTCCGGCCTATTGGGACATGAATATATATGGTATTAAGTAACGCCTGTCCAAAAATGAGCTCATTCCGACTTAAAATGACCAAGTTATGACCATTTCAATTTTTGTGATTTTTCGACCAAAATGGCTATAACCGGAGTTCTATTACTTCGATGGACACAAAATTTGAACTGAAGGCTCACATTAACACGTGTAAGATTGGGTCAAGAGATGGGAATTTCTGGAGTTAAGCATGATAGGGCTAATTTCTTAAGCTACGAACTAAAAATGATTTTTGAAAAATACTAAAAGAAGTTGGAAAATTATGGAAAAATATTTTTTAGTATAAAATATATGTATATATGTTTGGACAAAGGATAGAAAAATAATAAGTTGATTTGGTATTTTCATGAAAAGGATATGGAATCCAGCTTGCTGGATTGAATAATTTATTAATCAAGTTTGCTGGATTGAAAGATAATGAATCCAGTTTGTTGGATTGAAAATTCTGATGAATCCAGCTTGTTGGATTGAAACAAAGTTGACTGAATTGAAAATATGTTGAATCCAGTTTGCTGGATTGCAATCTAGTTGCTGAATTTGGAATCCAGTTTGCTGGATTGAAATTTAGTTTGCTGGATTGGCCATCTGGTTGCTGGATTTGGAATCTAGTTTGTTGGATTGCAATCTGGTTTGCTGGATTTCAATCTGGGTTGTTGGATTGGTATGTTTAGATAATCTATGTTTCTGGATTAGTATTTGACTTATTAGAGTTTAAAGAAAAACTTATAATATATAAGATTAGAGTGTTAAATCATACTGTATATATGATATAGTGGTTAAAGAATTATCAAAGGATGATAATAATACTAATGTTGTAAGGTGTTATCTAATATTTAATTATGTGATTAAGTGTTAGATAATTGATTGATAAAGTAGTTGTATTATGATACAAAGTATGATGCTAATTGATAGATCGATCTTATTAATTATAGGTCTTACAAAAGAAGTTAACTTAAATTGCGTATCAGTAATCAACGAATCAGGCAAGTTTCCTTAACTCAACCGTGAGTTATATCTTTTCAAATATTATGCTGGTTAATTATTGTTGATTAGACCACGTCTGAGAATTTTTGTTGATTATTCGCAGTTAGTGCATGTTTATTAATTCAAATTGAATTAGTGATTATGAGAATATACTTAGAGAATAACTGTTATTGGATATTTACATTCTTAGGAGCTATTATTCATTTCAAATAGTATAGATAATTACTGTCAATTGTTGAATCGTATTGAGATATGTCTTAGCCAATTGTTCTGGCTGGACAAACTTTTGTTGAAACCTGATAGGTTCGAGAAGAGAACTCAATTATTATTGACAGGTCGATGCCAATTGTTTCGGCTAGATTGATAAAGCAAACCTAATAGGTTCGAGAAAAGAACTCAATTATTATTGACAAGTCGATGCCAATTGTTTCGGCTAGATCGATAAAGCAAACTTGATAGGTTCGAGAAGAGAAGAAAAGCGATTAAAAATTAAAATCATCGTATTTCGTTGTTATAATTCAAATTCTGATTATAAGACTGAGAAGAACAACCTTTTTATATAAAAGGGAACCTTTTGGTCGTATATTCGGCCGTTGCACACATTTTAAGTATTATGCATAATATAAGGTATGAGGAGTTGGCCGCTCTAAGTACTTACTGGGGGGGTATGATTTAATCTTTATGGTTATTTGATACACCTGGGTATATCAAAGTAAATCTTTGATAGTTACTCGAGAAGAGAAGTTCGAGATCCATTTGGATCACTTAGAATAAACTCTGGAAAATATTTCCATCTTGTTATTCAATTGAATATTGTAGAAACCTTGAAAGCGTTGTACTCTTTCATTATCGAATTATTGTGTTGCATTGGTTGCATGAAGACTTGTTAGTGATTAACGAATTGTTCAGCTAATTTAAAGTTCCCCAAATTTTGGTGTCATTCTATCGAAATAGATACTATGTTAATCTTGATTCTTATATATTCATGGTATGTCTTAACTTGCGGGGCAAATTTGTTACTCACCCTTACTAAATAAAATATTTCAGCTATGAACGAAGAAGCCGGAGGGGCAGAGAAGAACAAGGGCAAATGTGTTTTGCTGGATTAGTTGTAATGAACATTATTATTATGTGTTATTTGTAAACCCTTTTTTGTATATCTAAGGGTATGTTTGTAATGTTAAGGTTAGAGAACCTGGGGTAATGTATTAACAATATAGGTTAATGAGATGTATGTTTATATTCATAAACGAATGAGTAGTTAGATGTTATTTATATGTTGGATCGTGAGCACCAAACTCGGGGGTCAGGTAACCCGAATTTGGGGGTGTCACAAGATTTTCCCCCTTTTCCTTTTCTTTTTGTTTAATTTATTATTGATTCTCTAAATCTTTAAAGTGCATAATATTCTAACTATTTAAAGTGCATAATATGCAATATTTTGTTATTATATGAGATTTTGAGTTAATTTTATATACTCATTTTGTTTCAAAATAAGATTATTATTGACTTCTTAAAAATTATTTGGACATTTTCAAACTCAAAATTGATATAAATTTATTTAATTTTAGCCTATAAGTTATCTAAAAATAAAATAATTATAATATTTTATTGTTGCATAGTTGTAATATCATATAAATTTAGATTTGAAATATCTCAAATTAATTTTCAAAAATCAATAATAATTTATATTTTGACACGTAATATTTGATATTGATGAAAGTTTGTGACAAACAATTCTTGAAATTTTAAAGCGCGTAATAATTTAATTTCGTGGTACTATATGTTGTTACTTAATTTTACATATAATATGTGATAATCTTTTATTAAAATAAATAACCTAGTAAGGAAAAAAAATGTCTTTGCTTTGCAAGGACATGTATACTATATAGTCTTAACTACTAACATTATAAATTATTATCAATGTTGTTCATGGTTCGCACGAGCTTAGTGAACTTGTTAAAGTTTAATATTTTAAAATTAAAAAAATTAATATTTAAGTTTTAAAATACAAAAAAAACTTAAAATTTAAAGTATATTTAAGCTGTTTTTGTTTGTGGTGAATGACTTCATTAGTTTGAACTACTTTATTTTATAATTTTATTTGAATGACAAAAAATCTGTGACGCCCCCAAAATAGGTCCATACAACCCATTCTGAGTCGTCAAATACATGGTACAGAAAACAACTACAACTTCATTATTACAGTTGTCGTGCAAAATAGGACAACACATATGATGCGAGTTTAAATACAAATATTGTCTTCTAAACAATATTCAAACTCAAATAAGTCCTCATTATAATAATTGATACAATATTTTATAAAATAGTGAGGACTACTAAAACAACTGCCCTGAAATATCACTCCACGCCCCGACTAGTTCCTGCTATATTCACGCCTCCTGGGAAGAAAAATGGAACAAAAAAGAAAAGGATGAACTCAACTAGCCCAGTAAAGAATATTATGACTAAGATAATATAGAACAAATTATCGTTAGCCTTCAATAAATAAGATAAGATATAATGGACAATAAGTTTTAGATCAATATTTGCAGCGGAAATAATAATTTATTAGAAGAGTTAAGTAGAGAATGAAGTCTACTATCTTCTATGATTTAAAAGTTTATCATCAATATTTTATCACTGTAACATCAATCAATATACATCCTGAATCAAATATTCAACTTTGCACTACAGACCAAAGATATTCATTTGTATCATCAGTTGGTCATGTTCATCTCAACACATGTCCATCTTTGCACTACTAGCCAAAGATATTCATCAAGTAATCATTCATTTTTACACTACAAGCCAAAAATATTCAGTTATATCAGCATTTAGGACTGAGGATGATGAATATTTTTTTAAAGAAAACGAATCCAATGAGATAAAAAGACAAAGGTTAGGGATTCGTACTTCAGTTTATCCAAGTTTAAAAATACTCAATAATAATCAATTGTGGAGCAAAATTCAAGAATGAAGATCAAAACATTGATACAATCAAAGATAGTAACCATAATAGACAACTTGGACAAAGAAAAGAAAGTTTAATTTTTCTGTGAATAGTGTCGTATTCGTGAATAGTGTCGTATACGTAAATAATGTTGTATACGTGAATAGTAACCCCGACACAAAAGGTAAAAATTTCATAAGAAAAATCATACTTCGTGAGTGTAGAGTTCAAAATCTGAAACGAAATAATATTACTTACATACTACAGAGTATGAAAGAAAATATTATTTCTTACGAGTATTGAAAACAAAATATCCCTTACCTTAAAAAGAAGAGTATTCCAACTGGTATAGCGGGGCTATTCTTGAAGAAAACTTTCACTGTTTTCTATGCTCAAAGCTTCTTAAAACTCTAAAGAAATACGCTCAATATTATAGAAGAAGAATTCTCTGATTCTGGTGTGATTTTCAATTCTAACTAAGTATCCTATTTATATGATAATGGAAAGGATATTATTTGAAGTTTTTTATCACGGGTGAACAGTTTTTCATTTATGGGTACGAATTCTTGATTTCACGAGAACTTATTGTTCATTGCATAGTAAAACACTATGCAAATAAAATATAATATATTCTATTTTTCATAAAAAAACTTATAATATATATATAAACACTATACAAAATATATATATATATATATATATATATACATAACTTACACTATCAGGCACCACTTTCCCGTGACATCCCATTTCAATTTTTTTGGGCCCCCACATGTGGCCCCCATCTTTAATATATATATACTAAATAACTTTTTATCGATTATTTTGAAAAATGGGTAAATGGGGGTCCATATAATGAGCATAATTTACAACAAATACTTCATAAAAATCACCTCAATATTTTTAACAATATTTATTCATCATTATTATAACTCGCAATATTAACAACCGGATCGTTCTCAGGAAAGAGGGGGCATTCCGATAAGGATTTCTCCCTATTGACGCGCAATTAGGTGACCAAACATCTTTCCTCGATAGAACTTTATAGACATTGTTAATTATTCAGATAATAATATGAATAACTTGTCATCTCAATTATTAATTTAATAATATAAAAAATATTGACAATAATTGAATCAAATAACTGTCAACGTCGGGATTTTTAATTGTCCCTTTCCATTACTTGTTCTTTGGTGTTCACATTTTAGGTGAGATTTGTTTGAAAAAATAAGTGAAAAAGGTCCGACATGTATAATGTCAACGATGGACTGTTAAGAGTCGTCAGTTGGTTTTTTAAATGGTTGTACCAACACAACCGAGAAAAGGTTTGCACATTGATCCAATGATGTGACACTGCTAAACGGGTCTGTGAAACCGAGATTCATTAGGGTCCGGGGACTTGATTATGCGGAGGGAAGGTGTTAGGCACCCCCCGACATCTGTATTACCACGGTGATCGCCTCTTTGTAAGAAACGATTATCTGAATATGTGTGTGTGGGTCAATGTGCTGTTATTTGGAAGTAGTGCGAGGCCTCGTTCACACCTTTATACACATGGTTTGAATTTATGTAAAAATTCAGTTTTTAGCAAGATATAGCAATGATATTTTATAAAAAAGTTTTTTTCAAACCCTGATGCTCGATAGTAATTGATACCTTTTACACTTCCATTTTATTAAGTGTTCGGCTTGATTGATTTTATTCCCAAGATGCGAAGCGTCTATAAGAAAATAATGTACAAAATAATGCTAACTTCCTCGTGGGTATGAAAACCATCTGAGGAAATTCAGACACCGCAGAATAATTTATAAGTTGTTTACAGCTGAAAATGTCCATCACAGGAACCGAATCTAGATCCAATAGGCTGAATCTGTGATCACATGATTCCTAAGCGCACATGATACCGTAATTTGTATGAAAGAAGTAAGCAGGTATATATATAAAAGCTATAAATATATATATACAGACATGATCACCAACCACGAAACACCTCCATGGGGGATCAAAAATGTAAATAAAGCTGTAAAAAGCTATCACCCACCGTGGAGGAAACTCCAGGTGGAACAAAACGTAAATAAAGCTGTAAAGCTATCAACCACCACGGAGGAAACTTCAGGCGGGACAAAACGTAAATAAAGCTGTAAAGCTATCAACCACTACGGAGGAAACTCCAGGCAGGACAAAATGTAAATAAAGCTGTACAAAGCAATCAACTACCACGAAGTGAACTCCAGACAGGACGAAACGTAAAGAAAGCTATAAAAGCGATCAACCACCACGAAGTAAACTCCAGGTGGGACGAAAATGTATATATATATATATATATAAAAGTGATAAACGCAACTGATGTAAAATCCAGGCTCATCGAACAGAGTTCAACAACAGTTCATATATATAAGTGTATATATATATATATAAAAGCGAGTAAATGCACCGGATATAAAATCCAGGCTCATCGAACAGAGTCTGACACACAGTTCATATATATAAGTATATATATATATATAAAAGCAAATAAACGCTTCAGATGTAAAATCCAGGCTCATCGAATAGAGTCCGACATACAATTATATATATATATATATATATATATAAGCAAGTAAACGCTCCGGATGTAAAATCCAGGCTCATCGAACAAAGTTCGACACACAGTTCATATATATATAAATATATATATATATATAAGCAAATAAACGCTCCAGACCGAAGTCTAGGCTCAATCGAGGCATAACTCAATATTGTTAGTCCATATATATATATATATATATATATATATATATATGTATGTATATACAAACTAAAAATAAAACAACGGACCAAAGTCTGGGCAAACGCACTCAACACGACTCTCAACGTGAAGAAGGGTGTGTGCAAAGATGAAGAGAAAGGCTTTAAAGTGTGTAAGAAGGCTTACAGTGGACTGCCAAAGAAGGCTTCTATATCTTTAAAGTGGATGAAACTCAACTCCCGCCGGTACCAAAGTTGCTATATGTGAGCTCACAAGTGTTTAAAATGGGAAATCACTCAGTATATTGCAAGTACGGAGCAAATTTGACAGGGCTTCCTCGCTCTTTTCCTCTTCAAAATGGCCACCCCAAGCCCTCTATTTATAGAGGGGGAGTCAGTAGTGTACTGCTGACCCACCAGCAGTGTACTGAGGTCGCCGGGTTGCCCAGTTTCTCGGGTGGGTCGTCTCATAAAAGACGTGCACGTAGTACGCGCAATGTCCGCTCGAGCTTTCAGAATTGCAATTCGAGCATCCGACTGAGGTATATAGGACCTATTTCGGACCGCCGTTGTCGAGATTTGTACAATGGCATGGGATTAGAGGTTGTACGAAGTCATGAAGATGGGACGATGCCCTCCGGTCTTCAAGCTTCAAATTCTATCTGTTACCCTGCACAATAGTCACTCGGGATCGGTTTTCCTTGATTCTTGTGGGACATCGTTGTGTAGAGATGTGTATATGAAATGTAAAGACGACGTGATGTGGATTTAGAGTGGCGAGATGATGCCTTTGCCCCTCACCAGAGTTATCGCTAGTTTGGGCTGATAAAGTAGACGTTGCTCAGGGTTATTGCTGAGATTGGACTGCTGCAAGTATTGAAGGTCCTCAGTGTCAACTCTGAGGTGTGCATGTCCTCCCGGTGTTATCTCCGGGTTAATACTGGGTATCTCATTGTGAGCGCCGAGATTGAAGCTTGTTGCATTTGAAACAAGCATTTCCGGGGTTATCACCAGAACTGCATTCCTTGGGCTGATCACCAAGGTTGGTAGCTATTCCCATGATTGGGACTGAGACTGGATACCTCGAGGTTATATCTGAGATTAATCGGTCTTCTCCGGTGTGTGTGTGTTCCGGTATTGGATATGCACGCCTCGGGGTTATCTCTGAGGTTGGATTTGTTACTCCCAGTGTATGTCCTGGGGTTGATGCTGAACTTTTGGTAGTATCCGGAATGGATATGAACTATCTTCTAGGGTTCCCTCTTGAAAGACGAATCTGTCCTCCTACAATATTAGTGACAGGTGGGCAAAAAATTTCGATTGTCTACAGATGCCCCTCTTTATCATACTCATACAGAGTAATGCATGAGTAGGATAAAGAATCCTAGACACTTGAAATGCCATAAGATAAACATGATACTATATGTAGCAACATAATGAAAATGTATGATGCATGTGTGCGGGGTTATTGCCCAACATGCTGGGCATGATTGCTGGATCCTTGTAATGTTTACCGAGGATTGGCAAATATGACCTGATCGTATGTGTGATTTGAATCTGTTAGGATGTTGATGTTGGAGTTATCACCAAAGTCCTGGAGCCTTGATACAGACTTAATTTCGAAGAGGTGCCTCTTGTGTGTAAGAGATCTGTGGGGATGAATCTTTGTCTGTTTGAGGATGTGTATAACATATTCCATCACCGATCCTCCTTGATGATGTTAACCTTTCCTAGGTTGTATCGCTATGATATGTCAAGATTCTATTGGATTTACTGCCAATAGCAGATGATGTCAGGATTGCCTGAGCTTCATTGATTTGTACTTCACCGACGTGTGAATCAACGGATGAAAACCCTTTGGGATAGATTGTCAAGGCTGCTTGACCTTCGCTGACGTGTGCATCAACGGCTGATACTCTGTGGGCAGATTGTCAAGGTTGCTTGACCTTCGCTGACGTGTGAATCAAAGGAACATTGCGTTGTGACCCCCGTCGGGGATCCATTGAGGACTCATGAATACCAACGTACGCAATCATCGAATAATTTTCGATGCCTTAATGGGTTTACTTGCCATCGGCTGAAATAACGTTAAGGCTATTTGACCATCGTTGATGTGTGTGTCAATGGATGTGCATGCATTGTAACCCCCACCGGGGTTCCATGTTGCAACCCCCGTCGGGGATCACGTTGTGACCCCCGTTGGGGATCACGTTGATCTTTAGGGTAATGACCCAGAATTGGCAGCATTGGACCTGTACAAGGTATTGCCAAATGTGATTTGTAACAAATGAGATCATTAGCATGGTATACCTCATGTTTGGGCGACTACCAATGAGTGATGTATAGACTCAAAGTTCCATCTGAGAATACCAGGATTGCAGGCTATTTTGCTCAATCGCATAGCATTTTTATTCCCGATTTAACCTTTTTAGTCCGCAAGAACTCCTTTGCAACTCGAACTGGACCGAGCCAGAGGGGTGGGGCCCACATAGGGGTGTTGTAGGTACACCTTCTTCAGCCGCATATGAACCTGCGGCCAATCGTGGATATTAATATCCTGCAGGTTGGTCTCACAAGTCACTTTCAATTTGTGTTGCAAAGAAAAATCCAGAGCTCTCCTTCAGATCTGCTGAGTTCGAGCAATTTTTTGCAAATTATGTCACCGTACAAGTGTTCTGCACTATCCTAGTAATGTATGCATGTATGTTTTTCTAGTTTTTATCCGTTGGAAAATGAATTATCGCATGAAATACATCTAAACACATAGTAGTGATTATGTATGCTCAAATGACTTGATAAAAAATATTCAACATAGTAAATATTAGTATTAAACCATGCTGAACATAATGATGTAAAAAAATTTGACTTTTGAGACAGTCAAATTGGCACCTTTTTCTGCTATTTATCTTATTTGAGGTCCAATGAGCAAAAGGTAAAAAGGCAAAGTACTTCTGATATTAAGGTTAACCTTATGCATTGATGATTTTGATTTTTAATGCATATATTATGTATATGACTTTGGGGCAGGTGTGCTACTGAATGGCCACCTAGTCATGCCTATGTGCATGTGGATAGTCCTATTTACAAAGGGGACTATGGCAAAAAAATTCAAAATGTAGGCATTTAATTAGTCATGCATTTTTAACTCTACTGTAGATGTATGTTAAAGTAATGCATGCATGCATGTAGTCATAAAATGCATTTTGAAAAGCTCTAGATAAGGAAATACCACACCCTTTCTGAGGTGATTTAGTGACTTGTTGTCCAGATATTATGGATCCGGATCAACCGAGTAGTTCCCGTAGGACCACTTCTGGTGTACGGAGGAGGGCTTCTGAAGTGCCTCGACCCCGTTCTATTAGACAACCTCATCGATTGGTGGAGGCAATGATACATCCAGTTCGGGCTGATGTGCCGGATGTCGAGGACGATGATGAGGACATTCCGATTGAGGACCCCGCTCCTGTTGCAGATGTTCCCCGTAGGTTCCTCCCGAGTATTCAGGTGGCAAACCCAGAGCTTCTGGGTGACTTGAGTCGACATCCCTTGATGTATTTGCATGCTAACGAGGTATGATGTTAGATCTTGATCTTCCTTCTTTCCTATTGACGAGGAGTAAAGGATCCTGATGTTGATCTGCATTTCATGCAGGTTCCTGGCTTTACACAGCCTCGAGGGAATTGGTTTAGCATACACTCCATGTATCAGGCTCTTCATCCCGATTATAGAGCGGTAGTGCATGATTGGGGATTCGGGGCATTCTTCTCCATCCTTCCCCGTCGTTGTCCCTGGGGTTACCTCAGGGCATTGTCTGAGCGATGGTTTCATCAGACTCAGTCACTCCATTTATTGGACTGTGAGGTGATGATGACGCCGATGGATTGGCATTTTATCAAAGGTATGGAGTTTGGAGGGGAGTCAGTGCCTTGCATGACGAATATTACCCCTACTGCCATCAGATCCTTGTTAGGAGTTTCGGCGGAGGCGCTCAAGGGCAGGACTGTCAGTGCAGGTCCTTTGAGCGTAGATGCTATGAGCGGGCTTTTGAGCGAGCCCATGCATGATGATATCAAAGTCAGGGATCACATTCTTCGGCGATTGTTCTTGATGATCATTAGGGGCTGCTTCATAGCAGATAACTCTTCTACGGTGTCGTTCGTTTTGATTAGCGCCACCCGTTATGTGGACCGTATTGGAGAGTATGATTGGGGTTCCTTTACCTTTGCCTATTTCCTCCGGGGCATGCGTATGCGCTCACAGGGTTTGACTGAGGCTTGGATAGGATTCTACCGTTCCTGCTGGTGAGTATTTCTCTTGTCATTTCCCATTTATAGGTTAAGAGTGTTTACTGACCGCAGATGTTTTGCCATTGTGTTGGCAGTTTTGGGCCTACGAGAGGCTCTCATGTTTGTGTCTTGTGAGTGTGTTAGGTTTAGATACCTATCCACGAGGACGACGATGGCATCATTCCATTTTGGCGGAGATCCATATAGCTGAGGGTTTCACTCATTGTCGCCTGCAGCTGGAGTTGTTGACAGCTGATATCATCACATGGATTCCCTATTTTGGGGAACATATGGCCATCGGTTTTGAGGATAGGTACCCGACTGGCGTTGAGTATGTGATCTCCACCCGGAGAGTTCCTTTCTTTACAGATGGAGGATGGGAGCTCTACTTAGGAGAGCGTGCTATTAGGAGCACCACAGGGCAGATTCGCATACCGATCTTGCTTCCTGTCAGGCGTCATTAGCCTGTATCGCAGTCACCCATCACTGATATCCTATTGTTGGGGGTTGACGGCTTTGTATTATCAGAGGGTCCTTACACTCAGGAGATATTCCAGCGTTGGTGGTTCCCTCGTACTATTGGAGCCCAGTCCCGCGCCACTCAATTCATGGGGGATATGGTTCCAGGATCCGTGATGATGACGGATTGGATAGCCTGTGTCCGGGATCCGACTCATGTGACACAGATTGATAGCTTGACCCGGCGACTAGACCAAGCACATTTCTTTATCCGATATTTGGGCAGAGATTTGGTAGAGGCAGATTCGTTTGATCCTTCGGCTCAAAGCGGCCCCTCGTAGACCACCCATTCGGTTTTTTGTCCATGCAGATCCTCTATATAGGCCTGACATCCCTGTTGATAGAGATCCAGTGACTCAGGAGGAGTTACATCAAGTGGACAGGATTGATGATGTAGACATTGACACCATTGTCTTCTTCTGATATGTATTCTCGTTATATCTTTTGATAGGCCTCTATTAGCTATTGGGTGGCTGTGCCCCATTCTCGCTGTATCTTTTGATAGGCCTCTATTAGTAGTAGGGCATCTGTGCCCCATTTCCCTATATTTGTAGTTGTACAGAGATGATGTATTAGATGTTGATATACTTAGGAATGTATGCACAGTTTTTTTTTCATTCCCTATATCATATTGCCATCTATTATCTGCAATGCATGTATCATGTTATTCATATGTATGTATGTCCAGAGATAGTCAGCATTGACCCCTGGATGGTCTTATGACACGGTCTGTATAGATGTCTACTTCTACAGTTAGCCGTATTGAATATACCCCACCATCATTGGTGGCATCGAGTATGCGATCGTGGTATGATAGCATTTCACCATCAGACAGGGTGACCATAGATCATTTGTTGTAGCATATTATGACCCTGTTAATGTTTCAAGTTCCCACAGGATTTGTGGATGGCATGCTAGAGCACTAGGTATCGGAGAGGCAGGTTTTCCGATTTGGGACCCAGGAGTTGACTCTCATTCTGGAGGAGTATGCACGGTTGACGATGATGCCACTGGACAGACCTTGCATGCATATGGCTTTGGGGGACATGAGTCGACGGTTCATAACCCTCACTAGATTGAGGCATAGAGTGGTGCAGGAAGAGCTTACCTCTGGCCACGTCATATCTCAGCGTTTTTTGTTTGACAGATTTGGCTCTGAGGATAGTTATACATGACATTCTGGGGATTTCACCCCATCGGAGGATCATTGGCGTCTAGCCAGGGTTGATGTACTGCTATTGTGTGTACTGTCGTATTTCTATATGCCACGGTACATGGATGAGATAGACATTGGAGTCATCATGGAAGTGAGAGCTCTCAGGGAGGGTCGTACCATTATACCGATGATTATAGTAGAGACTCTGAGGTCAGCTACATACTGCTACGCTTATCTGACAGGAGTGTTCACGGGCAGCTCGGTCATGCTATACGTGTGGTTTATGTCACACTTGAGACCGATTGGCACCTTTAGACGACATGGGTATTGTTTCACCCATGATATAGCCATGTCATACTCCTTTCAGCCATCGGAGTGTACGAATGCTTTGGCTTTGTCTATGTTCTTGGCGGATATCAGAGATCCGTTTAGCATATTGTCGTGCTCGGGGCTTAGCTCACCTTATAACTTTATTACTCATGCTCTAGCCATGGACTATCTCCCTCTAGCTGGCTTGAGGGGCATGACTACCTACCACCCGCTGGCTGTGATGTCGCAGTTTGACTAGTTTCAGGACTTTCATCCTTTCGAGGGGGCGTCGGGTCAGCGTTCCGCTTCTCGTTATCTTTCAGCAGAGGACCGATCCCGTGTGTATGTTTATTGGGATCAACGTGAGATAGCTACTTTTTCTATGAGCCATCCGGGTTATTCTGCAGAGTATTTCGCATGGACGGATATAGAGGTTGCACCGGCTAAGGTAATATCCACATTGTCGAGTAGTGATTCAGACGATGTAGAGCCTATGGAGGACATCGATTCCTACATCGAGGAGGATCCAGTTGCTGGGTTGCCAGCATTTCCTTTAGATTCTCCCAGTACTAGTACTATTGTGATTTAGTATCCAGCACAGTACTTTGAGCAGAGTCTTCATCTGATGACCTTTGAGGGAGACCAGGATAGACCCTTGATGTTGACTGCCCTTGATGGGAGAGACGCAACTCTGTTAAAGAGAGATGAGGCATTAGCTCACAGAGATGCCGCTATTGTTGAGCGGGATGACGTTATATCAGCCATAGATGCAGTGATATTTGAGCGGGATAGTGCCATAACTGTTCGGGATGTCGTCATTACAGATAGTACTGCAGTGAGGTCCCTTACCTCTAGCATGATCGCAGAGATGAGCACTTACATTGATGAGCATATGATCACCATGCAGATGGATGCAGATATGTTGGGTCGTGTGGATACTCTCGTACAGGAGACCACAGCTTTGCCTCCTTCTTCTGAGAGGGATGCCATGTTGGGCTTGTTAGCTCGCATATATTCGGAGTTGTAGATGGGCTTGTATTTTCCTGCACAAACCAGCATATCCATTTTATCCTGTACAGTTTACATTGTGTATATCAAACAACATTATATATATGGCAGGGAAATCTATTTTTTTCTCTTCCCTTTTAGATATGTCTGTTGCTTGCTTGATATTTGCCTGCTTCTTCAGGGCTGGTGATCTTGATGTATTCTGAATTCCTCCTTGAGGGATGGACATTGAGATGTCTCTGGACAGTTCAGAATGGATCATTGATCTATGTGTATCCCTACCATCTTTGGTGTCTTGGGACTGGTTTCTATATGGATATGTGGAGAGGAGTGTGGCTTTCCTCTCTGAGATTAACCGCACCACAGATGGTCGCCAGTACTTTTATTTAGGAGAAGCCTAGTTAATTCCATCACTTATGGATTGGTGTTGCTCTTCAAGGTATGATCGCAACTTAGATGGTCGCCGAATCTCCTATTTGGGAGGAGTTCAGGTAATTCCATCCCTTTGGTCTGAAGCCAATGAAATGTAATGGATTTGCAGGATGATCCCAGTACCAGTTGACAAGGGTTTAGGTTTTGGTAGGGGGGATGAGACCGTACCATGAATGGCTGCCTACGTACTCCTATTGAAGAGGAGATCAGGTCTGCGTAGTTCGAACCTGGTGTAAGAGGTTCAACGCTGTATGTGGCAGAAATGGTGTAGGAATGTTTTTGTTGTTTTTGTTTTTGTAAGGAAAAGGGTGGAAATGTTTTTGTTGTTTTTGTTTTATTGCGACCGGGCCATATGAAATGGTTGCCTACGTACTCCTATTGAAGAGGAGATCAGGTCGTTATAGTTTGCCCCTCAGGGCGAGGTGAAAAGCGTGATCCCATGTGCAGGTCAGATTGCGGGGAGGAGAAAGTTTAATCCTAGGTTGAGGATAAACTGCAGGTATGAGAAGTTTGATCCCATGTATGGGTAGCCAAACTGCAAACGCGAGAGGTTCAATCCGTAGTGGGATGACCTAAGTCGTAGGAATGTAGAGAAGCCAGGCTGTTGGCTTGAAAAATATGTTTCCCTGAGGGGAAAAGTGTGGAAAAGTTTTATGTGGTAAAGGGTTAAAGAGCCGGAATGACTGGTGATCTGATGATCCAACACCAGGATGTTTGCTTGATGGCAACTTCAGATATAGTACCGTTTCACGGCGTCCGAATTGATGAGTTGTGGAAATTCATCGCCGTCCATTTCTTGTAATTTGAGAGCACCTCCTGTCAATACTTCCTTGACAACAAACAGGCCTTCCCAGTTAGGAGCGAATTTTCCCTTAGATTGATCTTGGTTGTCAATGATCTTCTTCAAAACCAAGTTATGTTATTTAAAGCGCCAGAGATGGACTTTTTTTGTTGTAGGATCTGGCGATCCTTTGTTGATATAATGACCATGGAAGATAGTCGCGGTTCGCCTTTAAATCTATTAAAGACAATTGGTGATACCAGATTGTACCCATTGGTCTTCCTCCACCGAGCGTCTATTAACACTCTGAGGGATTCCATTTCTACTTCTACGGGGAGCATTGCTTCCCCCATAGGTTAATCGTAGGGGGGTTGCCCGGTGGAAGTGCGCATTGACGTTACGTAGGGCTAAGAGTAAGAGGCAATAAGTCAGGCCATTCCTTGTGATTGGCGGACATCCTTTGCATGATGTTCTTGTTAGCCGCTTCAACAGCACCACTCATCTTCATACGATAGATGACAGAGTTAAGATGTTTGATGTGGAATTTACTGCATAATTCCTCCATCATTTTGTTGTTGAGGTTCTTAGCATTGTCTGAGACAATCACCTCTGGTTGTCCATATCGATAAATGACATTGTTTCTGATTAATGCAATGATGACTTCTTTGGTAACCCTGGGGAAGGAGGCTGCTTCTACCCACTTGGTGAAGTAGTCGATCATGGTGAAGATAAATCGATGTCCATTACTGGCTTTATGCTCAATGGGCCCGATAACGTCCATTCCCCATAATAAGAAGGGCCAAGGTGAACTCATATTGTGGAGTTCCCGTGGAGGGGCGTGGATAGCATTCACATGAATCTAGCATTGATAGCATCTCCTGATGTGATCATTATAATCAGCTTTGAGAGATAGCCAATAATGTCTTGTCCTGAGGACTTTCTTGACAAGGAGGGGGCCACTCATATGGGGGCCACATACTCCACCATGGATTTCATCCATAAGCCTTTGAGCTTGATCTTTGTCTAAACATTTGAGGAGACCTAATCCTGCATCTTTTTTATAGAGCGCATCTCTACTCAGGTAGAATTTCATAGCAAGTCGATGGATCCGCCTTTTCTCAGTCGGGCTCGCCTCAGCGGGTGTAGATCCATCTCGTAGGTATTCCTTGATATGTTGATACCAAGGATGCTGGATGGGAGGTAGCTCATCCGATACTTCTCCAACGTAATTCCCATAGGCTGGGGCCTTGTGCAGGGAAATTGTGACGCTTGGCAAGTGTCCCTTGTCAGATATACGAATCAAGGAAGCCAAAATTGCTAATGCGTCTGCAAAGTCATTCCTATTACGAGGAACATGTAGAAAGGAGATTTCTTCGAACTCCAAAACCATCTGTAAAACTTGCCGATGGTAAGGCAGCATGTGTAGCTCTTTGGTTTGATAGATTCCGATGGATTGTCTGATTACCAACTCTGAATCTCCAAAGACAGTTAACCGCCTGATGCCCATTATACGGGCAAGTTTTAGCCCCATGAGACAGCCTTCATACTCAATTATATTTTTGGTGCTGACAAACTGCAATTTGATGGCAACGGGATACTGCTCCCCCGTATTGGATACTAGAACTGCTCCAGCTCCAGAACCTTCCATATTAACAGCTCCATCAAAATACATCTTCCATGATTGGCGTGTATCGTACTAATGGTGTTGCTAAACTGTCATTACTCCTTCATCGGGGAAGTATGTCTCCAAGGGCTTGAAATCCCCTGAGGGTGCAGCGGCCAGTTGATCTGCAATTCCTTGACCTTTGATGGACTTTTGAGTCACGTAGACGATGTCAAATTGTTGTAGGATCAACTACCATCTGGACAGCCGGCAATTTAACATGGATTTGTTGAACACGTACTTAAGAGGATCGACGCGAGATATGAGATGGGTTGTGTGACCATGGAGGTAATGTTGTAACCTCATAGAAGCCTGTGCTAAAGCACAACACGTCTTTTCGATCAGAGTGTACTTGTGTTCACTGCTACTGAATCTTTTACTGAGGTAATAGATAGCTCGTTCTTGGCCTCTATCGTCCTTCTGTCCCAGCATGCAGCCCATGGCGTTGTCACTTATGGACAGGTACATGAACAGGGGAACATCATCCCTGGGTGGTACCAAAATGGGAGCTTTGACTAGTTGTTCTTTAATCGTGAGAAAGGTATTTTGGCACTCATCATTCCATTTTATGGAGGAGTTCTTCCTTAATATCTTGAAGATTGGCTCACAAGTTGCTGTGAGTTAAGAGATAAACCTACTAATGAAGTTGATTCTCCCCAAAAATCCCTATATTTCCTTCTTTGTCTGAGGAATGGGCATTTCCGTGATGGCCAGGATTTTGGTAGGATCCAGCTCAATCCCTTTGTGGCTGACTATAAATCCTAGCAACTTGTCTGATTTAACGCCAAAGGCGCACTTGGCTGGATTCAACTTCAAGTTATTCTTACGCAACCTGTTGAATAGCTTTTTGAGATGGTCTAAGTGGTCTTCCTCCTTCCGGGATTTGACAATGATGTCATCCACGTAAATCTCGATCTCTTTGTGCATTAAGTCATGGAAGAGAGCCATCATAGCTCGCTGATAAGTGGCTACGGCATTGATGAGGCCGAATGACAACCGTCTATAGCAAAAGGTTCCCCAAGGCGTGATGAAAGCAATTTTCTAACAATCTTCTTCAGCAACCATGATTTGATGGTACCCCGCAAAGCAATCAGCAAAGGAGTACATGCAGTATTGAGCAGTGTTGTCAATGAGAATGTGGATAAAGGGTACGGGAAAGCTATCTTTAAGGCAAGCTTTGTTCAAGTCCCGATAATCCACGCAGACTCAGACCTTTCCTCCGAGTTTAGGTACAGGAACAATGTTGGATATCCACTCAGGATATGTGGACACCATGATGATGTCAGCTTGAAACGGTTTCACAATTTCTTCTTTTCACCTTCAAACTCCACTCAAGTTTCAATCGCCTGAGCTTCTGCTTGACTGGCTTAAATCCTTCTTTAATGGGAAGGCGATGAAGGACAATGTCAATGGACAAACCCACCATGTCTTCATTAGACCATTCAAACACATCCTGGAATTGGTTTAGTAGCGTAACCATGTCATTCCGCTGGTTTGGGGTAAGGTCTGAACCAATCTGGATTAACTTAGGGCTTTCTAAGGTTCCGAGATTGAAGGAAGTGGTTTGGTCAAGGTTGGGTTTAGGTTTGTCTTTGACCCATTCTTGAATTTCTGGAGGCACCTCAATGTCCTCATGTACTTCCATCAAGGCTGAATTCATCTCTACATCAAAGGTATAATCCTTGTGGAGAAGAGGCACCGTTTCAGCAAGTACAGGCACATCTAAATTTAGGGTCCTGAAACAAAATATGCTTTCACTTAGTATATATGACAAGGTTTGATCATGCAAAGTGTTAGCATGTACTGGCAAAACGACTGTTAATATTGTACAGAAAAGTAAGCAGTTATGATATCTATAGGGCAGAAAGAGTTTCTAGCCATTTTACTCTTGTCGACCAATGCAAGGAGTGCTGCTCCAATTGGAAAGGGCAAAGTCCGGGTGGACTGCAGTGATGGAGGGATTGTCATCATCCTCCCTATCTCGAATGATGGCCATTGCATCTGGGCAATCATCGTCTGGGCTATATCTATTTATATGTTCATCATGAACAATGATGCGTATGTGCGACATCATTTGGATGACGTCTTGCTTGATTCTTCGTTCCTCCACTTCCACTGCGGGATTTGGAACAAAGATTTCTTTCTCCTTCACCGGTACCGGCTTGGGAAATAACATAGCCATGATATTGGCTGGCACCTTTACAGGAGGTTGTGCGGACTCAGAGTTTGAAGGCAAAGATAAACGTCGCGCGTTTGAAGCTGAAGGAATCTGCTGATGCTTATGAGGATTACTATGATTAGAACTGGTAGAATAGCCTAGCTTAGCTGTTCCAGTTTTCTTGGTTAATTGAATTGGGTACTTGATACCATGGCAATCTTTACCCAGCCCTTGTCCCGGCTGATGACCCAATGACATCATTTCTTGAGTAGCTGACATTACTTCGGCAGAAATCTTGGGTTTTGGAAATGGCGTTCCAATAGCATGGTATTGGGTATTGTTTACTTCCAAGGCATGAAAACTGACCGGTTCAACATCTGCATTGGCATTGATGAATGGCATGTCCCCGTGTTGAGGACACTCTGGTTCAGCGTTGACCGTGACTAGGCTATTGTTGATAATGTATTTCATTTGTTGATGAAGGGTGAAGGGGACTGCCCCTGCCATATGAATCCATGGTCATCCCAAGAGCAGGTTGTATCCCGAATCTATCTTGAGTAAGTGGAAAGATACGCAGAATGTATGGGGACCAATTTTGATTGGCAGTTCAATTACTCCGACCGAATTCCGGCGGGCTCCATCAAAAGCTTTGATGACAGTATGGCTGCTCCAGATTCGGTTGAGATTGATATTCATCTGCACCAAGGTAGCATATGGACAGATATTTAGAGATGATCCTCCATCTATCAAGACTTCAGCTAGCATGTATCCGGAGGACAAGACCGCAATGTACAACGACTTGCAATGACCGGTCCCTTCGGGCGCTATGTCATCATTAGTGAATGATATCACATTGTTGTTGAAAATGTGATCAACCAAGTGTTGAAATTTTTCCGTATCAACTGATGTTGGTAGATAGGCTTCTTCTAAAACCTTCAGCAAGATCGTCTGGTGATCCTCGGAAGTTAGGACCAAGTCCAAAATTGATATTTGATGTGGAGCTTCTTTTAAGCTTAAAACAACCTTGGCTTCGTTATGAAACATAGTGCGGAGGAATTTTTTAATCTTCTCCTTGGGTATTTTCCCCTTTGATTTGATGGTGGACTTCATCACCCGTTGGGGAAGATACATTGGATTTTCCTTCGACACTGTGGCCGTGGTATGTGAGGTGGATCCTTCACCTTCTCCATAATTCCATGGCACTTTATGTAAGCTAACAATAGGATATTGTGCTCTGCATGGCAAGTTTATTGGCTTGGGAGCGGCCACTTTCAAAGGATTGTGGCTTCCCCTAAGTTGAATTATTGGTATTGTGAGTGATTTGTTAGTCCCATCAGTCTCTGTGGGTATGGCTGCTACCAAACTCTTCCACTTAGTAGGACATGTATTCTCACTTGCACGTAGCACAGTATCATCATTTGATAGTTGCAGGACACCACTGTCAATTAGATTTTGCATAAGGTGGTGGAGTGCCCAGCATTCTTCTGTGCTGTGACCGCGAAAATGGGAGTGATATTGACATACTCCATCAGAATTGTACCATCCTGAACGAGGATTGATTGGAGGAAGAAGGGAAGTGATCCTTCCTTCATTGATTAGCATCTGAAGGATTTCCTCCATAGGTTGGCCCAGATATGTGAATTCCCTTTTGTTGGCAAAATCCCGACGGGCTTTGGCATTCGCTCTCTTTATCACTTTATCTTCTAGCATTTCATTTTCTGAAGGTGACGAGAGTATATTTGTGACAAGAGGGAGGAGACTAGCATGCTCATGGTTGACTAACTAGCGTGTCACTTGATGCTGATAAGTCACCAGTTCTGCCAATTGCTCAATTTGCTTGCATAGAGCTTTCATCTTACGTTCCATTGTGAACTAGAACTTGGCATAATCCCATTTGTTAACACCGTCTTTGAGGGTCTGGGAGGATTCACAATTGAAATTGGAACTCTGTCCATTGCTCCAATTGATCATGTTGACCTCTTCTTCTTTGTGTTGAGGAAGAGTGTTGTCTTGAACGTGAGGCAGATCTGGTTTGGTGACCACGATCTCACTGTTGTCTATCAGGTTTTGGATTTTGTGTTTCAAGGCCCAACAATCCTGAGTATCATGTCCAAGTGCCCCGGCATGATAAGCACATTTCTGAGCAACATTGAAACCCCGTCCATTAGGGCTGGCTAGTGGAAGAAGATGCGTAATTTTCTTCTGTGTTGTCAGAAGAGTGAGAATATTCTCGAGTGAGTCCCCTAAGGGTGTGAACACTCGAGGGCGTTTAACTTCTCCACCTTTTGGTATTGGAGGGTTCGAAGACTATGTTTGAAAGGGAGTGTAGTTTCTCCTTTGAATAGGCATGTTCTGATTGCCTTTTTGACCCTATAGTATCATGGAAACATCTTCCTCTTTCTTTTTATGGACCTTCCGGGGGTTGTTTCCTTAATTTTCGGATTGGATGTGATCACCAACAGCTTTAAGGGCAGCTAGGTCTTGAATTTTTCCGGACTTCAATCCCATCTCAGCCATCTCCCTATGTTTGACCATTTCAGAAAATAGTTTACCGATTCCGGCTAAAACTCTTTCATAGAAAGGAGCTTCTTGTATGTCTATAAAAGTCATGACCATCTCTGATTCTGTCATGGAAGGAATAACTTGGGCAGCCAGACGTCTCCACCTTTGAGCATACTCTCTGAAAGACTCGTTAGACTGTTTCTTGATCTTGGTAATTTGATACCGATCAGAGCCATCCGAGATCGAAAGTCGATTAAGTGAGGAAGGCGTGTGCTAGCTCTTTCCAATATGGATCTTTGAATTATCTAGCTCGGTATACCATGGCTTAAGGGCTTCTCCAAATCAGACTCTTACAGGAACAAATTGCATTCTCGAGCTTCTCGTCCTCTGTATAAGATCCAAGTTCTCCAATAAACACTTTCAAATGTGTGTAAGGATCTCCTAACCCGTCATATTTTTCAAAGTCAGGAGTCTTAAACTTTTCTGGATAATGAACACCAGGGAAAATGCAAAGATCAGCATATGAAACACTCCAGTGTGTTCCAATTCCTTTGATAGCACGAAGGGTCTCTTCCATTTTCAGGACTTTCTTTTTAATGTCACCGGTGTCTGGATCTCCTATGAGATGGGTACCGTCATGAGTTTTGTTGGTCGTATCCAACTGCAATTCAGGTATTGTAATGCCCTGGTTTCCCCCTTGTGTAGAGGATTCAGCATGTACGGGTATTTTTGGACCCTGAGTAGACTGGTGTATTTCTTTAAGCAGAACAGCCAAATTTGTAATTTATTTGCTTAATCCGTTGAATTCTTTGCGAGAAACTGGATTAAGGTCAGTTTGGTCAGATAACAACATGATTGACTGCAGGCTTGCACCCTTTTTGGATTTTGACCGGGTGGTAGGTCTGATTGGTTCCCTGCGAAAGACTTGCATAGCATGTTAAATTAGGAATTTTATCCTGCAAAACGGATGTCAGCTGTTTGTAATACAGGATAGCATGTTAAATTAAATATGTGTGTGTACACATTTCTTCATATTTCTCATTACATGGAGATAGATATGGAATGAAATTACAAGTAATTGTGTTTACAAGTAATTGAAATGAGAAAGCATGAAGAGACTTTCCTCCGTTTTGGGTTTATCAGAGGCTGACCTATCTTAGGTTACTCTCGTGGCTTTTTGGCATGAAGGTTCCCAAATCTTCACAATTTACTCAACAGGAAGTTAATCTGGTCTTTCAACTGGAGCGAATTTGGGTGGTGCCTTTCCTGAGCCTCGCGGGAATTAGTCTTCGTACGAGTCCAGTAATCAAACACCGACGGGATAGCCTCCTGGTGGAGGGACCACACAACATACATTCACATTCATCGCGTCTCATCGTATGGAAATGATGACATGTGCGAAGCACTAATATCACAAGCAGGTATGGTGCGAGGCACTAAGTGCAATAATTAAATGCATTCATACACATTCATCATAAATATAAATGCAACATCCACACACAAGCAGATAACAGTTTTGAAAAGATTGTAATAGCGGCTTAAGTCCTCTTACTGGTGATCCCCAGCAGAGTCGCCACCTGTAGACGTCGGGATTTTTAATTGTCCCTTTCCGTTACTTGTTCTTTGGTGTTCTCATTTTAGGTGAGATTTGTATAAAAAAACAAGTGAAAAAGGTCCGACATGTACAATGTCGACGATGGACTGTTAAGAGTCATCGTTGGTTTTCTAAATGGTTGTACCAACACAACCGAGAAAAGGTTTGCACATTGACCCAGTGATGTGACACTGCTAAACGGGTCGATGAAACTAAGATTCATTAGTGTCCGGGGACTTGATTATGCGGAGGGAAGGTGTTAATCACCCCCCGACATCCGTGTTACCACGGTGACCGCCTCTTTTCAAGAAACGATTATCTGAATGTGTGTGTGTGGGTCAATGTTTTGTTATTTGGAAGTAGTGTGAGGCCTCGTTCGCACCTATATACACAGGGTTTGAATTTATGTAAAAATTCAGTTTTTAGCAAGATATAGCAATGATGTTTTATAAAAAAGGTTTTTTCAAACCCTGATGCTCAATAGTAATTGAGACCTTTTACACTTCCATTTTATTAAGTGTTCGGCTTGATTGATTTTATTCCCGAGATGCAAAGCATCTATAAGAAAATAATGTACAAAATAATGCCGACTTCCTCGTGGTTATGAAAACCATCTGAGGAAATTCAGACACCGCAGAATAATTTGCAAGCTGCTTACAGCTGAAAATGTTCATCACGGGAACCGAATCAAGATCCAATAGGCTGAATCTGTGATCACATGATTCCTAGGTGCACATGATACCGCAATTTGTATGAAAGCAGTAAGCATGTATATATATATAAAAACTGTAAATATATATACAGACATGATCACCAACCACGAAGCACCTCCATGGGGGATCAGAAATGTAAATAAAACTGTAAAAAGCTATCAACCACCATGGAGGAAACTCCAGGAGGGACAAAACGTAAATAAAGCTGTAAAGCTATCAACCACCACGGAGGAAACTCCAGGCGGGACAAAACGTAAATAAAGTTGTAAAGCTATCAACCACCACAGAGGAAACTCCAGGCGGGACAAAATGTAAATAAAGCTGTACAAAGCAATCAACTGCCACGAAGTGAACTCCATACAGGACGAAACGTAAAGAAAGCTGTAAAAGCGATCAACCACCACGAAGTAAACTTCAGGTGGGACAAAAATGTATATATATATATAAGCGATAAACGCACCGGATGTAAAATCCAGCCTCATCGAACAGAGTTCGACAACGTTCATATATATAAGTATATATATATAAGCGAGTAAACGCACCAGATATAAAATCCAGGCTCATCGAATAGAGTCCGACACACAGTTCATATATATAAGTATATATATATATAAGTAAATAAATGCTCTGGATGTAAAATCTAGGCTCATCGAACAGAGTCCGAAATACAGTTAATATATATGAATATATATATATAAGCAAGTAAACGCTCCGGATGTAAAATCCAGGCTCATCGAACAAAGTTCGACACACAGTTCATATATATATAAATATATATAAAAAAAAAGCAAATAAACGCTCCAAACCAAAGTTTAGGCTCAATCGAGGGATAATTCGATAATGTTAGTCCATATATATATATATATATATATATATATATATATATATATGTATGTATATACAAACTAAAAATAAAACCACGGACCGAAGTTCGGGCAAACTCACGTAACACGACTCTCAACGTGAAGAAGGGTGTGTGCAAAGATGAAGAGAAAGGCTTTAAAGTGTGTAAGAAAGCTTACAGTGGACTGCCAAAGAAGGCTTCTACATCTTTAAAGTGGATGAAACTCGGCTCTCCCCGGTACAAAAGTAGCTATATGTGAGCTTAAAAGTATTTAAAATGAGAAAGCACTCAGTATATTGCAAGTACGGAGCAAATTTGACAAGGCTTCCTCGCTCTTTCCCTCTTCAAAATGGCCACCCCAAGCCCTCTATTTATAGAGGGGGGAGCCGCAGTGTACTGCTGACCGCCACCAGTAAGTGTACCTTAGTTTGCCGGGTTGCCCCGGGTTTCGGGTCGGGTTGTCTCAGAAGACACGGTACGTAGTACCAGTAATGTCCGCTCGAACTTTCAGAATTGCAATCCGGGCATCCGACTACAGTATATAGGACCTATTTCGGACCGCCGTTGTCAAGATTTGTACAATGGCATGGGAGAGGTTGTATGAATTCATGAAGATGGGACGATGCCCTCCGGTCTTCAAGCTTCAAATTCTATGTGTTACCCTACACAATAGTCACTCAGGATTTGTTTTCCTTGATTCTTCTGGGACATCGTTGTGTAGAGATGTGTGTATGAAATGTTTAGATGGCATGATGTGGCTTTAAAGTGGCGAGATGATGCCTTTGCCCCTCATCGGAGTTATCGCTGGTTTTGGCTGATAAAACAGACGTTGCTCAGGGTTATTGCTGAGATTGGACTGCTACAAGTGTTGAAGGTCCTCAGTGTCAACTCTGAGGTGTGTCTGTCCTCCCGGTGTTATCTCCGGGTTGATACTGGGTATCTCGTTGTGAGTGCCGAGATTGAAGCTGGTTGCATTTGAAACAAGCATTTCCGGGGTTATCGCCATAACTACATTCCTTCAACGATCACCAAGGTTGGTAGCTATTCCCATGATTGGGACTGAGACTGGATACCTCGGGGTTATCTCTGAGATTAATCGGTCTTCTCCGGTGTGTGTTCCAGTATTGGATCCGCACGCCTCGTGGTTATCTCTGAGGTTGGATTTGTTACTCCCAGTGTGTATCATGGCGTTGATGCTGAACTTCTGGTAGTATCCGAAATGGATATGAACTGTCTTCCAGGGTTCCCTCTTGAAAGACTAATCTGTCCTCCTGCAATATTAGTGATAGGTGGGCAGAAAATTTCGAGTGTCTACAATAACGTGAGATACTATGCCGCAATTACTGTAGCAATAATTGAGTATAACTGAGTGACTTCTCACGTAAGCATCAATAATCAATACCGTGTGGTACTATGCAACCACGCGTATTACTGTACTTTTCATCACCGGGTATTTCAACAGTTAATGATAAAACTTTCGCCGTTTTTATAAAAAGATATTTCTGTCATTTTTTAACTCCGACAATAATTCTGTTGTGCGGTCCACCAATGTTTGTGTCATTGTACGAATATTTCCTGTTAAAACGAATATTCCCCAACCAATCGAATATTGTATAACAACTTTCATACTTTGCAAAATTTATAAATATTACCCACAACTATAATATTATAACAAATCCACACCATAATATTAAAAATGATATTTCGAGAAAAATTAATCTTTATTTATGAAAATTGGGGTCTTACAACCTCCCCTTCTTATGAAATTTCGTTCTCAAAATTAGGGTACTTACCTGGTATGTTGAAGAGGTGAGGATACCTTGATTTCATTTCAGATTCTAACTCCCAGGTCATTTCCTCAACATCGTGGTTTCTCCACAAAACATTGACTTGAGTTATAACCTTGAAGCGTAGAATATGTTCCTTCTTATCCAAGATTTTAACAGGTACCTCTTCATACGTTAAATCTTCCGCTGTCTCGTCCAGTTCTAACTTAATAATGTGGTTCGGGTCTTCCACATATTTACGTAACATGGATATGTGAAAAACGTTATGAACATGAGACATACTTGGCGGTAAGGTGAGCCTATAGGCCACCGTTTCTACTCGGTCAAGGATTTCAAATGGGCTGATGAATCAAGGATTGAGCTTTCCTCTCTTTCCAAATCTCGTAACTCCCTTCCATGGAGCAACACGTAACAACACATGATCTCCAACATTGAATTCCACGTCCTTTCGATGAAGATCAGCATAACTCTTTTGTCGATCTTGTGAGGTCTTTATACATTGTCAGATCATTTGAATCTTCTCTATAGTCATACATACCAATTCTAGTCCCAACAACGTTGCTTCACCCACCTCGTCCCAGCATACTGGAGAACGACACTTGCGTCTATACAACGCCTCGAATGGAGCCATGCCAATACTTGCTTGATAACTATTGTTGTAGGAGACTTCCACTAATGGCAAGAACTTGTCCCAACTTCCATTGAAGTCAAGGACACAGAGTCTTAATAGATCCTTAAGAGTTGAATAGTCCTCTCCGACTGCCCCTCCATTTGAGGATGATATGCTGAACTAAAATGTAAATCCGTACCCATAGCTTTTTGCAAACTAACCCAAAATCGTGAAGTGAATCTTAGGTCTCGATCAAAAACTATGGATACTAGCATACCATGCAGTCTTACAATCTCATTTATGTATATACGAGCAAGACATTTAAGTGAATAAGTTTCTCGTATAGGTAAGAAATGAGCAGACTTGGTCAATCTATCAACAATGACCAAAATTACATATATGCCTTGAGAAACCTTGGGAAAACCAGTAACGAAATCCATGGTAATGTGCTCCCACTACCATTATAGAATTTCAAGTGGTTGCAATGGACCTTTTGGCACTTGATGCTCTGCCTTGACACATTGACAAGGTAGACACCTTGAGATAAACTCTGCGATCTCTCTTTTCATATTGCTCCACCAAAATGTATGTCGAAGATCACGATACATTTTGGTACTCCCAGGATGGATTGCAAACGGTGTGTTGTGCGCCTCCATCATGATTTTATACTTCAAGTCAGAATCGTTAGGAATATAAAGTCTGGAGTTGACTCGAAGTATTCCTTCTTCATCGATTCTTGCTTCCGAAATAGCACCTTCTTATACTTTCTTCCTCATACGCATCAGCTCCAGGTCTGTAGCTTGAGCAGCTTTAACTTTATCGATAAAAGTTGGTTTTACTTGTATATTTGACATCAACACGTTGGTCCCTGGAGTCTTTATATCTATCTCCATCCTTTGTAAGTCATACCAAATGGGCCTTTGCATTGACAATATCGCACTCGTACCCGCATATGATCTTTTACTCAACGCATCAGCTACTACGTTCGCTTTTCCATGATGGTATTGAATGGTATGATCATAATCTTTCAACAGATCGAGCCAGCGTCGTTGCCACATGTTGAGTTCCTTTTGGGTGAAGAAATATTTGAGGCTTTTATGATCCGTATAGATCTCCACTTTATCCCCATACAGGTAATACCTCCAGATCTTAAGTGCAAAAACGACAGCTGCCAACTCTAGATCATGAGTAGGATAATTCCTCTCATATTCTTTGAGTTGTCATAATACATAGGCTATGACTTTCCCATGTTGCATGAGAACACATCCTAACCCTCTGCTCAAGCATCATCATGAGATGACAAATCCTCTCGAACCGGATGGTATTGTCGTAAGCAGTGTTAAAATGAGTCTCCTCTTGAGTTCTTGAAAACTCTTCTCACATTCCTCGCTCTAACCAAATTTTGTATCTTTCTAAGTCAGCTGAGTTAATGGAGTAGCGATTCAAGAAAACCCTTCTACAAATCTCAGATAATAACCAGTGTCGAGAAAGCTACGATTTCTATCACTAACTTAAATTTGCTCCCCACTTTGTATTGCTTCAATCTTTCTTTTGGTCAATGATATTCCATGATTTGATATCACGTGCCCAAGGAATGTTACTTCCTTAAGCCAGAACTCTTATTTCTTCAACTTGGCATACAACTTGTTTTCACGAAGCTTTTGGAGTATCAGCCTCAAGTGTTGCTCATGATCTTCACGGCTTTTGGAGTATATGAGGATGTCATCAATAAAGACGACCACAAAGTGATCCAAATATTCCTTGAATACTTGGTTCATCATATCCATAAAGGCAACATGAGCATTAGCCAATCCAAAAGACATGACTAGGAATTCGTAATGCATGTACCGAGTTCTAAAAGTAGTCTTTGGAATGACATCAGTTTTAATCTTCAACTGGTGATATCTGGAACGAAGATTGATCTTTGAAAAGAATTTGGCTCCTTGCAACTAGTTAAACATGTCATCAATGTGTGGCGGCGGGTACCTATTTTTGACGGTGACATGATTCAACTCCCGATAATCAATACAAAGTCGCATACTTCCATCTTTCTTCTTCACGAATAGTAAGCAGAGTACCCTGAGACGACGTCTTTAGGTTGAATGAAACCAATGTCTAACAATTCCTGTAGTTGGGTTTTTAACTCCTGAAGTTAAATATGAGCCATTCGATATGGGGCTTTGGAAATGGGTTTTGTACCGGGTTCAAGGTCGATACAAAATTCAATTTCACGCTCTGGGGGTAGACCAGGAAGTTCTTCAGGGAATACATCAGAAATCTATTAACAATAGAAATATCATTCAAATCTGACGTATTTTTGTTTAAATCCGTGACATGGGCTAAGAAAGCTTGACATCCATTTTTTAATAAACGAATAGCTTTATGGCATGATATAACAGTGATTGACTTTAGTATTTTGGTTGCTTGAATTCGCATAATAGGTTGGTTAGGAATATGAAAGCTAACAACCTTACAAAAATAATCAATTTTAGCATGGTGAGTGGTTAACCAATCAATCCCTAAAATCACATCAAATGCAAGTATTTTCAAAGAGATAAAATCTACAGGTAACGTGCGGTTGCCGATTTGAATCAAACAAGACTTATAAACAGTGGATGTAATGAAGGTTTCTCCCAACAGAGTTTCAACAGATAAGTCAAAGTCTAATTTCTCCGGAGTTAAATTTAAACGTTGAGCACATGTAGGAGAAATAAAAGAATGGGTATAACCGGTATCAAATAAGGTATAGACTTCACTAGAGTTTATGAATAGCTTACCCGTGATAACCTCGTTCTGGTTCCTCGCTTTTTGGGAGGTCACGACAAACGCTCTCCCTTGAACTATTGGCTTTGACTTTTTTGGGACTACCTTTGGTGACTCTATCCCAGCTGGACTTGGCTTTACTGCACAACAAAATCGAGCTAGGTGACCTTCTCTTCCATAATTGTAACACATTTTTTGATCGTCATTGCGTCTGATTTGGGTGATGTGTCCCTCCCCTCCGCATTTATAGCATACAATCAGTGATCGCTCTCCTTCTTTAACAACATGTGCTGGTGCTGACGTCATTTCATTATCATGGAATCTCCTCTTCTTGAAATTTCCACTCTTATTGTTGTCGATGTTAGGATTTTTATTTGTCCCTTTACTGTTCTTGTCTTTTGGTGTTATCATGTTAGGTGAGATTTGTTTGAAAAAATAAGTTATGAAAAGTCTGACATGTATATGTCGACGATTTGACTATAAGAGTCGCCATTTGGTTTTTTAAACGGTTGTACCAACACAACCGAGAAAAGGTTTTCACATTGACCTAGTGATGTGACAATGTTAAACGGGTCTGTGAAACCGAGATTCATTAGGGTCCGTGGGCTTGATTATGCGGAGGGAAGGTGTTAGGCACCCCCCGACATCCGTGTTACCACGGTGACCGCCACTTTTCAAGAAACTATTATGTGAATATGTGTGTGTGTGTGGGGGGGGGTCAATGTGCTGTTATTTGGAAGTAGTGCGAGGCCTCGTTCGTACCTATATACACAGGGTTTGAATTTATGTAAAAATTCAGTTTTAAACAAGATATAGTAGTGATGTTTTGTAAAAGAAGTTTTTCAAACCCTTATGCTCAATAGTAATTGAGACCGTTTAATACTTATATTTTATTAAAATGTTCGGCTTGATTGATTTTATTTTTGAGATGCGAAGCATCTTCGAGAAAATAATGTACAAAGAAGTGCCGAATTCCTCATGGGCATGAAAGCCATCTAAGGAAATCCAAACACCATGAATAAATTTACAAGTTGCTTACAGCTAAAAATATCCATCACGTGAACCAAATCTAGATTCAGTAGACTGAATTTGTGATCACATGATTCCTAGGCTCACATGATGCCGCAATTTATATGAAAAACTGTAAGCAGTTATATATAAAAGCTGTAAATATATATATACAGACATGATCACCAACCACGAAGCACCTCCATGGGGGATCAGAAATGTAAATATATAAAAGCGATAAATATATATATAGAGACATGATCAACCACCACGAAGCACCTCCATGGGGATCGAAATGTAAATAAAGTAGTAAAGCGATCAACCGCCACGAAGTAAACTCCAGGCGGGATGAAATGTAAAGAAAGCAGTAAAACGATCAACCGCCACTTAAGTAAACTCTAAAGCGTGACTAAATGTAAAGAAAGTCGTAAAAGGTCACGAAGTAAACTCTGAGCCTGATGTAAATGTAAATATATATATATATATAGCGATAAACGCATGTGATATATATCAATCTTACTCAGTTTATCATTTCTACGATTTGTCGCTATATATATATATATATATATATAAATAATAAACGCATCGGATGTAAAATCAGGCTCATCGTAATGAGAGTTCGACAACAGTTCATATATATAAGTATATATATATATAAGCAAGTAAACGCTCCGAATATAAAATCCAGGCTCATCGAACGAAGTTCAACAATAGTTTATTTATAAGTATATATATATATATATGAAAGCAAATAAACGCTCCGGACGTGAGTCCAAGCTCAATCGAGGCATAAATCGATAATTTTAGTCCATATATATAAATATATATATATATATATAATATATACAAAAAGAAATAAAAGCCACGGACCGAAGTCCGAGCATACACACGCAACATGACTCTCAACGTGAAGAATGGTGTGTGCAAAGATTAAGAGAAAGGCTTTAAAGTGTGGAAGAAGGCTTACAGTGGACTGCCAAAGAAGACTTCAATGACTTGAAATGGATGAACACTCGGCTCCCGCCGGTAAAAATATAACAATATATAAGCTCACAAGTGTTTAAACTGGACAGGGCTTGCTCGCCTTTTTTCTTGCAAATATGGCCACCCCAAGCCCTCTATTTATAGAGGGGGGAGCCGCAAGTGTACCTGTGGCAGCAGCATGTGTTCCTGAGGCTGCCCGAGGTGCCCCGTGCAATGTGGGTCCCGTAGTCTCGAAGTACGTGTACTCGGACGACGTGTTATTGGCTCGAACCTTCATAACTTTCAATCCGGGAGTCTGATGGAAGCGTGCCATACCATTCCGGAAAGCTCTTTCCGAGAGCTACGCAATGACATAGGATTTGCCCTTTTTGATTCTGGGAAGATTGGTCCATGACAGAAATGACATTTTTGGGTTTTCGTCAGGTAGTCCGTTGAGCCGTTTTACATAGTTTGCGCTCAGAAGTTAAGATATGGTTCTTGTGGGACTTCTTTTGAAGTAATTTGAGTTGAGATGAGTGTATTTGATTTGATTTGAAGTTGATTTGGCAAAAATAACCATTTTACCCCTCCCGGGATTGTTTCCAATTTTCACGCAGTTTTAGCAGTCTTTTCTCAGGGTTATCTCTGAGGTTGACCTGATGTTGACTTTGACTGTCCTCAGGGTTATCTTTGAGGTTGGCTTGACCTCCTGGGGTTATCTCCTGGCTTTGAACTTGATCCCCCCGGGTTATCTCCGAGGTTGGAACTGATTTTCCTGGGGTTATCTCCAGGGTTGGAAACTAATTTCCCGGGGTCATCTCCAGGGTTGGAAACTGGAACTCCCGGGGCTATTTCCAGGGTTAGAATTGATGTTGTGGTCCTCCTGGGTTATCTCTAGGGTGTGAAAAAGACGTTTTTATCCTCCTGCATAGTTTATAACAGGAAAACGAAATTTCGAGTGTCTACAGATGCCCCTCTTTATCATGTTCATGCAATGCAATGGAATTGACGTGATAAAGATTACTAGACAGTTGAAATATGACAAGGTACTTCTAATGATGTAAATCGCAATGTAATGTGTTAGTTCTTAGTTGGCACAATAGTTATCTAGAAGGGGGGGTTGAATAGATATTTAAAAATCTTTTCATTTTAAACTTGTTCTTTGATAATGATTAAAACTTAGCGGAATAAATGTTTGTTTTAATCTTCTTTACCAAGCAATGGAGTAATGAGGGGGAGGCAGTTATGGCAGTTATAACAGATATAGCAGTTATATTATGAATGTAAATGACACAGTCGTTTTTAAGTGGTTCAGAGCACTTAAAGCTCCTAGTTCACTCTTCTACTCAACGAGTAGGATATCCACTAAGGATGTCTGTTACAACTTCTGAATCACACAGATTCCTTCTAGACCAGCAGTCTAGGAACTTCTTAGTTCACTCTTGAACTCTTCAAGTCCAGCAGACTTGGCTTTCTTATAGTTCACTACGAACTTTTCAAGTTCAGCAGACTTGGTACTCTTCTTCAGTTGGTTGATAATGTTGTGTTCTTGATGGTTGCTACTCAGTCGCTGTGTAAGCACTTGTTCTAAAGAACTGAGTAGCTGAGTAAGCTTTGCAATATCTCAGATCGTAGAGTTGAGCTTGAGAGATGTTCATGTTGTTTGTTCAATGCTTGCTTGATTCTCTCTCATCTGTCTGATCTGCATATATGTGATGTTGAAAACTATCCGTTGGATCCATCCGTTGTGGCATTAAATGCGTCTGAACTTTTTGTACTGTGATGGAGACATTTCTGCACATCTTCTGAAATTGCATTCTGGCCCACTGACACAGTAGACTCCTTTCTCACCTACCACCTGAAAAGGTGTTTTGTCCCTCTTATCCATGGTACTATCCTTAGCTTCTTCAAGACGCTTCTTTGTTGCATACTAAGGATATTTCTTTACTCTGGGGCTGATGAGCACTGCAACGTCTAGAATCCATTCCTCATATGTTGAAATCTACCTTTACACAAATCATGAGGCTCGGCGTTTTCTGACATGAAACAGATGATGCTCTATGATTTAGATTATGATTCTCTACGATTCAGATCGTAGTGACTTGTTGCCTTGGTGCTTGATCTGATGCTATCATTTAGAGAGCACTACGATTTCTCTTAAACCCTTGCACACTACGATCCTTACTTGCTCGTGTTGTTGACTCTATGTTCCCTCTTGCACACTATGATCGTTGACTTGTAAACTTCATGTTTCCTTCAGCATACTGCGACCGTGGAGTTTTCTCGGCAAACGTTGGGACTACTCTACGATTTCCGAAGAGTCCCTTCAAGGCAGGCACACACTACGATTTGTTAGGCTCTACGTTTCTGCCTTGACTTCTGCACTGTTGATCAAATGATACACAACGATTTCTTCGAACCCTATCTATTACATCTCAAGATCAACCTAACAGATTTGATCATTTCTATCTATACATTCCATTAAAAGAGTGATACACGTTAAGATCTTAGATCAACCTAACAACTTTGATCTATCACTAAGTCCTTGTACATATATTCATTGAAGGACCTTACAAATAATCATGAGCATATACATTAAAACATCAAATCATAATATGCATTCTCCCAACAATCTCCCCCTATTTGATGTTGACATAACCAAGGAGATTTGTTGTCATGATTATTAGTGACTAGATGCATTTGCAGGAAATTTAAACATGACTTAGTATTTAAGTGAGCAGCTGAAATTTCTAGAAAATAAGCATGAATTTATTGATGATCAGAAGATATTACAATTCAGCATTACATCAATAAGAAATTTAAGTTTCAACTTATCTCTATTTCCTTGGCTTCTTTTGTGGAGGTGGGTTGGCGTACTCCTCAGCCCTTCTTTTTCTTTGAGCTTCCTCGTTTCTGGCTAACTCTTCCAGCTCGCTTAGACTTAGTATTGGATTCTCATCATGCCTGTGCATGAATGCAGGATCTCTAGTTGGCATTCTTATGCGTAGAGTAGACACATCTTGTGAGCTGGGAGTTGACTCCTGACGGCTTAATGGTATAGCCATTACAATTCGTTGTTGATCAGATCGTTGAGTCTGACTGTGGAATTGTCTTGCAGGAGGGCTTCGTGATGCCTGTGCATGATATTGTCTTCTTCCCCTTTCTTGAGTTCCATGACCTCCTCTGCTTCTGCCTTGTCCTCCCTGAACTCCTTTCCCTTTATTCTCCCCCTTTATGTCAGCATCAAGGGTTCAAATATCGGCAGACAGTCGATTAACACCTTGGACAAGCTCGTTCAGTTGGCTTTGTGTCTGAGCAATGTCCTCTCTATTTTCCTTGATCTGTTTTTCAGATCTTGCTTCTTTGTTTTGGAGAACTAAAAGAATCATATCATTATGTTGTTCCTGATTGGCATAAGATTTCTAGAAGTCATATACAGAGGCTTTTAAGTTGATGATATTCTCCAGCATCAGGGTATGTTGGCCGTCTTGATGTTGCTGCATTGCAAGAACAACCTCTCTTTGTTTGGCAGCTATCTGGAAGTGAATTTCATCTCTGTCCTTCATGCTCTTAAGAATTTCTTGGATAATTTCCCTCAACTTCTTTGTAAGCTCAGTATTCATAGTGCCAGGGAAATTATTTGCAGCTGTGATCATTTGATTCAGTCGAATATTGATGAGATCAGAGTGAGATTCCAAACTTGCTTCTATAGACTTAACCATTTTCTCAGAAGTTTCTTTCAAGTCATCCTTTGTAGGCAGGCTTGGGATAGTATCATTGGTGTGAGGATTGTTGGTTGGAGGGGTTGTATGCTTGGGTTGATCTTGCAAGTTGTAAAGAGCAAGGTCAAGACTAAAGTAGTCATTTGAGGAAGAGGATGGTATGTCTGATGGAGGGGCTTGGGTTTGGATGTCTGGGATAGGTGACTCTACGATTTCGATGTGAGACTCTACGATGTGGTTGGAGTCTGGAATCGTAGAGGTGGTGATTTGTGGGAGCAAAGTAAAGTTGACTTCATTTGGTTCTTCGCCATGTAATTTTGGGATTCTCGTGAATCGGAAATTGATTTACTGGATTGAGACTCACTTCCAACCATTGAGGGAATTTATAAAAATAGCTAAATGAAGATGATGGTAAGTGATTAACTCAGAATTTGGTAGGGATAGATAGTACCTCAGATTTATCTTTTGAGGAAGAGGTATTTGTAAGCAACTTCTTGGCAAAGATGACTTTTCCTGGAAATCCATGAGCCAGAACTGAGATGGTTGGATACTCTTTAAAGCTCCAGAACATGTGATCCCATGAGTTCAGGATTTGAGCTTGATGGTATGTCATCATAGGTAAGTATGAAAACATTTGAGTGTACAGATAGCTCCTATATCCATCTTTCCTCACGCCAGTGATTACAAGCTCATCATCATCTTCTTCCTCTTCTTTATTTTCATTTGAGGATTCCATTATCTCAATGGGCTCTGGATGGTCTCATCATCGATTCATTTTATCTTCAAGGTGAATCTCTTCTTCTGCCATGGAGATATCATGAGGCTCCCCCTCAGCATGATTATCTTCTTGTAAGTTTAGTAAATCCCCCTCACCGAACATTTTCTTGAGAGTTCGTAAACTCCCCTCATTTGTAACACATCTTCGAAGTGCAGAGACTTCTCCCCTCGGTAGGTGTATTCTCTTTCATGAGAATTTCAAGGGTCTCCCCCTCAGCTAGAGCACTGTCCTCTTTATTTGCTTGGGACAGTTCTTCTTTTGCAGCCACACTCTTGGCTTCCTTTTTCAACACCTTTTCATTTTCAAGAATGTATTTCTTGACCTGCTTTCTCCTTGATTTGTTGGGTTTAGCCACAACTTCAGGACTCTTTTGAGTCAAAGCTTTGTCTTTCTGAACAACTTTTATACTTGAAGTAATTACCTCCTTTTCTGCCACACTTGGTCTTGTCTCAGTGAGCAACAGAGACTCTACGATACAGGTGACTGATGGTCTTTTGGACTTATGTCCAACTATGTTCTTCTTTAGGATCTGTGATATGGTGGCTTGATCCTCATCAGCTTCATCTTGCTGTTGCTTCTTTCTCAACAATCTCAGAGTCTCTATATCAGAAGACTCTATAGGAATATCAGTTGTAGAACCTTGAGGTTCTTCTATCTGTCTAGCTCTTAGCTTCCTCTTGCCCTTGCTTTTTCTGGAAAGGGCAGAGGGTTCTTCATTGTTGATTTCTCCTTCTTGTTCTTCTTCCTTGACAACAGACATGTTTCCAGGAATGCCTGCGTTCTTCAGATCCCCAGTTCTTTCACTGGATTCTGTCATCATCCGAACATGCTCTGCTGGGTTTCTCTTCCAGTTTTCAAACAACTGTTGGGTCATTCTTCGATTTGGGTTTATGGCTTCTCCCTCTTGATCCCCAATTTTGTCACCCAGTGTTGATTGCAAAATGATACTTATAAAAATCCCATATAGCATTTTTTGAGGGCTTTTTGATTTCTTCGAGTTGAGGATCCACCTGCCGATCCACTCGAGTAATACAGCTCCATAGTTGAGTTGTATGCCATAAAACATGGTCGTCATGAGCTTAAGTTGAGCTTCATTCACCGAGTCATGACCTGAGCTTTTGCAACATATGCATTTTCCAATAATATCGGCCAAGAACTCATACCTTTGTGGGAACTCCTTCTTTTTGTATCCTTTTACAGAGGGGTTTTTCTTGTGATGCATTTTCTTTAGACTCTCTTGGAAGTTTATGCTGTCTAAAAATGGGTACCCTTCATTCTTGAAACCTATGGTCAGATTGAAGTCCTCTTCCCTTAGTCTCATTTCTATCCCTTTACTCGAGTAGTGATGGTGTTGTGTTCGAACACACCATTCTTATAGAACTCCTTCACTAGCTTGGGATAGATGAGTGTATCGGTGCTCAAAGACTCTTCGAGGCCCGCCTTCTTCAGTAAGGCCAGCGTCTTATTAAATTTTAGTGGAGCAGTCTTGAACTCGTTGAAGTAGAGTTTGTAGCCTGAAACCACATTTGAAGAAGTCATTGATTCTGTAGTTGGAAGTGAGATACGAATGAGCTTTCTGCTGATTTAGGGTTCTCTTTGAGAGAGAGAGAGAGAGAGGATGAGAGAGATAATCTTTTGAACTTCAGATTTCAAAAACATGATTTCAATTTGTACTTGTAACTTCCCTCTCTCTTTTTCACTTAGTGGGACAGGTGTCGATTTTTGCTTGGCTCTAAAATTTTGACTGTCCAGGAATGTACTGATTTGCCCTTGGCCTTTTCAGAGCTGAGGTGTCCTTAGGAAGACTACGATCGTTGAGGTAGTCTTATGTTCGTTGAGTCTGTCCTGCGATTATCGAGTTTGTCCTACGATCGTCGAGTCTGTCTGGCAGTCGTTGAGTCTAATCAGCATTCGTTGAGTCTATCCTACGATCGTCGAGTCTGTCCGAATCCTTGTGATGAGTTTTTGATAAAGCATCCATTTAAGGCAGCTCGAGAAGGGCCAACCTCTTGGAGAGATTCAAGGGTTAGGTTTGTTCCTGAGCCACCTCTTAGAGAGATTGCTATGTTATGAAGCTTGTCATCACAGGATACATTTTTATTTTGTGAATGGGGCTTGTGTCATCGTTGAGTTTGCACTACGATAGTTAAGTCTTTGCTACGATCGTTGAGGTAGTCTTCTTTTCAGCTCTACGATCGTGAGCTTTCCTTGATCATGTCTATGATTTTGAGTTCAAAGCTTTCAGATTCGCGCCATGGTTAGCACAATCTAGAGCATATATTTCATGGTTGTAGATTTAGCATACCTAGCTCACTAATTAACTTATTAAATCTGGATTCATCTAGTGGTTTTGTAAAAACATTAGCAAGTTGATTTTCAGTAGGGATATATTGTAAAGATAAAGTTCCATTTTGCACATGATCCCTAATGAAGTGATACCTTATTTTTATATGCTTAGCCCTAGAATGCATGACAGGATTATGAGTTATTGCTATGGCACTTGTGTTGTCACAGTGTATGGGAATAGATTTAAAGTCGAACCCATAGTCAGCTAGCTGATTTCTCATCCATAGGATCTCGAAGAACAGAGAATTTGCCAAATAAAGAATATATTAAATTTTCCGCAGTTGAGGTAGACACTGAGTTTTGCTTTTTGCTAAACCAGGACACAAGTTTGTTTCCTAGAAGTTGACAAGTGCCACTGATACTCTAGATGATCTATTTTGCATCCTGCAAAATCAGCATCTGTGTATCCTATTAGTTCAAATGAGGATTCCTTGGGGTACCACAGCCCCAAGTAAGGTGTACCCTTGAGATACCTGAAGATCCTCTTTATAGCAGACAAATGTGACTCTTTAGGGTTAGCCTGAAATCGAGCACATATGCATGTTGCAAACATTATGTCTGGTCTACTGGCAGTTAGGTATAAAAGAGAGCCTATCATACCTCTGTATTAAGTGATATCAATACTTTTACCTTTCTCATCTTTGTCAAGCTTGGTTGCAGAAGCAATTGGTGTTTTCATGGGAGAGGCTGATTCCACACCATACTTCTTTAGTAATTCTTTGATGTACTTGGCTTGGTTTATGAAAATTCCTTCTTCAGTTTGCTTTACTTGCAGTCCAAGGAAGAAGTTCAGCTCACCCATCATGCTCATTTCAAACTTGTTCTGCATTAGCTTAGAGAATCTCTTGCATAACTTTTCGTCAATAGAACCAAAGATAATGTCATCAACATAGATTTGAACTAGTAAGACTTTGTCTTTATGCTTTCTAAGGAACAATGTGGTATCTACTCTACCTCTAGTGAACCCATTTTCGATTAAGAAGTTAGTCAATGTTTCATACCATGCTCTAGGTGCTTGTTTAAGACCATATAAGGCTTTATCTAATCTATAGACATAATTGGAAAGTGATGGATTGATGAAACCTGGAGGTTGTTCTACATAGACTTCTTCTTGGAGTTCTCCATTTAGAAATGCACTCTTGACATCCATCTGAAAGACTTTGAACTTCATATATGAAAGCAAAGAAAGGCAAGAAAGATTCGATGGCTTCAGGTCGCTGCAACAGTGCAAATGTTTCATCGTAGTCGATACCTTCTGTTTGAGAATAGCCCTTTGCCACTAGTCTTGCCTTGTTTCTGGTAATGACCCCATCTTCATCCATTTTGTTTCTGAAGACCCACTTAGTTCCTATCACAGGATGACTCTTTGGTCTTGGTACCAATCTCCATACTTTGCTTCATTCAAATTGGTTGAGTTCTTCCTGCATGGCTTCTATCCAACTGGAGTCTTCCATAGCATCCTCTATCTTCTTTGGCTCTATTTGTGACAGGAAGCTTAGATAAAAACATTCATTCTGAGTAGCAGATCTTGTTTTGACTCTGGCACTCGGATCTCCAATGATTAGATCCTGAGTGTGATCTCTTGCCCATCTGTTACCGGTTGGGACATCTGTCTTGATGCCTTCCTGTCTTAAATCTTCAAGGTCTATTTCTTCTTCTTGGAGTGGAGGCTCGCTGTCTTGCATGGACCTCTCTACGATCACATTCTCATGCTCTACGATTTCACTATCTGGCACTATGATCGTAGTGTTGAGCTCGACGACTTCATTTGTAGTGTATGCACTATTGGTCGTAGAGTCTTGAGGCACTGTTTTGTCTAAGTCAGTTTCATCGAAGATGATGTGTATTGAGACTTCAACATTCAGTGTCTTCTTGTTGAACAACCTGTAAGCCTTACTGTCTGTGGCATATCCAAGAAAGATCCCTTCGTCTGACTTGGGCTAGAATTTTGTCAGATACTGCTTTCCATTGTTGAGAATGTAGCATGCACAGCCAAAGACATGGAAATAGCTGACACTAGGCTTTCTTCCTTTCCACAGCGGTTAAGTAGGCGCCTTCTCGATCGTAGAGTGTATGAGTGATCTGTTCTGCGTGTAGCATGCAGTGTTGATAGCTTCTGCCCAGAAGTATTCAGGTAGATGGGCTGTAGCTAGTAGAGTTCTTTCAGCCTCAATCAAGGTTTTGTTCTTCCTTTCAGCTACTCCATTTTGTTGAGGAATTCGAGGAGCTAAGAAGTTATGACTGATCCCATTGTCTGTGCAGAACTGATCCATTTCTGAGAGATCGAATTCTCTGCCATGATCACTCCTTATGGCCTTGATTTTCTCTCATTTTTCGTTCATTACCAGTCTGAACATCTTGACTAATTCGGAGCTCGTTTCATCCTTTGAAGTTAGGAAGAATACCCATGTGAATATGGTGTAGTCGTCGACTACGACTAGAGAGTATCTTTTTCCTCCAAGACTGGTTGTTGGGATTGGCCCAAAGAGATCCAAGTGAAGCAACTGCAGTGGTTTGTCAATAGAGTTGGCAGTCTTGCTCTTGAATGAGCTTCGTCGCTTCCAAGTCGGCGGTGCATTCGCATGGCCTTTCCTTCACGAAGTTGAACTTGGGTAGGCCACTACTAGGTCTTTTGATGCCGTTTGATATGCTTTTGAAATTTAAGTGAGACAACCGTCTACATGCCATAACCAAATTTCATTTCTTTAGATGCTTTTGCCGTAAAACATATTGTCTCATCTCGAGCTTAGTTGACCAAGATCCACTTTGTGTAGACATTTCCTCTCTCTTGTCCGGTTAGCTTTCTGTTGAGATGTCTTCAAATCTCGACTTGACAATAATTATTGAGGAATGTCACTTGATGACCCTTGTCATAGAGTTGGCTGATACTTAGAAGGTTGTGTTGAAGACCTTCCACATAGGCTACTTTGTTGAAAGATATTGCACCATTGCCAGAAGAGTCATATCCTCTTGTCTTGCTCGAGCCATTATCTCCAAAGATGACTGAGAGACCTTCTTTTTCTATGTAGTTAGATAGTAGAGCTTTGTTCCCTGTCATATGCCTCGAGCATCCACTGTCCAGATACCATATTGAGGTCGTGGAGCTCTTTTCCTGTCAAGATATTTGAACCTTCATTTTGGTACCCATATTTGCATGGTCCTTCATTGTTAGTACCTTTGGGGACCCAAATCTGTCTAATCTTGGGTCTCACATGCATGGAGTTATAATAACATTTTGTGGCCCTATGACCATATTTATTGCATATGAAACATCTATTATGATGCATGCCTGTGTGTGCATGATGATTCATCTTCCATTTGGACTTGTGTGGTTCTTTAGTTAACCTATACATTAAACCGATTCTCTTTCTTCCACGTGTCCTTAGGTTTCATAAATAGTAATGAGTGTGCCTTACCTCACCGTTGTACCTTCCCAGTTGATTCAGAGAGTTGGTCTTGCTTGACTTTCACGATTCTTCGAGGTCAGTGAGTAGAGGTGGAGTTACTCTTCTCCTTAATGAAGCCTGTGCCGCCGTGAGATCCTTTATTTCTCTGAGTATAACTAGAAACAGTAGAACAAGGTTGAACTGGCTCTTCCAACTGTGAGGATTTCACAAAGGCAATGCCTCTATCAAAACTTGAGGCATTACTAGTGCTAGTTTCCACTGTCTTTTCCACACAAGGCTCTGAGATGAATTCCCCAAAGCCTAGACCTATTTTGTCCAAAGTGCTTCTCTGACTAGAGAGCAGGCAGTCCATAGACGATGAGGATTTGTTCCATGCAGAGATAGTCTTCTCTAGGTCCTCAACTTTAGAGGTTAGAATAGACTCTCTTTGTGCATTGAGTGTGTTTGTCTGTTTTAAGGTTTCATTCTCAGCTTCAAGCTTGGAAAGAAGATTAGTACTTAGAAGGGATGTTTCAAGCTCTTCTTGAACCTTCTTCTTTTCCTCTTGAAGAAGTGAATGATCTTTAGACAAGACTCTGAACCACTTCATGTATTGATGTAGATCAAGAGTTATGCCATGCAAAGGCGATTCGAAGTCATTCATGTCTACATCAGTGAGTTGAAATTAAATACCTCATCGAGACTTACATCATGTATGTTGAGGCTTTGTTTGTCCTTTCAGATGTTTGGCCATTGCACACATGATTTGCTATATGTGGTTCTTCCCTCGTCTCCGAGTCAGCATTTGAGTCATTATCTGAGTCACTCCACGATCCTCCAGCTACCAGGCCTTTGTCTCTTTTCTAAGGCCTCTTGTTTCCTTTGTATTCCTTTTTTGCATGTGTTTTCTTCTTTAGTTCTTCTTTGATAGGTTTGTTGCAGTTGGCGATGAAGCGGCCAGGCTTTTTGCAGTTGTAGCATAGGTCATTCATTTGCTCTCGATCATCAGTAATTCTTTGACCTTCTTTGGCTTCTTGTTCTCGCTTGTCGCATGAACCTTCTTAGTCTCTTTACCAGCATAGCAAAGTCATCATCATCGTCTTCATTATCATCAGAGTCAATCTCAATGTTGATCTTTGATGCACTTTCAGTTGCCTTGAGAGCAACAACCTTATCCTTCCTTCTACCTTCTGATAAGGTTTCAACACGTTGGGTCAGCTCCAGTTCGTATGTCAGGAGATTTCCATATAGTTGTTGAACTGTCATTTCGTTGAGATTCTTTGACTCTCTTATTGCAGTGGTCTTGGCATCCCACCTGCTTGGTAGGGCTCTCATGAATTTTATGGTCAGATCTTTGTTAGGATAGACCTTTCCATATGCTCGTAGAGAGTTGAGCAGAACATTGAATCTTTCATAGGTGGCAGTTACATTTTCTCCTTGCACTTCAGCAAACATTTCGTACTGCTGTGTTAGAAGAGACTGTTTGTTCTCTCTAACTTCTTCAGTTCCTTCGTGCATGATCAGTAGAGCTTCCCAAACTTTCTTAGCTGTTTTGCTGTTTACAACATTTTCAAACAGATCATCCTCTAAGGATTGGAACAGAATGTTCTTAGCCTTCTTATCAAGTTGGACAGCTCTTTTCTCGTTGTCTGTCCACTCTTCTTTAACTTTGATCTATATACGGTTTGGATCGTCAGTGGTTGGTGCAAGCTTGGTTGGAATATAGGGCCCATTTTGAATGGTCTCAAATAGATCTTCATCTATTGAGTCCATGTACGCTTGCATCTTGACTTTCCAATTAGCAAATTTATCCTTGTTCAGACATTGGTGCTTCTTCTTTGCCCCAGGTCCTGGATTGGCTTGGTACGAAAGTGCCATGGATCTACTAAAGCTTGTAAGCTATAAAATAGAACCTGCTTTGATACCAATTGTTAGTTCCTAGTTGGCACAATAGTTATATAGAAGGGGGGGTTGAATAGATATTTAAAAATCTTTTCGTTTTAAACTTGTTCTTTGATAATGATTAAAACTTAGCAGAATAAATGTTTGTTTTAATCTTCTTTACCAAGCAATGGAGTAATGAGGGTGAGGCAGTTATGGCAGTTACAATAGATATAGCAGTTATGATATGAATGTAAATGACACAGTCATTTTTAAGTGGTTAAGAGCACTTAAAGCTCCTAGTCCACTCTTCTACTCAACGAGTAGGATATCCACTAAGGATGTTTGTTACAACTTCTGAATCACACAGATTCCTTCTAGACCAGCAGTCTAGGAACTTCTTAGTTCACTCTTAAACTCTTCAAGTCCAGCAGACTTGGCTTTCTTATAGTTCACTACGAACTCTTCAAGTCCAGCAGACTAGGTACTCTTCTTCAGTTGGTTGATAATGTTGTGTTCTTGATGGTTGCTACTCAGTCGTTGTGTAAGCACTTGTTCTAAGGAACTAAGTAGCTGAGCAAGCTTTGCAATATCTCAGATCGTAGAGTTGAGCTTGAGAGATGTTCACGTTATTTGTTCAATGCTTGCTTGATTCTCTCTCATATGTCTGATCTGCATATATGTGATGTTGAAAACTATCCGTTGGATCCATCCGTTGTGGCATTAAATGCGTTTGAACTTTTTGTACTATGATGGAGACATTTCTGCACATCTTTTGAAATTGCATTCTGGCCCACTAACACAGCAGACTCCTTTCTCACCTACCACCTGAAAAGGTGTTTTGTCCCTCTTATCCATGGTACTATCCTTAGCTTCTTCAAGACGCTTCTTTGTTGGATACTAAGGATATTTCTTTACTCTGGGACTGGTGAGCACTGCAGCGTCTAAAATCCATTCCTCATATGTTGAAATCTACCTTTACACAAATCATGAGGCTCGACGTTTTCTGACATGAGACAGATGATGCTCTACGATTTAGATTATGATTCTCTACGATTCAGATCGTAGTGACTTGTTGCCTTGGTGCTTGATCTGATGCTATCATTTAGAGAGCACTACGATTTCTCTTAAACCCTTGCACACTACGATCCTTACTTGCTCGTGTTGTTGACTCTACGTTCCCGAGAGCACACTACGATCGTTGACTTGTAAACTTCATGTTTCTTTCAGTATACTGCGATCGTGGAGTTTGATCGGCAAACGTTGGGACTACTCTACGATTTCTGAAGAGTCCCTTCAAGGCAGGCACACACTACGATTCGTTAGGCTCTACGTTTCTGCCTTGACTTCTGCACTATTGATCAGATGATACACTATGATTTCTTTGAACCCTATCTATTACATCTCAAGATCAACCTAACAGATTTGATCTTTTCTGTCTATACATTCCATTAAAAGAATGATACACGTTAAGATCTTAGATCAACTTAACAACTTTGATCTATCACTAAGTCCTTGTACATATATTCATTGAAGGACCTTACAAATAATCATGAGCATGTACATTAAAACATCAAATCATAATATGCATTCTCCCAAAAAGGCTTGGCACTTGTAGCCATGTCTGACGGTGGGCTTAGTGCCTTCTTGGACTTTAAACAGGTAACGGGACCGATTGCTTCCCTATAAAAAGACTTATGTAGTTTAGTCTTAGTAAATGTAGGAATATTACATGATACTTAATGTGTCCTTTTAGGAGTATTATCCTGTGAAACAGATGTCAGTTGACCAGATAGCATGGCAAGTTTTGATATGAAAAGGAATGCATGTACACATATTCCTTTATATTTTCCATTACATTAAGATTGACATGGAAATGAAATTACAAGTAATTAAAATTACAAGTAATTTGAAATGGGAAGGTATGAAGAGACTTCCCTCCGCGTGGTTTATCAGAGGTTGGCCTATCTTAGGCTACTCTCGCGGCTTTTTGGCATGAAGGTTCCTCAATCATCGCAATTTACGTGACGGGAAGTTAATCCGGCCTTTCAACTAGAGAAAATTTGGGTGGTGCCTTTCCTGAGCCTCGCTGGAATTAGTCTTCCTACGAGTCCAGTAATCAAACACCGACAGGATAGCCTCCTGGTGGAGGATCCATACAACATACATTCGTATACAACGTGTCTCACCGTATGGAAATGATGACATGTGCGAAGCACTAATATCACAAGCAGATATGGTGCGAAGCACTAAGTGCAATTAGTAAATGCATTCGTACACATTCATTCAAATGTGAATGCAACATTCACACGCAGGCATATAACAGTTTTGAAAAGTTTGTAGTAGCGGCTTAAGCCCTCTTACTAGAAGTCCCCAGTAGAGTCGCCACCTGTCGACGTCGGGATTTTTATTTGTCCATTTTCTGTTCGTCTTTTGGTGTTCTCATGTTAGGTGAGATTTGTTTGAAAAAATAAGTTATGAAAAGGTCCGACATGTATATGTTAATGATTTGACTATAAGAGTCGTCCATTGGTTTTTAAATGGTTGTACTAACACAATGAGAAAAGGTTTCACATTGACCCGATGATGTGACATCGCTAAACGGATACGTGAAACCGAGATTCATTAGGGTCTGGGGGCATGATTATGCGAAGGGAAGATGTTAGGCACCCCCCGACATCCGTGTTACCACGGTGACCGCCACTTTTCAAGAAATTGTTATGTGAATGTGTGTGTGGGGGGGGGGGTCAATGTGTTGTTATATGGAAGTAGTGCGAGGCCTCGTTCGCACCTATATACACAGGGTTTGAATTTATGTAAAAATTATGTTTTAAACAAGATATAGCAGTGATGTTTTGTAAAAGAGGTTTTTCAAACCCTTATGCTCAATAGTAATTGAGACCTTTTAATACTTCCATTTTATTAAAATGTTCGGCTTGATTACTTTTATTTTCGAGATGTGAATCATCTTCGAGAAAATAATGTACAAAGCAGTGTCGAATTCCTAATGGGCATGAAAGCCATCTAAGGAAATCCAAACACCGTGAACAAATTTACAAGTCGCCATAAATTTGAAAATGTCCATCATGAACCAAGAATCTAGATTCAAGAGGCCGAATATGTGATCACATGATTCCTAGGCTCACATGATGCCACAATTTATATGAAAAACCGTAAGCAGTTATATATATATAAGCTGTAAATATATATATATATATATATATATATATATAAGGACATAATCACGGAACACGAAGCACCTCTATGGGGGATCGGAAATGTAAATATATAAAAGTGGTAAATATATATAGAGAGACATGATCAACCACCACGAAGCACCTCAATGGGGGGTCAGAAATGTAAATAAAGCCGTAAAAACGATCAACCGCCACGATGTAAACTCCGGGCAGGACGAAATGTAAAGAAAGCAGTAAAAATGATCAACCGCCACGAAGTAAACTCCAGGTGGGACTAAATGTAAAGAAAGTTGTAAAAGACCACGAAGTAAACTCCAGGCCTGACAAAAATATAAATATATATATATAAAAGCAATAAACGCACCGCATGTAAAATCCAGGCTCATCGAACAGAGTTCGACAACAGTTCATATATATAAATATATATATATATAAAAGTAAGTAAACGCTCCAAATATAAAATCCAGGCTCATCGAACGAAGTTCGACAACAGTTTATATATATCTACCTATACAAAACACAATTGTTTTTAAAAAAACTCAATGTCCCGCTCAAGCCTATTAAATGATCGGGACCGTCAAGAAGTTGGGATAAATCTAACCCTTCAAAAAATTAACAAAACACGGAGGGGTTAAACAAGGGTTTCAGACTTCATTCTCTACTTCTTCTTCATTCTCTTTGCTTCTTCTCCATTCTCTCTGTCAATCAAACTGCTAAACCTTATTATACCTCTCCACCCTAACCCATTCTACATCTAATCCTTATAATTCCAATCCCTTTACCATTACTAGCCGTTTTCAGCCCTTTGTCGCCGCCTGTCCTGCTCCACAACTCCTCCGCCATTACTACCTCGCGCTTCAAACTTCCGAAAGGTTGGGAGGTCGAAGAGGTGTCCCACGCCAACTCTCGCTTTAATTAATGGAATGGATCCATATGTGTGGACTGTATGCTCTGATTTGCAAGACAGTGGCCGCATACCATCAATTGAATCCTTGAAAGCCATAAATCCTAGAACTGAATCTTCAGTTGAAGTTATTTTGATTAATCGACGAGGTGATGCCACTTTGAAGGAATTATAAAACCGAATTCACATTGTTTCCTGTAATTGTAACACCACAAAAGAGGTTGTTGACTAGTTAGCAAAGCTCATCTGCAATCGTATGGGGTGAGTTTGCAGCACCTTTTATTATGAAAATACGAGATATATTTGTATATGTTGAATTCTTTTTGTAAGTAAGTTATTTTTCTTTCACAAGGGGTGCAGCTTTCTCTGGAGAAGATGACTTATTAGCTATCTGGAAAGAGTGCAGTGATGATCTAAAGGATTGTATTGGATCTGATGTGCTTCTAAGAGGCAGCCTCTCTATTGGTCTCTGCAGACACCGGGCAGTAACTAACTTTTTCGGATTTTTGTTATTGATTGAATTGGTTTCTGTTATTAACTAAGAAAAATTATATATATATATATATATATATATATTTGTTTCTGAAACTGATATCTAAGATTTTCCATTTTTTGAGGGCCTTTTTTTTATGGTAGTCATGTAGTCATAATTTCACCAAGTGACATATTTTTTTTGTTTTGTCTTTGCATTGCTTTTATTTAAAAGGAATTGAAGGAAATTCCTAACCTTTTACACTGAATTATAACGACTTACATGTATTTTTTTTCCCTTGAATTCGAAGGCAAGTTTATTTTTTCTATTCCCTTTAAATTACTTAATTTCTTTCTTAACATGTATTAGTACTGGCAGTGAATGGGATTATTAATGTCATTTGTTACTTTTATACAAGGTCTTATTAATGTCTTCATTTGCTTTTATAAAAGGGATTGACGTTTGCTTTTCTAAAATGTCTGGTGGCATTTCGTCTTGAATTATGCAGCTCTAATTAATGATGATTTTTATGTATTTCATGAGTGTTAATACCCTGTAATTTATCACCTAATTTATCACCCCGATCTGAAAACCAAAAGAAACCATCTATGGTTTTCATCCAATAAAAGTTAGTATGATAATAATTACATTATTCTTTACATACACCGGAAGTGACTATTTCATTTCCTTCCACACAAGGATTATATAGTTAAACATAATATTATATATTCTAATCTATAGTTTAATTCTATCATTAATATATTACAAGTCTTCACTTGCTCTTTCACGCACATTCATAATCATTAAACTAGTCTATGAATGACATGACATATGATCGAATGGCACCGTCTAGATATCAGTCAGCTTGATCTTTACGGGATCCTTAAGTTCTTTCTAACATCGTTCATTTGAAAATGTTTTTCATTTAAAAGCAAGTGTGAGCATTCAATTGCCCGACCAAGTCATATGAGTTGAACAAACAACTTCAAGAGTTTAAACATTTTTTAGAACTTCGATAACCAAACAAAGGTTATGAAGCGGCTTGAATAATAGGAATAGTCTCGATTCCTATCATCTTAAAACATTTATGACACTTTCACTTTAAAATACTTTCATTCTTCTACCTTTTTCCATACACATCTCGTATCGGCTAGAATCATTAGCTTACAGACTTAACAATAACGGTTCATGTATAAGCCAGAGCATACTTGTATTGAAATAGCTCAATCATAGAACAGTTCATCTCAAAGAAAACATGAAGTGTTCAAATTGTGGCACAAGGCCTCATCGTTCTACCACCTTGTACAAATATTACACATTCGCAGATATGACATAACTTCTCAAGTCCAACATCCGAGAAGTTTAAGAAACTAACATTCATATAGCATGAATGAAGTTAGAAAACTTGCCTTACGACATACTGACATACTTACACCGAAGCGCTCATTCCAAATCCCTATATAACACATAAAGAAATAACACGTACACCAATTAGTCATATACTTGACTTACGCATTGGTTTACTTAACTTTACTTCTTAGGGTTCGCGTTCTTGCAATATAAGCTTATGCGACTAACTTTCATTTCCTCTTTACGGATTCATCACATACGGAAATGTCTTACTCAAAACGTTCATCATCTTTGATGATTTTCATTCTTATCTTCTTCTTATAACTTCTATAGAACTCAGCACACATCGCTTCTCTGCTAGTAGTCCATATGGTACTCTGAGTGGTTTCCCACAAACAACCAACAAACAAGTTCTCGTCTCATCTACACTGCCCACACAGTGAGTTAGATCGGTTGCCAGTTTTGTATATACCTTTGCTCTCTGAAGGAATTGTTTAGCCCAGCTCCCATATGTCAACTATCAAAGTTACGTTTGTACCACAACCTAACTTCTCTTAACTTATACGAACCATTCAACTAAATGTTTGTTAAGTCAACTTCTTATTCCTTACGGCTTTCTGGCAACTAAATGCCATACCTCAGGATTAATTTCTTATCGTCTGAGTCATACAGGCTTTTGTATACTCGAAACGATCATTCAATGTCAATACTATAAGGTCATAGCGTTAAACATTTCATATGAACTTATTCATACCTTACAACGTCCAGTTTCTTCAACTCGGAACGTTTATCCAAGTTATACTTAATAACTCGGCTTCTTAACATTATACGTTATTATCCTTAACTCAGTTTCTTCACCGTTCACGGTTAAATCTTAGTCTTCATTACCTTACAGCCAAACCATACACGGAGTGTAGGTTCTGCCCGTTTAATATTCGCTTACACTCAACCCTTACGTTGGTTAAAGTGTTCAACGTTTACTTCATTCAAACATTCTCTATCCGACTCATACTCGGACTTTCTATAATCTTATTACCGTTCGTTGCGGCTTTCCTTGATAAATAATATCTTACTTACTACCTTCATCAACTTCTAAGTCAAATAACCATTGTACACTTAGAACGTTCGTCCAACTCGAATACGATTCACGAGGATCGTTTATATATTCGACGTTCACTTTGTTCGTCTCTTAATCTCTCATTCAACCTTCGCTCAAGGTTTTATTTGTTTTCATCGTTATTCAACCCATAAACCCCATGTTCATTATTCTTTCTTAATGTCGAAGCCATACTATTCGTTGTATGCTAAGACCGATCGTTCATTGCAACAACGTTGCGTTCACGGCGTCTATCGCTTTACCCTTATCTCTCATTACCATGACATAACATCGGAATGTTATTCATTACCTTCATCACTCAACGTCAAGGAATCACAATCATAGTAATCCCCTCACGTTCGTTTCATTACGACTACGGTCCCCGGATATCGGTTACGTAATCTAGCGTTTGCATTCTTTTAATCTCGTTTAATCTTTTCGTTCAACCTTTACTAAAGGTTTAAACACTTGATTAAATGTTACATTAGGTGAACTATATGTTCATACTTCTTTCTTGCACATCCCCCAGTATTTGAGAAATAAAAATCTCATTTCTGGGCATTGCCTACCTGTGATTTGCATGGCCATTCCCCTCTCTCTCTCTCTCTCAGCTCTGCGCTTGCGCCTACTCCACCTTTTTCCTTGTTATCTCTCGCTTCTACAAACCCAATTATCTCTAACACTTTGTTTCCCGAGTTTTGGCCAGAGTTTCGTGACCATGCAGCCTTTTCAAAGTCTTCAGTAGGCATTGCGGCGAAGAAGCAAAACCCTAGAAAATTTTTCTAAGTGTTAAGTCAAGTTTGAGACGCGTACTTCGCGATCTCATAACTCCTTCGTTATAACTCAGAACGAGGTCGTTCCAAAGCCATTTTCTTCGTTATCTTACGTACTTTAACCCCCATTGAGCAGAATTTTATTCTAACTCCATTACGTGTCATTCGATTGGCTTGATCTTCACCCTTCGTTCATTTTACGTTTTTAACGTTCTTCGCTCGTTCGTCCGTAATTCGGTCATCCGAACTCGGAACTTGTTAGTTCTTGAGTCCACGACTCACGTTTTCTATATTCTCTTACTTTCTTATGAAATCCTACATGTTCGAGTTCATTTACTAACTTTCTGATTCTCATTCGTCTTTTACGAAAATTTTGCCATAACTTCGTTATAGCTCAATTTTAATCCGTTCTTCATGAACGTTTCTAAGGTTCCTAACCAAGCAATAAGCAACTAACTTATACGCGATGGTTTTAAACTTGTCCATCAACAACAATTATCCTACGATGGTTTGAAACTTGTCCATCAACAACAATTATCCTACGATGGTTTTAAATGTGTCCATCAAGAACATTCTTCGTGTTCTTCGCGTGTTCTTCGCGTTCTTCGTTCGTTCTTCATTTTAATCGATATTTTGGATTACGATTCTACTTTTTCTTGGAATTTGATGTTATAGAACATCATTCCTTACTTATTTCACCTACTCGTTCATAATATTCATTCGGATCGCTCAACATCCTCGCAAATCTTATACTTCCTTAAGAAATTTATAACTAAACTTCTAATTCTTATTTCTTCGTTTTCTCATGATTTCAACCATATGAAATCATTTCTAACATCATCTTCTCCCTATTCTCATTAAGTTATGTTTTAAACATATTTAACTTAAAGAAAATATTAGAAGAAATTAGGGTTGGATTCTGTTCTTCTTTAATCCTCTTCCAGTTATCTGAGTCGACTTTTTGCAAGCTTTTCTATTTCACGATCACTTTTGATCCGAGCATTCATGCTCACGCTCTTCCTCTTCCTCTCTCCCAACCTCTCTCTCTCTCTCTCTCTCTCTCTCTCAAGTGTAGGATTTTCAAAATCCTAGAAAATGAAAATCTAGCTTTCTATTTATAGAAAACCAAAGCTAGGCAATTTGGTCATTTTAGCCCTAACCTCCTTCTTATTCCCACCTCCTCCAACACTTAGCCACCAAGTAAACTTGGCCTCCACCCTTACTTGGTGGCCAAGTGGCCGGCCCACATGCCCATGGGTCATCCCATGGGTTGCCCCATTGGTTATTACCCATCCGTTTACCCATCGGTTCGATCCGCGGTTTTTTTTCTTGGTTTGGGCCTTAACCCTAATTCTTATTGGGCCTTTCTTGGGCTTGATTTCACAAATCATTGGGCTTGACATAATCCAAGTCCAATTGGATTCTACAAAGTCCATGAACTCAAAGTCCATTAAGACTAGTCGTATTCTACGCATTCCATTCTCGTATTCTCGTAATCTCTTCGTATTTAGTTAAATACGATATTAAGTATTATACGTCGTACTAATCTTCGTACTATACTCATATAATAACTCGTATCATACTCGTATTTCTCACGCATAATAACCCTAGTTATTATACGTACTCATTACATTCTCGGAACTCACTTTCCTAACCCTTAGGTTTTGAGTCCGGAGGGAAAAAACTTCGTTTTTGCCATAACTGAAATATTATTGAATATTCCATCACGTCTCAAGATTTTACGTAATCAATAACTTTTCGGAATTTCAAAATAAATCTCCGAGCAGAAACGGGTGAATAATGCCTATTTCGTCTTTTTCCCCGAAAAATATTTTGTTCCCGGAAAACTTTCATTTTCGTCTTGAAAATTCTTACTCGTTAAATCTAGCTCGTAGCCAGAATCCTCCGACTTATAATCATTCTAGGTTATAGAACGATTAATAAACACATAGCACATAATAGTATTAATAAAAATTCATTTTATTAATAACTAATTCTTTAAACCTAAATTCTGGATAATCCCAAAATTCTTGGTTGTCACATTCTTCCCTCCTTATAAAAATTCCGTCCTCAGAATTTCTTAAACCACACCCTTACCCGGGTCATCACATTCTTCCCTTCTTCACAGAATTTCGTCCTCGAAATTTTTAGCTTACTCTTCTTCTCAACTTCTCTTCAAAGAAGTTCTTATCTTTCCATCATTCCTAACCTCCATAACCTATCAAGAATCATGAAGTAGAAGGAATAGCGAGGAATATAAAATATCCTCTCAAAACATTTCATACTTTTGCTGAGGGGTCAAATTGACCATGAACTCTTACTAGGTTAAACAACCTTTCGCCGTAAACCTTTCTTTCCATGGTAAGTTTACAATCACAAAGAAGGTAAACTACCTCTTTCCATACGTAGGTGATCAACCTATCGTATATCCCCATTTAGGGGTATGTTCACCTCAGACTTAATACCAAAAATTTTGGATATCACTTGAAACATTCGTCTAGTCAAATCAATTGACATCGACTACTTCTTTAAATTCTTTTCACAATACTTTAAAACGTTTTATGACGTCATGATACCGTACTCTTCACAGTACGTTGAGGACTTCATCAATTTATGACTTCGTCATTATACATCATACCATAGCGGTTTGTTGATCCTAAGATCACATCCCACCATGTTCAATTGCATTAACAACTCCATCTTTTTACCATCCTTGCATCAAATGCACGAATGATATAAAATTCCTTTTGATATTTTTAAATCAACTTCTGTCTAGCCGAAGCAATTGGCATAGACATACAAAGCATAGCTCTTTTAAAATCCATTGGTTCAAAAAGTTGAACCAATTTTTTTTTTTTCAAAATGTACATTTCAGCACAATTTGAATAAACTTGAAATCTAGCATAGCTAGAGGATTTGGAATATCCTATTCTCCATCTTCCTTCATTGTCTTACTGCGACAATACTTAATCTTCTCTAGCACCTTCAATGCTAAGCATACTGAAAATACTTCGTTTTCAGTCTAAACATTCCTATACCTTAGTACAGTCCATCAACTTACCACACATTATGAGTTCAGGAACTTTCCACAATAGTATGAGTTTAAGAACATCCAGACAGACCTTAGGCGTCCATTCGCTGAAACATTCAAAAACATACCATATTATTATGAGTCACGAACTTACCATAAGTATGAGTTTCAAGAACTCGCACCTACCTTATCGTTCTCTATCTATCAAGTATATACATGAGAAAAGATTCACCTTCTCGTCATATACATCTTAATAGCGCGACCAATTCAATGATTATCTTTGTAATAAAAGCGAGTAGTTGTTACACCAAAGCACAAACCTCTGCCCATAACAAAGGTTCATACAACTCAGCCATCACATGAGTCCTCAATTGAAATCTTACAACTTCTAAATTTCTCTTTACTTAATACGAATTTTCTTTAATTCGTATGTTATCCTTTACAATTCAATCTAAAATCTTCTTCCCGTACTACTTCGTAGTACCTTTCATTCATAGCATTAGCTATAAATTATTCATGGTTTAACATCTCATCTGTTACTACGATTCACTATGATCACGTGGTGAACTTCTTCCTTAATCATTTAACTCAACGATTTTCTTATCCTCTTCTCTACGATTATAGTCTTAGGTACACATACCTAAGAGTTATAACCTATAGCTTTGATACCAACTGTGACGCCCCAAAATCGATTCTACTTTCGGACCGGGATTCAAGTGTATCACTATTCCATTTCCTTCCAAACATACGTCATTATATTATATAAATATAATAACATACATTCTCAAATCCGGGTTCTCGAAACCTTAAAACCTCTTTCATTACAAATAATGATAATTACATTATTCTTTACATCTTACACACAGTGACTTTTCATCCGCCACCAAGGATTCATAGCTGTTCATTAAACTAATCTATAGTTTAATTCTATCATTCTATATTACAAGTCTTCACTTGCTCTTCACGCACATTCATATCTTGAATGGCACTTCGATCTGGATCCGTCGACTTGATCTTTACGGGATCCTTAAGTTCTTTCTAACATCGTTTCTTTGAAAATGTTTTTCATTTAAAGCAAGTGTGAGCATTCAATTGCCCAAACAAGTCATACAGATTGAACAAACAACTTCAAGAGTTTAAACATTTTTTGAACTTCGATAGCTTAGAACAAAGGTTATGAAGTAGCTTGAATAATAGGAATAGTCTCGATTCTATCATCTTAAAACATTCGATCATTTTCACTTTGAAATACTTTCATTCTTCTACCTTTTTCATACATATCTTATGCGGCTAGAATCATTAGCACAGACTTAACAATAACGGTTCATGTATAAACCGAGCATACTTGTATTGAACAGCTCAATCATAGAACAGTTCATCTCAAAGAAACACCGAAGTGTTCAAATTGTGGCACAAGGCCTCATACGTTCTACCACCTTGTACAAATATTACACATTCGCACATAGACATAACTTCTCAAGTCCAACATCTGAGAAGTTTAAGAAACTAGCATTCATATAGCATGAATGAAGTTAGAAAACTTGCCTTACGCATACAGACTTATACTTACGTTGACCTGCTCATTCCAAATCCCTATATAACACATAAGGAAATAACACGTACACCAATTAGTCATATACTTGACTTACACATTGGTTTACTTAACTTTACTTCTTAGAGTTCGCGTTCTTGCAATATAAGTTTACGCGACTAACTTTCATTTTCTGGGCTTTTACGGCTTCATGACATACGGAGATGTCTTACTCAAAACATTCATCATCTTTGATGATTTGCATTCTTATCTTCTTCTTATAACTTCTATATACTCAAAGACACATCGCTTCTTCTCGTTAGTAGTCCATATGGTACTCTTCTGAGTGGTTTCCCACAAACAACCAACAAACAAGTTCTCGTCTCATCTATCTCTACGCCCACACGGTTGAGTTAGATCGGTTGCCGATTTTGTATATACCTTCGCTCTCTAAAGGAATTGTTTAGCCCGGCTCGTATATGTCAACTATCAAAGTTACGATTTGTACCACAACCTAACTTCTCTTAACTTATACGAACAATTCAACTAAATGTTCATTAAGTCAACTTCTTATTCCTTACGGCTTTCTGGCAACTAAATGCCATACCTCAGGATTAATTTCTTATCGTCTAAGTCATACAGGCTTTTGTATACTCGAAACGATCATTCAATGTCAATACTATAAGGTCATAGCGTTAAACATTTCATATGAACTTATTCATACCTTACAACGTCCAGTTCTTTCAACTCGGAACGTTTATCCAAGTTATACTTATTAACTCGGCTTCTTAACGTTATACGTTATTATCCTTAACTCAGTTTCTTCACCGTTCACGGTTAAATCTTAGTCTTCATTACCTTACAACCAAACCATACACGGAGTGTAGGTTCTGCCCGTTTAATATTCGCTTACACTCAACCCTTACGTTGGTTAAAGTGTTCAACGCTTACTTCATTCTAACATTCTCTATCCGACTCATACTCGGACTTTCTTTAATCTTATTACCGTTCGTTGCAGCTTTCCTTGATAAATAATATCTTACTTACTACCTTCATAAACGTCTAAGTCATACAACCATTGTACACTTAGAAGCGTTAAGTCCAACTTCGAATACGATTCACGAGGATCGTTTATGTATTCGACGTTCACTTTGCTCGTCTCTTAATCTCTCATTCAACCTTCGCTCAAGGTTTTATTTTCTTTCATCGTTATTCAACCCATGAACCCCATGTTCATTATTCTTTCTTAATGTCGAAGCCATACTATTCGTTGTATGCTAAGACCGATCGTTCATTGCAACAACGTTGCGTTCACAGCGTCTATACGCTTTACCCTTATCTCTCATTACCATGACATAACATCGGAATGTTATTCATTACCTTCATCACTCAACGTCCAAGGAATCACAATCATAGCAATCCCTCACGTTCGTTCATTACGACTACGGTCCCGGATATCGGTTACGTAATCTGCGTTTGCATTCTTTTAGTCTCGTTTAATCTTTTCGTTCAACCTTTACTAAAGGTTTAAAACACTTGATTAAATGTTATCTTAGGTGAACTTATATGTTCATACTTCTTTCTTGCACATCCCCCAGTATTTGAGAAATAAAAATCTCATTTCTGGGCATTGCCACCTGCCGCATTGCCTTGTGCCATTCCTCCTCTCTCTCTCTCGCGTGATCTGCGACCTACTCCACCTTCTTTCTTGAGTCTCAGTTTGCGGTGCCAAACCCTTTGTTATCTCTCGTCTTTGTTGCGCCAATTAATGACACACTGAAGCTTCGAGAGCTTGGCGTTGCGGCACCACTTCTCAGCGGTGTCTGCGAGCTAAAAACAAAACCCTAGAAAATTTTTCTAAGTGTTAAGTCAAGTTTGAGCAGCGTGCTTCACGATCTCATAACTCCTTCGTTATAACTTCGGAGCGAGGTCGTTCCAAAGCCATTTTTTCTTCGTTATCTTACGTACTTTAACCCCATTGAGTAGAATTTTATTCTAACTCCATTACGTGTCATTCGATTGGCTTGATCTTCACCCTTTCGTTCATTTTACGTTTTTAACGTTCTTATTTCGTTCGTAAAGTAATTCGGTCATCCGAAACTCGGAACTTGTTCATTCTTGAGTCCACGACTCACATTTTCTACATTCTCTTACTTTCTTATGAAACCCTACACGTTCGGGTTCATTTACTAACTTTCTAATTCTCATTCGTCTTTTACGAAAATTTCGCCATAACTTCGTTATAGCTCAATTTTAATCCGTTCTTCATGAACGTTTCTAAGGTTCCTAACCAAACAATAAGAAACTAACTTATACGCGATGGTTTTAAACTTGTCCATCAACAACAATTATCCTACGATGGTTTTAAACTTGTCCATCAACAACAATTATCCTACGATGGTTTTAAATTTGTCCATCAACAACATTCTTCGTGTTCTTCGCGTGTTCTTCGCGTTCTTTGTTCGTTCTTCATTTTAATCGATATTTTGGATTACGATTCTACTTTTTCTTGGAATTTGATGTTATAGAACATCATTCCTTACTTATTTCACCTACTCGTTCATAATATTCATTCGGATCGCTCAACATCCTCACAAATCTTATACTTCCTTAAGAAATTTACAACTAAACTTCTAATTCTTATTTCTTCGTTTTCTCATGATTTCAACCATATGAAATCATTTCTAACATCATCTTCTCCCTATTCTCATTAAGCTATGTTTTAAACATATTTAACTTAAAGAAAATATTAGAAGAAATTAGGGTTGGATTACTGGTTCTTCTTTAATCCTCTTAGTTATCTGAAGAGGCGCTTTGCAAGCTTTTCAATTTCACGATCACTTTTGATCCGAGCATTCATGCTCACGCTCTTCCTCTTCCTCTTCCTCTCCCAACCGAGCTCTCTCTCTCTCTCTCTTAAGTGTAGGATTTTCAAAATCCTAGAAAATGAAAATCTAGCTTTCTATTTATAGAAAACCAAAGCTAGGGCAATTTGGTCATTTCGCCCTTAACCTCCTTACTATTCCCACCTCCTCCAACACTTAGCCACCAAGTAAACTTGGCCTCCACCCTTACTTGGTGGCCAAGTGGTTGGATCCATGCATGCCCATGGGTCATCCCATGGGTTGCCCCGATGGTTATTACCCATCCGTTTACCCATCGGTTCGATCAGCGGTTTCTTTTTCTTGGTTTGGGCCTTAACCCTAATTCTTATTGGGCCTTTCTTGGGCTTGATTTCACAAATCATTGGGCTTGACATAATCCAAGTCCAATTGGATTCTACAAAGTCCATGAACTCAAAGTCCATTAAGACTAGTCGTATTCTACGCATTCCATTCTCGTATTCTCGTAATCTCTTCAGTATTTATTTTCAGACGATATTTAGTATTATTATCGTCGTACTAATCTTCGTACTATACTCGTATAATAACTCGTATCATACTCGTATTTCTCACGCATAATAACCCTAGTTATTATATGTACTCATTACATTCTCGGAACTCACTTTCCCTAACCCTTAGGTTTTGAGTCCGCAGGCGAAAACTTCGTTTTTGCCATAACTGAAATATTATTGAATATTCCATCACGTCTCAAGATTTTACGTAATCAATAACTTCTCGAATTTCAAAATTTCAAAATAAATCTTTTCCCAAAAAATAGTTTGTTCGGAAAACGGTCTTGAAAATGGGTGAATAGTGAAATCCTCCCGACTTTATAATCATTTTTTCCCGATTAATAAAATATATATTTGTTCAGGAAAACATTTTTTCATTTTGTCTTGAAAATTCTTACAAAATTCCGTGTTGTTAAATCTAGCTGTAAGTGGCGAGAATCCTCCCGAAGCTTATAATCATTCTAGGTTATAGAGCGATTAATAAACACATCATTGTATTATCCATGGAGTGAACTTATTATGAATAGTATTAATAAAAATAAGTTGTTTTTTTTTAATAACTAATTCTTTAAACATTAAATTTTGCTGAGATCGGATAATCCAAAATTTTATATAAAATCAATGTACAATATTAATCTATTATCAGTAGAATTAATATAATAGTATATTATAAAAAGGTATAAATAATACAATAATTTTATAACAAAATAAAGTTCGTGCTTCACACATAATTAAGTCAAACACTATAAAAAAATATAAATCATCATAAATCCTTAGGGAATGAGACGATAATTCTTGACTGACCAACCCACCGCACCGTCAACCATGGTTAATGTACTAAAATCTAGCTTAATTTTAATATTTGGATATCTATTATTACATACTTCTAATGTAATTGTGGAAGATACTATTTCGTGCATACTTCTAGATTAGTACCTTTGGAATTAATCAAACCCCATGATAACCAGTAACATATTTTTTATTTGGCATAAACCAAATATGGAGCCAATCCTTCATTATTAGTCGATGTGGCTCAATTTTATTGGTTTGAGTCAAAAGATTGTTGAAGAATTGAAAATATTGAACATTTTTAGTGGGATTAAGAAAGAGGGAAAAAGAAGTTATAAATTAAATAACACATGGTTCCCAAGAACTTATCCGTATAAGAAAAATGAAAGGGAAAAGAAAAGAAAACTTTGTTGATAAAGCAAAAATATGCATAAATTATTTGGTAGCAATTGTTATCGAGGCAGATGCCCTCTGGAGTCTCACTTATCCAAATTATGTTGTTTCCTTTACTAACTTTTTGGGAGAGTTTAGTTTGAGGACTCCAGACTCCTTGAGATTAGAGGGGTAAATTCGGATGTATAGGAATTTCGGGTTTATTTGTTTTGCAGGTTGTTTTTCTTTTTGGATTCACATGCTATTTGTGTACTTGGAATGGCACCCCCTTTTGCGTCGTTCTGAATAATATTCTTTTACTTATCTAACAATTTTTTTACCATATTCAGCTAAAAATTTAATTTCCTCTGCTCACAAAGCATCCCTTGCTCCTAAATTCTAAAAAGGCTTCAAATGTCCCTCTTGGAGATGTTGTCAAGTCGAGACTCAAGTAGTTTTCATTAATGAATAGGTTAAAGAGAAAGGCCCTGAGGGTAGGTGGATTACTGTATCATTTTAAGTAAGGAGTTATCAATTTTCCACCTTATTGCCATAGGTAAATCTCATTATTTTCTTTTATTATTATTATTGTTATTGTTATTATTATTATTATTATATATAAACTAATTTTTTCTTGGGTTTCTGTTATTGATTGAATTGGTCATATATTTTGTTTCGTCACATGATTTCAACTTAGTTTTCTCCATTTTTTTCTTTTTTCTAATGTTTGTTGTTTGTAAGGTGATTAATTTATTGTTTTCTTTTTCCAATAAGTCTAATTATATATGCCCACACTTATCAACCTAAAATCATTACATTTCATGTAATTTTGGTTCACTTTGTGGCTTTTGTGGGTGCTTATATTCTATCATGTTTACTGATTTTGGTTTCTGTTTATCTTTTGATATGGTCTTTAGTTTTATGCACTTGCACTATCATCTTTATAATATGTAGCTTATTCTTGAATTTATTAGGTGTTGGTTCAACTATTTATTAGGGAACTCATTCGTATTGAGGGGTGCTTTGCAGTTCTGCGCAACCTGTAAGTCAATGAAATTTGAACTACTTCAAATGATATTCACTTTGCACATATAGTTATTTATGGTTCGCCTTCAACTCAAATGTGCAGGTATCTAAATAATAATTATCTTACGGGAGGAATTCCTGCACAACTTGCAAACTTGGCAAATCTGAAACTTTTGTAAGTTCTGCATACACATATATAATGTTCTGGAATTATATTCTTAGCATATATTGATAGCAATAAAAAGTTACACATACAATTGATTTTTTTAATTGCTAAAGTCTCCTGTAGAGTATCAAGGTACATTAAGAAGGCGTGGATTTCATGGTTGCTGCTGTTAGTTCTGATATTCCTCTATCAGGGTAAGCATCTTCTTCTTTACGTTTTTAGCTTTTTTCGGTTTATTGATTCTTAAATAAAACCCTTTGTGTTGTTAAGGTTTTGTTAGATTTTTGTGGGTTTCGTAGATTTTTGAAGCAAACCCCATTATGTTTTAGCTTTTTTTATAGATTTTTGAAGCAAACCCATTATGTTTTGGCTTTTAACTTTTGTTGGTTTTGTAGATTTTTGAAACAAGCCCTTTATGTTTTTAAGCTTTTGTTAACTTTTGTGGGTTTTATACATGTTTAAAGCAAAATCCATTAACTGGGTTTTGTAGATTTTTGAAGCAAGCCCATTATGTTTTGGCTTTTACCTTTTGCGGGTTTTGTAGATTTTTGTATAACAATGTGTAATAATGTGTATACATGGCTCTATTTATGAGTTTGCAATTACTATATATGGGTCTCTTAATTTTGCTAATCATATGGATTCACAACGTACTTGAAGAAAATGAACGTTCATAGAGTTTTTTGTGACATTCTGAGTTTTAGCTGATGAGTTTTTGGTTTTCCTAGAGACATATGTTTATTTTCTTAAGTCTTCTGTTTTTATTTCCTGTTTTTTAAATTTTAATAAGTAGTCAATGAGGCTAATGGTTTTGTTTTCTCTAGACTTTGCACAATGGTGCAAACTGTAGATTTCTTTAGCATTTTCTATTTGTGTTTTGTGTTTATTGTTATTGTGGTTCTTTGAATGGAAATTTTACTTTACTTTACAGTTTATAAATCAATGGCTTGATTGGGGATGTCTGAATATAACATATTATAGAAGTTTCACATTAGATATCTCTTATATGTATGCTCAGATTTTGTATTATTATGTCATATTAGTGGGAGTGTCAAAGAGATTTTGATACATGAGCACTGTAGGATGTCTGTTCTCCTACTCATATTTTGTGAGTTTTGACCAATTAATTTCTTAGAAATAGTATTTTAGGTGACACACAATAGAATTTGGTTAAATTGGAAGTGTAATTTTGTATACTATTACTTCTTTTGATTTGTTTATTAACAATTACATAATTAGGTTAAATTGTTTTTCAATTGTCGAGGGATTTGTTCGGGAAGGCTATATTAGAACCCGGTCCACCAAAGAGATTTTGCACTTGATTGTTCTGAAGCCGTAAAATCTCGGGTTGTTGCTCATTCATATATCTTTGTATGTGTATATACATTAGGACCATATTTTTAGAGTTTGTTTTCTGTTGTGATTTTTTTGCTATAATTGATTTCACGGCATTGCCTCGGTTATTAAGTTGAGGCCACGAATATATACTTTGTAGGAAATGTATGAAGCGTGAAGGGTATACATTTGTAATCAATGTGGCCCTAAGAAGCATAGAAATTGATAAAGCAGGTCAAGTATAGGAAGATTCAATTTGAGATGGTTTCTGTGATTTTTGTTTGTCCGTTCCATCAAATTTTACACAATAATGTTGTTTCTTAGCTGAACATGTTTATGTAAAAATTGAACTCTGAAACATGCACATTTACATTTTAGGATCTTTGTTTCACTCTTCCATCATTCATTCGAGTCCATTCTTCTCTCAAGAAATGGTATATTTTAGTAGTGTCTTACATTTCTAAACAGTTCATTCAAAATGAGATATTTACCAACCAAAAATACCATACATAATGTAAATGATTTTATTCAAATTAAGGGAAAAATTGAACGTCGTAGATATTATTGATAAGAAGGCACAGAGGACTATTACATGTATGTGTATTTACTAGGAGGAAATGGAGTTCTAAAGATGAGGGAGTAAGACAGATGAAGGATAAAAAATTCTGTATGGAGTATATCAAAATTATTTTCATTCTACAAATAAAAAAACAACCATTGTCACTAACTACAAATTATATCCATTCTACAATTTTTTTTTATAATTAAAAAATATCCTTTAATCGAATTCCAAAAAACAATCAGTGTCACTAACTACTACTACAACACTCAGAAGCTCCAGAACTTTGCGTGCTAATAATGTTGCTGGATTTCTCAGCATTGTTTCCTTCTTTCTAAAGCTCAGCTTCTTTGGCAGATAAACCCTGAAGCCCAGATAATTAATCATTTACTATCATATGGCAGTGGCATCGTTGTGGTTTTGAGAGTAATTAAGTAGCTGAGACTGATGCTTGAATAAGTTGTGGCATCGTTGTAGTTTTGAGAGTTTTCTTAAAGCACCCGCAGGAGACAACAAATGATCTTTGTAGGAGACAAAGTATGAGAACGTGGTGAATATAGGAGTTAGGAGTTTCCTGTGAAAGGAAATCTAACTTTTTCTTTGCACTCCAAAACTTATTAATACTGACTGAATTAAGATTATGTTAAATGTATTTCAGAAGTCAGAATTGTGTAAGTTTTGGTGATACTAGAATGTCATTCAAAGTACAGACAAGTAAATAAAGATCATAAAAATTTTGTTTTTATCATTTCAATTGTTTCTCTGTGTAAGTGTATATACATTATACACAAAAAAACAAATGAATATACATTATAGGGAATAGTGGTGAGAGTTTACCGATTTGTACATTACACTCTAAGTATGTGACTATTGCTTTTAACCTAGTGGCAAATTAAGTGACCTCAACTTGATGTGGGAAAAAAAATGAGGCATTTGAAGGAACCAAAAGTAATGCCCCCACAACCATTTCATATTGCACACTTGTGAATGTTTCTATATTGCTATTTCATATTAGTGACAAAAGTCACAAAACTTTGTAGCAAAATCAAATACGTAGCCCCAAGCACATCTTTATCAATCTAACATCCCACCACACTGCGTCACTCCCTTAAAAAACTAATAAAATTGCTTCAATAGGTAACAAAAAAGCAACCCAAAATTTATAACCAGTTCATGCTTATAAGCTCCCCTGAATGACACATTACATAGACTGAACCAAAAGGAAATGTTAAAATTTAATTGAAACCGGTTTAGTGCATACGAAGGGTGAGGATTCCAATCTTGTTGTCCTCATCTCGAGAAAATACACGACACTTGACCACCGTGATAGTTCCTCATCGTCTTGTGCCTTTCTAGATGATCAGTAGTGAGATTTAACACCACAAACAGATAAAAGAAGAATAAGGGAGAGAAGAAAAGGAAGAACGTGAAGGTTAAATAAAGCTGGCAAACATAGACCAGATCCTAAATTGTTTATCCAAAAAATGTAAATTTCCAGATGCAAAGTAAGATCATGAGTGATTGATACCATCTAAAGCAAACTTCATGAAACACTGAAACCAGGGTACGATAGTATTATTTGCCAAATCATAATATAACTTTAAGGTAAAAAAGAAACTAATTAGTTTAAGGCCTCACGTATGTTTAAGGAGCTGCCACGAATAAATAACACCACTTTGTCGACACGTCCAATCTCCAAAACTATCTAAAATATCAGGAAAAAAAGGTTCAAGAGCAATATTCATAAGAATTTCAGAAGAATCGATCTATTCCATGCCACGACCATAGGAAAGTTTTCTACATGATACACTACTATTCTCTAAAATGCACACTTTGAATGAAAACAAAACTGTCTTTTACTAATATTTTGAGACTTCTCCTCCCGCCAATCTCGATATATTGAAAAAAGTTCCATTAGCACATTCATTTTACGTACTTCATTTCAACCACAAGGCAATAAAATCAATAATTTTCTTGCCCACCAAATTTTCAGTATTCAGTTTAATGTGCTTATTTTAGTTATACGGAAAACATGGGAAAGATTGACAAATGGCTTTAATATGGAGAAAGCAACTATTGAAGTATAAAAACCAATATATTGGGACCTCAAAACCATCCAAAATAAATAGGAATTAGATTGCAACATTTACCATATGTTCATATTACAGAAGAAAAAGGGTCAAGGAGTTTGATGTGTGTATGTTGTTATTAGATGTGCATGTTCTCCATAAACGTGTTCCATCACAACGTAAGGCCTCCATGTTCTTCTTGCAGGAATATGAAACTGGTAAATATATTAGTTCAATGATAACACAAAGAATACAAACTAAAACTTAGATAATTAAAAGAACTAATAAAAGGGAAAGGACAGAATGAACGAAAAAATTTAAATGAAAATGATGAAACAGAAACTTAGAAGCCGTGTCTTGATCAAATGTGAAGTATTTGACACCTTAGACATAGACACACAAACACATATTTATGTATAATGTATCACCACATTTAAGAAGAAGTTGATCACACAGACACACATATATGTATACCATATCAACACATTTAAGAAGTAGTATAAGCTTTTTAATTTGTATCTGTGAAAGTAATAACTTACGCAGGGAATGTTTTGAATACATCTTCTGTTCACTTAACATGGAAATCTAAAATGTTTTAATTTGTAGTGATTACTAAACCAAAGAGAAACCAATCAACGGTTCCTACTGAACAATGTTGTTACATTATTAGATTTCATGATTCATGTGGCCATTGATCAGGCATAGAACCATTCACACTGTCCTACTTTTATCTGGCTTCATTGTGCCACACTTACAATCTTACACTTTTATCAAGTTGACTTTAACAGTTGTTGGCTTTATCGGTCGAAACAATATACATGTATACCAAGTAACACAGCATCCAAAATTATTCAACCAAACTACATTAGAAATACAATGCTATAAGGTATATAAAGCAACAGAAATAAAGGCATCAACAAACAAACAATAACTAATATGCTTAGACAAAAAGATTTTTCCCTTTTATCTCATTCTTCATTATGTGACCATAAAATGTTTATGCAAATATAGTTTGCAAAATCCATGATGATTCAAACCTCTTGCCCACTTGATCATTAATTTACATTACTTTATAAACTATAAGTTCATGTACACAATCATAATGATGTTAGCAATATTCCATCAAATTCCCATGACCCAGATTATTAAAACCGCTTAAAACAATTACAAACTATATCAGAAAATTTACACAGAATATTATTATGCAAGAACAACACATACACACTTGTATACATGCATAGGGAGAGAGAGATACAGACCTTAACATCACAAGGCTGGAAGTAGATGAAAAGAAAATACCCAATCACTACACCAGCAGAAAGTCCAACTCCGAATCCAGTGAACCCCAATACAGTACTTACAATACCCATTTCCAACTTACCATTTCAATCCAGAATCCAAATCAATCCCAACAAAGAACTCAATCAACTAAGCTTGCAAAATTCAATCAAACCTAGCAAACCCATTTAAAAGCACCTTGAGTTCATGATCTATAATAACCAAAACAGTTGATATAATTAAATTACAAAGGATAATATCAAAATAGTTGATATAATTAAAAACTCTTTATTTTAGTGATTTAGGGGATTATAATCAATAAATTAAGAGAGAACAATTAAATTATAAAGGATAAATTATTGTCAAGATAAGCAAAGGGTTGTAAATCTAAGAGATCACCCAAAGGAATTTCTTGCTATGGTGCCATCTAAGATTCATGAGTGGACAATTAAAGGAATTTATTGCAAAACATTATTCAAATTTTGTGAGAGAATAATTCACCAAGTTTTTTAAAATTAAACTTCATCAATACTAATAGTAAGTTAAAATAATTCCATTCAACAGAATCATTTACTACCATGGAAAAGGGATTTAATTAACTAAACAAATTAAAAAGGATACTTTCAATACACTGAAATGAAAGTTATGTCTGAACCTGTATAAACAACTTCTTTGATTCCCTAATATCTTATAAATGTTTTCAAAAAATTTCAGGGGAGGTATACATAACATAATAAATTTATACCCCCTCCACTCTACAATAATAGGATTATTTTTGTGTAACAGATGGGAGTATAAAATTATAGAGGGAATAATGCTGCACAAAATTGTACAATTTATTAGTCAAAAAACCTTTCCAATTGAACCTGCTTGACATTCTAACATGCAATAAGAAACATATTCAGCACTTCAAATTTAAATTTAACCTAACTTGATTGTCATCTTGATCAAAAACCTTGTCATTCAAAAGCACTAATTTTTTAATACAACTCCAGAATTGGTTCTCTCAAATGTATGCATGAACATGGATATAAAGCCTTCTTTTCAAGCATTAAAAATTTACATACATTAATAAGACAAAAAAATGATTCCGAACCTTTATGTGGGGGGTGCGGGGGGACACTCTCCCTACAGAAACGAAAATCTTATAATTTTCTTTAGTTTGAGGAATGCACCAAATGATGAAAAGCATAATCGACCCAGACAAAAAGAGACGAATAAAATGATGCATACAGCTGATCCAGTTGTAGTGATAAAACATCGCTCTTGTATCATGAAGAGAATGCAAGGCGTTAAAAAAAATAATTAAAAAAAGAACTAAAATACCTAGACAACTAAAATAGATATACGGCTAATCTTAATTACATCAGCTACAATAAAAGGAATTTCTTGATATGGTGTACTCTGTCATCTAAGATTCATGAGTGGACAATTAATTTTAAAATTAAACTTCAGATCAATACTAATAGTAAGCTAAAATAGCAATAAGAAACCCTGTAATCTCACCTTATTCAATTGATCGTCGTAGTCTATTTCATTAACTGACCCTTGCATTTGACAGCTACCACTCAAAACTGGGGTGATCTAGAAAGCAAACCAAACAACATCAATTACAGTGGAGTTATAAATTACCCAAACCACCTAAAGCACCTAGCATCCTAAGCATGATAACTGATAAGAAAAAAATATGATTGTTTATTTTAAATTAAATTAAATTTATTTTAAAAATCCCAATAATAATAATTTTGCAAAAAACAAAAGGAAACATTAGGGGAAATTAAAATTGAAAGGATTGGAAACATAAACATTAGGCGAAACCAAATAATCAGTCAATTGAGATCATCCCTGCCAACCCCAGCCATGGATTCCAGCAACAGATGAAAAATGATTATTATAAACCCAATCTAATTATTATAAACCCAACCGGACAGATGAAAACAGAATAAAATAATAGGAAGAACAACCCAAATCAGTAAGAAAACTCAATCCGGGAACCAACGGAAGTAAGGGGATGGGATATCTGCATAAAACAATTTGTCTAACCCAGTTGCCGGCGATGACAATCCATAGATCTGAACCAGAAATCGAAGATACCAAGACAAACCAATAACATCCAAATCTGAACTTAAGAAAAGTAGCAAGAAAAACATACGATTCAATTCGAAAGCATAAAAACGATACAGATGTTTATCCTTTGCGCTGAGTCTTCTTCGCTGTTTTGAAAGAATTTGAACGAATGAATTTAGTTACCATATTTGAATGGGAATTAGCGGAATGAATATATGAATTTAGGTTTTTACGGTATTAATTAGGACGCACATGTGTTAATTTTTTAGAATGACATATGTTAATTTAGGAGCATTAATTAGGATAGACAGGTGTTAAATTTATACAAGGACATATGTCAAAATATTGTGTCATGTACTGTGATTTAGTATATATAGAATAGCGGAATGAATATATGAATTTAGGTTTTTACGTTATTAATTAGATGCACATGTGTTAATTTTTTAGAATGACAGATGTTAATTTAGGAGCATTAATTAGGATAGACAGGTGTTGAATTTGTACAAGGACAGATGTCAAAATATTGTGTCATATATTGTGATTTAGTATATATAGATTATAGATAGGAAAGAAATCACTTGAAATATTCTTATATAAATGTGGTAAATTTAGTTGGCATATCGGGTCTGTAAAGTACAAAGGCGAAGGTAGGATTCAGAAACACACATATACATACACACATACATATACACACATATGAGTATATATATATGTGTGTGTGTGTGTGTGAAGAACAAATTTGAGAAGCTTTATGATCGCAGTTAACATAGTAAGCTTCTCTATGTTGGCTGAGCTATAATATGCTTATTATCTATTTCTCCAGTTGTGTAGAATTCTTATTAGATATATAACTTATGTTTCAATTTTACTTGCACATGACTCAATCAATTTGTACATATATCCTTTTCAATACATTTTGTTATCAATTTTCAAGTTGTTGATTTAATTTGTTGATTCTAAACGATTCATTTCAATTTTTGCAGTCTTGGGATATTGCTATTGAATGGAAACGTGCTCATTCAACAACAAGTCGAGGATGGAGAAAAGTTAACACGGTTATGTGTATTTTATAATTCTTAAATTGTATTCAAGTAATCACGTGCCTATTGTTTCTTTCTTGCGATACTACTAACATTTTACTTTCTCTTATAAATAACAGATTTTTGTTACAAATAATATTTGTTGGTCGTGGACGTTGTCGATGTATAGTCTTTCTTTTCAAAGGTTTATGTACCGAAGACATGGTAGAGCTTGACAGATCTACAAGAAAAATGTTGTTATATGTATTTTTAAGAACAAGTTTATTAAAAGTGGTAATATTTTTTGGCAGATAATTGGAAAATAGATTGTTGTAAAATTATTTTTTTAGGTACATTTGGAAGCTGTTTATTATGGTTGATCAGGCATTCAGAGCTTTGTTTGTTTATTTGACATGATTAATGCAATTTCTAGAATGTCCAAGTTCTCTTTTTGATAAAAGGTATGCAGGTTTGTATGGAGCAATTAATATCTTATTTTCCGTAAATTAATTTGCAAACTTTGTTGGTTATGAGTTTGCTAAAGTAACTGTATCAGGTGTTTTCATTTGTTTTGTTTTTGGCTAAATTATTGAAAGTAAACCAGAGTTTTGATATGTCTAGCTGTGCTGTGATTTCTTCTTTTATATCTCCTTGAGTTGCTTCTGGGAGCATGTAATCATGCTTTGGAATTGAATTTGGAGCAGAAATTTTCTTAGTTTTGAATTCGGATTTCAGTTGATCAAATTTGATGTCTCTGGAGGTCAAGATCAAGTGACTTACGCCACAATCACAACATCGTCTCCAAAAGCAGCTTGGCGATCATATGCAGCATTATCCCCAGCTAGACGAACTGAAGCCTGGAAAAGCAAGAGTGCAGAGAGAGAGAAAAAAAACAATGAGATAAAAACTAAACACAGGTTGGTAATATATCAGCCAAAAACATCTAAAAACAACTTTTTATGTTTTTATACATCAATAAGAACCCAAATCTTGAAACTAATTGCGGAGTTACGACCTCTGAATTATCAAAAATAAAAAATCAACACTCAAATCATTCAAGTTTATACAACAGTAAAAAAAAAAAAAAAAAACCATAACTGGTTTATGCATTGTTTAAAAAGAGAGAGACGGCCGAAAAAGGCAAAACAATTCAGTGAATAGAACAAAAATTCTAAAGGGACAAAACAAAAGATTTAAAAATTCTCCCAACCAAAAAAAGGAAAGATCAAAACGTTATTAATCAATACCCAATTATAAACCACAATTCTCTGGACATATTACAATCCAACCTCAATCTGCTAAGGTTCACACACTAACGAAAGGCTGAATTGACAGGAAATTGAACATACTTCTAATAATAGGATAAAGATGATTAAGTAACAAAACTTGCAGAGAGAGAAGAATCAGGGGTTTGATGAGAAAATGATGAAGTGGGTCGAAGGTGCCAACAAAACTTTCTGTCTATTAACAGCTTTCTCCATTCTTCTCACTCTCTCTCTCACACACTGAATATTTAAAATTTTATAAATTGGGAGACGAAGCATAATGTATACAGTGAGATTTATCTCGAACTTTGGACGATTCTTATGTTGTTTTCATGCTTCTGGTGGTTTGTTTCTCATAGGGTAGGTTTAGATCTCAATTAATTTTTTTCAATAATGGTGGCGACAGGAGACTATATTTATATTAGAGCTGTCAATTTAATGTTTTAAGTAAATAATGAGCATGTAGCGAATTTTGATGAACAAATAAATAATGAGCATGTAGATACAATTTGTGTCAAAATTCTTGACTTCTTTACTTTTTAGATGTGATGTCTATCTTGATTAGAAATTTTCTTATTTACAACAAATAATTACAAAATTTTCTACTTTTTATCAAATATTTACTTTTTTCACATTGTCAACTCACATTTTTTTTTACATTTAGATTCATTTTTAGGTATTAAATAATTACACGAGTAGTGCCGGAGGCACGGGTTAATCCTAGTATGTATATATATATATATATATATATATATATATATATATATGAAAATGATCCATAGCAAGTATTTGTTATGGATCAAAATTGGGCAAATAACATCATAACCGTCCATTCCAATAATCAAGCGCTGAGATTAAAAATGGGATACTGCCGTCCGCTACTTCGTCGGGCGGAAGGTGAAAAATAATGATCCCCTTACGCTAGACCAAGTAGCGGATTATAAAAAAAATCAATGCCAACTTACCCCCAAGCGAACTGTACTGCCCTTTCTAATCTGATTGGATATTGGCAGTCTAAGCACTACTCCAATAAAACGCCCCACAAACAAGGAAACCGCCAATATTCAATCAGATAATAACAACAATCCAATATTTGCATACAAATCACTGAAACTGTCAATTAGCCATGCAATCTAATATGCAATCAAGTACAAATCACAAAAGGAATCAAATCCAAATCAAAGAAGGAAACAAAATATAGGATAGTCTTCGGGCTAAAATAAAAAAACTCACCGGAATTAGTAAGACCTGCAGGGCAGATCAATACGTTACAGGGTTTAATTGGCCATCAGGTCCATTACAAGATCTTGCCAACTATATTTAGCTGGTCTGCAACCCAATGTTGCTAAAGGTGTTATTTGCTTCAAATTTTAACCGGCTCAGTTAAACTTTATGACAACCCTGTCTGTGTCTGTTGAATCATACCTCAAAACTCTCCCCTAAAACATGTTTTGAGGTCATCTAACATAATAGATGCAATATGTATTAGAGTTCACATGCGTGAGACAAATCCTTCGATGAGATTGTGTGTTTGTGTGTGTGAAAGAGAGAGATTTAGTGTACTTTAATGACAAAAAAAATTGTCCACCAGATGAACGAATACATATTTATCAGGAAATGCTTATCCAAATGCCTGAGAAGATTATATATATGACCTGTTTCTTTAAAAACATACTAGCAATTAACAGTCCAGATTCCTCTTCACCCCAAAAAAGTGAATAAAAAAATAACAAAAGAAAATCGGTGGCGTAGCTATCTGCACAGATACAGCTGTGCCACATATATTCTATGTATATTTTGTTAATCAACTAAACTAACTACCAAGCATTGACATCCATATAAGAAAACCTCTAGGACAGCTTCAGTGCCATTTCTTGAAGAAGTGCTTGTTTCTGCGATGCAGTAATCACATGATTTGTTTCAGCATTCTCAAGCACATCAGCAATTATTCCAGCGGCATGACCTCTTATATATTCCTTTGAGATCTCCTCCTACAAACTAACTGTTGTTGCAACTGATGCTATTTACACCAAGCCATTCGCTAGCAGAGTTATCATGATAGGACCTGGACAGACAACTGATGTTCTCTCACCGCACCTGGTTATAAAAAATACATTCTTTGTAGTGTAACTAGATTTTACCTGAAGAATATTCCATAGCGAAGAACAAGTGCAAGTGATTGCAAGACAAATGCCAACAAGTACCCAATATATTTTTTAGGAATGTCCCTAGACACAGAGAATGAATATGTGATCCTTGAAAAAACAGACATGTACAAAGTGAGAAAGATCACATATGGATAAGTTTCACATCTCAGCATAAATTAATGGAATCTCAGTCCAGCAAATATAGCATTCCGTTGCAATTTTTATTTGTATCCCACTACTCACAGAATAGCTATAGATCATGTTGTTACATACATTTATCAGAATTTTGTCCCCTAAACTAATTCTGAAACTCTTAATTACAACAGTACATAGGAAGTAGTACCTGCCACTCAGGCTGAAAACCAGCAGAAGCAGCAGCAAGTTTGCTAGAGAGTTTTCTTTTCAAGCCCTCAATTTCTTAAGCATAAAGAGAAAAGCATGGCTATTAATAATCTTTCTCTCCAATTTGCAGGAGAAGAATATGGGGGTGATTATGTTCCTGCACCTGCAAAGCCAAAACCATGTATAATGTTTGTGTGCATTGAAAAAGACTACTAGATATGTGCCATATTTTGCCTCTTCATCACGTAATAAAATATTATAAAATCTACTAAGAGATGGTAGAGAGATAATTATCAGAAGAAATTAAACAGGAATGCCAGGAGAGGGATGCATGTTAGTATTGACTGCATACAGACATGTACATACACTCCAATTAAATTAGCTAAAGGGTACACTAAAAGGAAATGACATGTCCACATAAAAAACAAAGAGCTAATACTATTAAATTTACTAAAATAATCAAAAATTAAGTTATAAAAGAAATAACTAACCAAAAAAATATGATACAGGAATGCTCTAGTCTCCCAAGTATAGGTTACACATTTACAGCAAAGAGATGCAACAAACTGAAGAGCACATACATTTGTCACAAGTAAAAAATGGAATTTTTTTTTTTTTGCACAAGTAAACTTCTAGTAATCAATTGAATAACAACAAAACACACCACTTTCACAAGAACTAGCGGATAACTCTACTTCACGGATTAAAAAACTTTGTTTCTTCTCACTATATACATCAAAAGTTAACAATCCTATATGTGCACACAACAAGGACAATGTCAGGCCAATGTAAAACAATACCAACAAACCTAACCCAGGAAATAGATATCCTTAACACCTTTGCAACACACGAAATTGATGGTAAAGCTAAAATTCCAATCAGAAAGGTCCTGTAGTTCTCTGAAATAGGCAATTGGTTCAACTAACGGATACCAACTAGAAATACACAATTTGCTTCAATACATAACAACTCTACAGTTAATCATTCATAAAACAATTGGCTTCGATAAAACAAAAAAATAATCAACAATCTCATACTTATTCAAATGTATATGAAATTGAGGTTGATTATACAGCACACAAGCAACAATTATGAAATTACTGAAACATAAAAATTACGTTTTACAAAATAAAATCTAAATTGATCAAAAGTTACCTGAATTGAAGAGGATCCGAGGATTGGATTGGAGTGAAGAGGGGTATATGATATCTGTACTCAAAATTGCCAGTCGGACACAAAGGAGGGTTTGGTATAGAGGATTCACTCGAAATCGAAATCGAGTTTTCGCAGCAGGAGGGAAATCACAAAAGGGGTTTGTGGGTTCGCAGCAAAATGGGAAATCGCAGAAGGGGTTTGTGGGTTCATCGCATCAGCAGTGAAATCGCAGATGGAGAAAGAAATTGGAGAAGAAGGGTTTGTGGGTTCTTCGCATCAGCAGTGAAATCGCAGATGGAGGAAGAAATCGCATGGGGAAGGAATCGCAGGTGGGTTTGTAGGTTTAGTCGAATAGCAAGAATTCATACGCTAATTGTTCAAGCGGATGTGTAGTGGGCAATTTGGTCCTTAACTTATTTTTCACCTTCCGCCAGACGAAGTACTGGACCGCAGTATACCAATTTTAATTCCCGCGCTTGATTATTGGAATGGACGGTTATGATGTTATTTGTCCAATTTTGATCCATAGTAAATACTTATTACGGATCATTTATATATATATATATATATATATATATATATATATATATATAGTGAAATTTCTTCCATAGCAAATCCTATTTCTTATAGAAAGATCGCAACAACACCCTTTTGGACCGTTGATAAAATGAATAGATGGATGCGATTAACTTTTCTATTTGATAAGTTTAAGACAGGTTGTTGTGTTTAATTATTTACCTGCACTTCTATTTCTATTTTTAATAAAGAGGCCCACGTAAAATTAACTTGTCAAGATATTTATAAAAATAAATATTTATTATTAAAATAATCCCACTTAAGAGTTTGTACTGGCCATACATTTTTTTTAATTTTTTTTATTTCTCCTATTTGCATACAAAGTTGATACTATTTGGCATTAAAATAATAAATAATCCGTGGGAAGAGCTTCTACCGCCATACATTTTTTTTAATTTTTTTTATTTCTCTCTACGTAGACAAAGCCGATACTACCGTCATTAAAATAATAAATAATCCTACTAAGAGACAGTCGATACTAATTGGTATTAAAAATTGAAAAAATAACCTATTTAAGATAAATATTGTCACTACCGGTATTAAAAATTGAAAATAATACCTACTTAAGATAAATTTTGTCACTACCGGTATTAAAAAATTGAAAAAATGATTTTATTCAAGCAATTCGATGTTAAACTGATTCGAACTCGCAACCTCAAACTCCAAAAACACTTATATGACCACCCGAGCACCACGGACCTAGTCATTAATTTCAACCAAGAATATATCTTTATATTAAAACTTCACCATCCCCAAAATCTATATTCTTCGCATTATTATTATATTACGATTTATTATTATTAATAAGTCTATATAATACATATGGGGTTTTCTATTTAGAAATAAGTTAATATCTATATTTATTAAGCAATGATTATTAGTAATGATTTTATATATTAAGCAATGATTTTATTATTAAGAAATGATTTTATTATTAATAAAACTAGTGAAGTATAATAATAATGTGATTATCGAATTTATAAAAGTAGTGAAGTATTATTATAATAATAATAATAATGTGATTATCAATATTAGAAGTACAGATTATACCAATACTAAGATCGCATAACATTAAGAGGAATAAGACATATTACATGTTCATTTTCATAAAAAAAAAAACATAGAATGATTAATACAACCGACGCCTATTTTTTTGGCTCAGGAATCCCTAGCACTCGATAGTGATTTCGCTTATCGTGGTAGGTTTCAAAGCCACAAATTGCACATTTTCGATGAGTCTTAGAAGGAATGATTTTCTCGAGTGCACTCTGAATCTAGATTTTTTTATGCCCTTTGTTTGAGAAATATTAGGCGACAAAAACTCTTCTTCTTCTTCCACCTCTCGCATCTTCATCGCCATTATCGATCCCATATCATGATTTGGATCTCCAACTGTCGCAATCAATGTCGCCATCCGCCAGTTCAAGAATATTCTCATCCGGATCATATCGGGTCAACCAACTCTTTTCTCTCGCATTCGGGCTTTAAGAACAGCTTTTGTAACCTCCTGATCGAAAAAGCCGCTTTGCTTTCGCTAACTCCCGGTAATCACCCATCAAATGATTATAGCGCATTGCTTGATTTTGTTCAAGTCGCCAGATGTGGAGTTAAAGAGTAAGTCTTCACCATCGCTTTTGTTCAAGGCTCTCTTGTCCAATCGATGAAGGATCATGCCTGGCCGGTATTTGTGAAATACTCTTTGCTATGAAATATCTCAAGATGTGCCTCGCATAATTCACCGTGAGTGAGAAAACATTTGGCGCTTACATGTTACCGATCCCAAATTGTCGATTGTTGACAACTTCTTTATATCTTCCACCACTTTCAACAGATTCAGATTATATAATCGATAAACCTTAGTATATCGATGACACACAACTCACTAAGTTTATGAACATCAGATTTCATGGAATCGATTTAATCGACGTTGGAAACGCCTAAACATCTCTTTTTGTGTACACTTGCAAAGATGAACTTCTAAAGATGAACCGAAAGTACCATAATCCTTTTACGATGTTTTGTTATGTAGTACGGCCTCTCTCCCCGATAAACCTGCTCTTTCTACAAACTTTTCGACTCAACAAAGACAAAACATAGCATACTGTTGATGCATTAACATACTCATCAAAAAGGCATTCACGCTCGCTTCTTCCAGGTGGTAGTCATTCCCAAGGCAAAATATCTCTTCAGATATGCTGGAATCCATTTTCGTCAGACATCATACAAACTTCCAAGCCATTCATTAGTATACAATTCATGGAACTTATCGTAATATGCCAACGCTTCTTCAAATTCCTCGATGGACAATGAGTTATACACACAAGCTTGTTAAAATCATTTTTGAACGATGGGTGCTCGTAATAAACATGATGCAATTTTTTCAGAAATTTATTGCTAATATGCCAAGAACACAATAAATGATAACTAGTTGGAAGTACCGTAGCAATAGCATTACTCACGGCTCGTCTCGATCAAGATGATGATGGTTGTAGGTGTTTTGTAGTCCCTGGCTTCAAGCCACGTCTGTAATACCCAAACAAAAGTGTCCTCCGTCTCATCTCAGAATAAAGGCAAATCCAAACAATATAGATCGATAATGGTGGTTGACCCTAAGAATGGAACAAACGGCACGCCATACTTATTTGTCCCAGATGTATTATCAAATGTCACAACGTCTTCGAACCGCTGATATATAAACCTTGATCAAGGCCAACCCACAAAATACAAGTTATGCGGTTGTTTTCACCGGTTTCACTCGGAAAAAAAATTTGCCGGCACTCCCGGATGCAAGTTTGTTCAAATGATCGACAGCTAGATTTTGTGCATCATTTTCATCGCAGAATCACGCCTTAAATCTCGCACCACATTCTCAACATTAGCAAAGAGAGAAAGGAACATTTTGCAACCCACCTCCCATTGTGCTCAAAACATTCATCATCTTACTAGACCAATACCGGACTTATTTAAAGTGTCAATTAAATTCTTGCAACAGAGTAATATTTCGTGAGTCTCGATCAAATCTACTTTGGTGGGGGTCACTAAGTGATGATTGTGCTCTAATTCAACAAAGAGATATATGCCAATTGTCCTCTTTCTTATTGTGAATAACATATATTCTAGCTTTTGCACATTGTTCATCTCTATCGAGTCTCTCTGTCTAGTTATTTTATTACTACTATCTTCATCATCGTAAACTCTTGCCAACAATTGGTGTACGCTTTCTTACATACATACCGCTTAGATCCGATATCATTCAGATTAGCATGTTTACGATTAGTTGCAATTCTAATCTCAAATCCATTTTTGCGAGCATATGATCTATAAAAATATTCAACCTCTTCCAACGTACAAAATAATTGACCAACGTATGGAACAATATTAGATTTATTACTTTCAACTTCACTGACAAATTCAGATGTATTATATGACATTTTGAAAAACTTACTTGTGAATAATAGTGATGAATTTTGCTCGATCGTAACTTCAACTTGATTTTTCAAGTGAAAGTGGGCAAACAGATGAAACACGAGAAAATAAAAGTAGACTTCTAGACAATATTTAAAGGTAAAAAGACCAAATTTAAAGTAAAAAGACACGAATTTTGTCGCTAATTAATGCTCAAGAAGTTAAACTAATGTACTTTTCCCATATAATCAATGTCGCTTTTTCTATTCCATAGTGTTGTATTATTATGTTTGACTACTTATTCACCGCATGGTGTTTGTTTATATAATAATAATAATAATAATAATAATAATAATAATAAAATAATTAAAAAGTACATAAGTCGCTAGGATATGGAACGACTTTATACTCAAATGGAGAAATAATAATAATAATAATAATAATTGAATAAGTATAATAAAATATTGAGAAATTTAATTTGGGGGAGATGGAATGGTTTAAGATATATACAAATCCAAGGTCTAATATGACAACTAGTCTGTGGTGCTCTGGGTGGTCATATGATTTAATGTTCGAGCTTGAGGTCGCGGGTTCGAGTCTAGCTAGCAAATGAAAATTTTATTTATTCCCAAATTACATAAACTTCTCACCTACTTAACGCTTTTTATTTTATTAATATATATATATATATTTTTTTTCAAATTGGTTATAGCCTCTACCTACTTAAATAATTTATTAATAATATAAATTCTCAAATTTTAAGTTCTGCATCTTAAGTTTAACAAACCGCCAAACCTTTCTCCGCCACATTGCCTCGGAAATGCAATCAATAATTTTTTGACCACTTTTTTCGCAACATCGCTTCGGAAAGAACACTGCAAGCTTCTCAGTAAACTAAAAAGTCAATTAAACAATGATGATCGTTGTTTGAATTTGGTCCTAAATGTACCCATTGCATGAGCTTATTTAACCATCTATAGTGATCTATCGAGAACACACGTTGTTCAACCTAAAGTTCAAGATATAACTAGATAAAATTACAAAGAATGTAGAGTAGAGAGAGGAGTATTTTTGAAGAGAGGAGCAAAAAACTTCAACAAGTAAGTTTTTATTTATTGTTATTTGTTCAGCTTTTTAATAGTTTTCGTTGTTGTTATTATTTTCGTATAATAGTAAAATAATATTATTACATTATATAAAAAAAAAAAAACTTATTACAAAGTTGTACTCAATCAAGCCATTTTTTTTTATCAACGCATGTTATTATGAATTAAAGGGATATAATACCATGCATGTATTTGTTTTTGTTGTCATTAATGCATGTTATCATCGTGATATTATGCATGCATGTTATTATCGGAAATTTTTGTTATCATTAATGCATGATCACTTTATATTTTATTAAAGAATGATATTTATTTTAATATATTAATTAGACTAATTGGACATATTTTTACAAAAATAAGAAAAAATATTAAAGGGATAATAATAAATATAGATATTAACTTATTTTATTTTAACAAATCCAATTATTAGATTTTGGGGACGGTGAAGTTTTACTATAAAGATATATCCTCGGTAGAAAAAAAGCCAGTCTTGTGGTCATGGTCATACGAGATAGGAAGTTGAGGTCGCGATTAACGGATGCTTTTTTTATTTATTTTTTATTTTAATTTCGTGAGTCATCATTATATAATGGAGAAAAGAAGAAAAAAAAAAAAATTTTTTTATTTTAATTTTCGAGTCATCATTATATAATGGAGAAAAGTAAAAAAAAAAAAACTTTTTCAGACTCTAAAAAAAAAAAACATTGATAAGTATTTATAAGTATTTATTTTATTATTATTTTCATTTAATGTTTTTATTTTATTCCAAAGGTACTCAATTGTTCACTTATTGTTTTAATTTATTTTTCTTCTTATTGTTTTTGTTTTTAATAGTTTCGCTTTTTACTAGTTTTTAATGCATGTTAATATTATTACATTATATACACGCACGTTATTATTATATGCATATGTTGTTCGCTTTTTAATGCATGTTAGTGTGTGTATTGTTATTATCGTCATTTTGCAACATGTTACTTTCAACTTCATTTTGTCACGATCTTAATACTAATATGGAATTGATGTATTTTTTAGGTAAAAGATGGATAGTTGGGAATACGGGCCAATTGATCCAGTGTTCGCATGATCATCAACAAGATCACGTATCGATGACATATATCATGGAGAGATAGGGGAAAACTAAGCTCAAACCAATATAATCGATCGTAAATATAATCGTGGGCTTTGACAAAAGAACAAAAAATTCTTTTAGATAAATGTGGATTTGGAGTATTTAGTTATCAAGGTGTCAGACACCAAACCGATCTTGGTCCGATATCCGCCTTTAGTCGAGAGATGGCGCTTTGAGACCAATACTTTTCATTTAAACTGTGGAGAAATAACAATCATGTTAGAGGATGTTCACTTTATTTTTGGGTTAATGGTGGTGGAAAGCCCTTAACGGGTCCCCTCACGCCACCAATTTGAATTATTTTAGGATTGTTTTTGAGATAAATTAGTCGGTGAATATTTTAGTTCAAAAAACGCAAAGGTAATTTCATTAGTGTGGTTGCACTAACATTTTAATAAATGTCCCGAGAATGCAAGTAAAGATGTTGTAGGGCTACACACAAAGGCATACATGTTGTGGGTGTGTGGGAAATATTATTCCCTAATAGGAATAGAAATAGTGTGCACCCACGATATATGTCTTTTATTGCCAACGTCAAGATTGTGTAACTTACTCTGGGCGCGCAAGAAGTTGTTAGCATATTTGTATGAGATCTTTATATACCGCTACTAGGAAAGGAGTTAAATACATTAATGGTTGTGTTACATTGTTACAAATTTGGGCTTATGAGCGTGTAAGTATTGGAAAGACAAACCCTTAGCCACAATCATCCTTATGGTTACCTAGGGCTTTAGCATGGTCCTATTTGGAGCCCACAAGCTATTCTCGGTAGATGTGAGAATCCCCATCACCATTTGTCATTTTACCGAGGGGAGTTAGATATTAAGTCTATGTGGGATGTGGTTTGGCGGCCTTACATAATGTGGGATGATGATATCAGTGGATTTAATTTTGAAGGCAGGTTGTTGGGATCTAGTGGGGTCCCCTTGATCCACTTTGATATTGTGGAATTTCAGATGCCGGACCGTGTGATGAGACAGTTCGGGTTCATGCAAGGCATACCATCAATAGCCAAAACCACGGTGACCTAGGGAAGGAGAAAAATTTAAAGTTATTGATGTCGAGGATCGTACGGCCTTAAGAGAGGGAATATATTTCGATGTGGGAGGCATACATGGATCATCTCAAGGACAACAAACTAAATTTTCGATTATGTCCCAATAGATGATTACATGGTCCGGTATAGGAAAATTACACGTTGGAAAATTCACCGACCTCGACAAGTGTTTAACGACCTTATAATAAGTTATGAGCCTGCCATTTACAACCAACAACACCTTATTCAAATGGTATAAAATTATATTCTTCTTTAATAAATCATGTATTGGAGTAAATACTTAATATTACATTTATTCATATTTATTGTTAATAATATTTGTTTGTGTTTATCTTATATGAAAGTTGAGAGTGCAAAGTCGTTATTTGATAAATTTTCAAGATTTACTCACCGCCTCCCGAGTTGGTTCTCGCAAAAAAATAATTGGGATTTTCAATACACCTATACGACTTTCAAGCAAGAGGTAAACAAATACCTCGATTGTGGGGGTCCCATAAATTTTGGACCACGGCCCAATACACACAACTCAATGAAGGGCTTGGGAAACAAACTGATTATGTCAGTACAAGAGAGCTACATACCCACCCCACAAGTAATCGAGGAGAGCTCCATTCCCACCACCCAAGCCTACGAGGAATGTTACATTCCAACCTTCCAAACCTATGAGGAGTGTTACATTCCAACCAACTCTTCATTCATGGACTTTCGACGCCAAGGGATCTAGTTCACAAAAGGTATATATAGTTATGTTAATAGTGATGGTTTTAATTATTATTGCTATATATAATAATAATGTACATTTGGTCTCAATCGTGTACAAGATGCGGAGACCACATCTCTTATGGACCAAAAGGGTCCTTATCCAAAAGACTTAAAGATTGGAAGGAGACATTTATAAATAAACATATGTTTGGAAACGTGGTGGCACCCGTAAAGGGATTTATATCCTTTATCACATCCGCGCCGCTTATATGAATTAGAACACAATGCAAAGGCAATCCTTAGGGCCCGGAGTTGGATATTCGAGCATGTCATCGACGCTTATATGTTGTTGCTACGAGACGAGAGGAATACTACAGGTGTCGGGAATACAAAGGTGGTCCCAATTTGGTTTCATGAATTCATTCTTCACGCATCTTGGGGTGGCTATGCTATGTGCCCCGTGACTAACGTGAATAATCGCATGGAGTTTTTGCGATCCGTATGTTAACCAAGATGTTGGTCCACCTTTACACTAATGCAAATACATATTCATGCCGGTGTGTAGTACCAATCAACGCCATTTTGTCTTGTTCCTATTCGCAATTGAAGATTGGATGGTTACCATAATCGACCAAGACTACAATGACACTAAGTATATTAAGTTACATGAAATGTACTCGTAATTCGTTAAAGTCACAGATGTTTAGTTTTAAAATATTTTAATTTTATAATGTCCTTTAATATTAAAAATTATTAACCAACTACTTTGTACATGCAGGTACATTTGATACCATTTTGTTTCATGAAATGGTAATCCGATGCGTGAGTGGCCCAAATGGTAATCCCATCGTGCAGACCTTAAAGATTCAACCAAAAACAACACAACAACTCGATCGTGGCATTTTTGTATGCAAGTATGTTGATCGCTTCGTTAGGGCCAATGGTAATATTTCAAGAAAAGTGGTCCTTGGAAGATGTCACAGTCTTTTCGTTATCAAGGTCGCATGAGAGCTTCTACAAGAAATCCGCAAGATTACTTCCCTACTGAAGATATAGAACTTATCCAATGTTATCTAATGTACATATTAATTAATAAGAATGTCTATTTGGTTGAACTTTATGGGATTTTCAAATTCATAACTTAGTAATATGAATAATATTGAATCACATAAAACCACTTCATATTATTAATAATAAAAAAAATTTATCTATTTTGTTGAACTGTATGGATATTTTTATTAGGACTAATATTAATAATCACATTATTTATATTAATATTAAAAATCATTATTAATATTATTTTTAATAATAGTAATACATGAATATAATAATAATAGTAATACATGAATATAAAATCATTATTTATATTTTATTAAAGAATGATATTTTTTAATATATTAATAATCCTTTTATTGATATTATTACAAAAATAAGAAAAAATATTAAAGGGGATAATAATAAATATAGATATTAACTTATTTCTAAATAGAAAACCCCCATATGTATTATATAGACTTATTAATAATAATAAATCGTAATATAATAATAATGCAAGAATATAGATTTTTGGGGATGGTGAAGTTTTAATATAAAGATATATTCTTGGTTGAAATTAATAAATACGCCTGGTGGTGCTCGGATGGTCATACGACGAGTGTTTGGAGTTTGAGGTCATGAAGTTCGAATGCATTTAGCAAATGAATTGCTTGAATAAAATTATTTTTTCAATTTTTAATACCAAACGTATGACAATTTGTCTTACTACTGATTATTTTTTTCAATTTTTTAATACCAAATGTGACAATTTATCTACTTGGTTATTTATTTCAATTTTTAATACCACCAGATAGTATCAAATGTCAGACTCTAATGGAATTATTTTATTATTTTAATTGTTACCAGATCAAATTGCTGTCTCTACGGGAGAAATTAAAAAATAAAAAAACAATGTGTGTTTCTAGAAGCTCTTCCTACCGTATTATTTTATTATTTTAATGCTACCAGTATCAAATTGCATTCTACCGGAGAAAAAAAAAAATAAAAAAACAATGTGTTCTTTACAAGCTCTTCCTACAGGATTATTTTAATAATAAATATTCATTTTTATAAATATAATCGACAAGTTAATTTTACGTGGGCCTCCCTTATTAAAAATAGAAGTTAGATACATGTAAATAATTAGGCATAACAACCTCGTCGTTTACTTATCAAATAGAAAAGTTAATCGCAATCATCTATTCAATTTATCAACTATCCAAAAAAGGGTTGTCAGATAAAGACTATAAGAACCTATGCATATGGAAGGGGTTCTCTATATATATATATATATATATATATATATATATATATATATGAAAGCAAATAAACGCTCCGGACGCGAGTCCAGGCTCAATCGAGGCATAACTCGATAATGTTAGTCCATATATATATATATATAATATAATATATACAAAAAGAAATAAAAACCACGGGTCGAAGTCCGGGCATACACACACAACATGACTCTCAACGTGAAGAACAGTGTGTGCAAAGATGAAGAGAGAGGCTTTAAAGTGTGTAAGAAGGCTTACAGTGGACTGCCAAAGAAGACTTCGATGACTTAAAATGGATGAACACTTGGCTCCCACCGGTAAAAATATAACAATATATAAGTTCACAAGTGTTTAAAATGAGAAATCATTCAGTTTGTAGTGTGTACAGAGCAAATTGGACAGGGTTTCCTCGCCTTTTTTCTTGCAAATATGGCCACCCCAAGCCCTCTATTTATAGAGGGGGGAGCTGCAGGTACGGTAGCAGCAGGTGTACCTGAGGCTGCCCGGGGTGCCTCGGGCAATGTGGGTCCCGTTGTCTCAAAGTACGTGCACTCGGACGACGCGTTGTTCGCTCGAACCTTCATAACTTTCAATCCGGGAGTCCGATGGAAGCGTGCCATACCATCTTGGAAAGCTCTTTCCGAGAGCTACGCAATGACATAGGATTTGCTCTTTCCTGATTCTGGGAAGATGGGTCCATGACCGAAATGACATTTCTGGGTTTCCGTCAGGTAGTCCGTTGAGCTGTTTTGCATAGTTAGCGTTCGGAAGTTAAGATATGGTTCTTGTGGGACCTCTTTTGAAGCAATTTGAGTTGAAATGAGTGTATTTGATTTGAGTTGAAGTTGAGTTGGCAAAAATAACCATTTTGCCCCTCCCGGGGCTGTTTCTAGTTTTCTTGCAGTTGTAGCAGTCTTTTCTCAGAGTTATCTCTGAGGTTGACCTGATGTTGACTTTGACTATCCTCAAGGTTATCTCTGAGGTTGGCTTGACCTCCTGGGGTTATCTCCAGGATTTGAATTCGATCCCCCGGGGTTATCTCTGAGTTTGAAACTGATTTCTCGGGGTCATCTCCAGGGTTGGAAACTGGATCTCCTGGGGCTATTTTTGGGTTTAGAATTGATGTTGTGGTCCTCCAGGGTTATCTTTGGGGTGTGAAAAAGAAGCTTTAATCCTCCTGCATAGTTAGTAATAGGAAAACAAAATTTCAAGTGTCTACAATTGTCTTGGCCAGGATTACCACTGAAGTGGTTACCAAGTCTGGCATGTTGATTTTCTCCTCGTTTGTTGTTACCGCTTCGATGACTGCTACCACTGGTATTATCTTTTTGCCGGCTTCTCTCTCTTGGTTGGGTTGACTCATTATCATGTTCCAATAACTGAGCCATATTTACAACATCTGAATACAAACATAGTTTGCGAGAAATGAGGTATTGATGTATTTCAGGTTTCAAACCTCTTAGAAACATCCATGTCATACACTCCTCATTATCAACCAAGTGGGATGCAAATCGGGATAAGTGGTTCTGGCTTTCCCAAGACATCAAATATCTTGGTGATCTGCTTTATTCACGTCTCCGCCTTAAGTGGTTCTGGCTTTCCCAAAAACTCTGGTGGTCCCAGTTCCTTGAACTGCTTAGCCATGACCATCCGACAGTTACCAGTGTTTCCACCTGTATTTTGAATAGGAGTCTCTCTTGTCTGATGTTGCACGAATTGCAGAAAGCTCCTAAACATTCTATCGTTCATCATTTGGTCAGTGTTTTTGTTTGCATGAGGATTATTGCCTTCCTGATGCACGTTATCCTGGTTATTGATCAACGGTGACTCAACGGTCTCATATGGTCCATTACTTAACTCGATATTTTCGGATGCCATTTTCAAACACTACCACAAAACAAGGGTTAATTGATATGCCACATATCATCCCTATATTCTTACCAACCAATTAAATAACAAATAAACTTAGGTAGCGAAGGATTTCCCCTTCTCTCTCCCCTAGTTCTAGTCTCACATTTTAGCCAGAGATAATATCCCTAAGATTTGATACCAACTGTGACGCCCTCAAAATAGGTATACATCACCTATTTTGAGTCGCCAAATACATGGTACAAAATTTAAATACAAACCTCATTATACAATACGACAAAAACGTAGTTGGGAGTTTTTACACGAATATTGTATAATAAACATTATTCAAACTCAAATGGAGTCCTCATTATAATTATTATCACACTATTTTATAAAATAGTGAGGACTACTACAGCCACCAACTCAGATCATCAATCCGTTCTTTGACTAGTTCCGGCTACGTTCTCATTTCCTGAAGAGAACAATGAAAGCAAAGGGTGAGCTCAACTAGCCCAGTAAGAAATATTATGACTAAGATAATGCAGAATAAATTATCGTTAGCCTTCAACAGTGTTAAACTGATAAAATACAATAGACATCAAGTTTAACTGCTACGAAACAAGCAATCCATTAGAAGAGTCAAGTAAAACATGATATCTACTATCTTCTATGATTTAAAAAGTTTATCATCAATTTTATCGCTGAGACTCTGTGACGCTGTAATATTCGAGTTTTATTTTTATTTTTTTTTTAATATTTTTTTTATGTAATTTAAGAATTGTTAATAAACGAATTTATATGAAACTTTTGGGTGATTTCATTTATTAGATGTATGTGTGTGGTACATATATGTGTTATTTCAAGTTATGTGATGAGATGTATTTAAATGGTTGGTTTAGTTTTATTTAACTATTTAAATAAAATTACGTAGAGAATTATTCTATTTTATTACGTGGGATGGTATTAAATCATGAGCTGGAGTTAGGAGTAGAATTTAGAGATGCGGATTGTGTATTCGAGTCCGGAACGTCGAAATTAGTCAGGATAGACTGTAATCACGAAAAAGTGTCACAGTTGACTTTTTGGTTAAAGTCAACCAGTTGACTTTTTCGAGGAAAAAGTCAACTACGAATTTCAGAGATGAATTTGACTAAACGGATAGTCCCATAACGTCCGGAACGTCGACTTTAGTAGGAATCGATATATGGTTCGCAAAGTTTGGTTCCGAAGGGTAAAATAGTCAAATAGCTTATTAATTGATTAATTGATTATAATAATATATGTATTTTTTTTATAATAAAAATCAGCTGAACTGATGGACCCATGAGACTATTAAATTGGGACAAGGGAGGGAGTATACGTATATTACATAATAGCTAGGGTAGAAGTAATTTATTTTATTCCTTAAAACCAAAATTCTTTTTAACTCCCACATTCATTTTCTCTAACTCCCACATTCTTCCTATTAATTAACTATATTATTGTATTATTAAGTACTGTAAGTAACTAATCATTAGTGTTGGGGGTTATGGGAGTTGGGGGTTATGAAAATCAAAAGACTCTAACAAAGCTATACATATATACAAACACACCTTTCTTTTAAGAAAATTCCACCAAGTGAGTAAACATGGAGAGAAATTGAGAGCCTAAGAGAGTTAGAACTAATTTTGGAGGATTACTGAGGATTTGACAAGCAAGGAGAAGGAGCATCATATTAAACCAAGAAGAAATTCATCAAAAGGTAATTCATGAACCCATTTTATTTTTATAACAAAAATGAGAAGAAAATGCATATAAAATTGGTAAATGATTTGTTGTGGCTTTGTGTTGCCATGTTACTGTTGTTTGATGATTATAGATCATTAACAACAAAAGATATGGGTTAATCAAGCATCAAATTCATAGAAAATCAAAGAATTAAGCAATGCATGCTCTACCTTTGATAAAATATCTCTAAGGTGCTAAATTAATCAAAAAGGTGGAAGTTTGTTGAAGTTTGATGTTGTGAAATGTGAAAACATGTGAGAGTAGATGATCTGGACATTAGGAATAATTTAATTGCATGCTAGAAGCAAAATTCCGGATTTTTGTCAAATTGGGTTTAACTAGTAATCTGTGATTTTTGGGGTTTTTCGGAGCCTCGGGATCATGGTGTATATGACTCGATTAACGTATGTAATAATTTTATAAAATAGTATGTAGCATGAGGTACAACCTTTCCAAATTTCATAAGAAAGGGAGTTAAATTGAGCAAGTTATGAAAATCATAAGCATGCATGTTGGTAATAAAATATGCATAATTCTGGAAATTTCAGAATTTTTTCTAAGTATAAAACTAGTGCTGACATGCTTTTCTATGCAGTTGGTTTGTGGTCTTAGCATGCTAGTCTTATGAATGTTATATTTTTGTAAAATACCTTGATGTATGAAGTTTATTGTGTCCAAGTATCATGGCCATATCATCTTTAGGTTAGCGGGAATAAAATCGTAGAGTTAGTAAAAATTGTAGAGTAAACTCTGAAAATCGTAGAGTCAGTGAAAATCGTAGAGTCAGTGAAAATCGTAGAGTAAAAATCGTAGAGTCTCTGAAAATCGTAGAGTAAAAATCGCAGAGTCAATGAAAATCGTAGAGTCAGTGAAAATCGTAGAGTAAACTCAAAAATCGTAGAGTCAATGAAAATCGTAGAGTAAACTCTTAAAATCGTAGAGTTAGTGAAAATTGTAGAGTCAGTGAAAATCGTAGAGTTAGTGAAAAACGTCGAGTAAAAATCGTAGAGTCAATGAAAATCGTAGAGTTAGTGAAAATCGTAGAGTAAACTCAAAAATCGTAGAGTAAACTCAAAAATCGTAGAGTAAACTCTGAAAATTGTAGAGTCAGTAAAAATCGTAGAGTAAACTCTGAAAATTATAGAGTAAAGTTTATATTACAACTACTATGCGTTGCTAATAGTTGATGTGCATGATTATACAATTGTGTAGGGCACGTGAAGTGCAGATAGCTGTAAGTTGTTAATCTGTTATTGGTAAACAACGATCAAGGCAAGTTTCTTACCCTATTTTCATTATGAATTTATTCAACTCTTATTCAGTTGATTGCCGTGAGGGTAAGTTTGGGCTTGTGATTAATTAATCATTCGTGCAAGCTCCTTTATTGTAAAGTTCTATAACTTCAATTGAGATGCGAAACGTTATTGATGATTATTCAGTTCCTATTGCAACTGCTATACTTTAAAGTTCGTAAACACTTAATGAACTATATTCAAGCATGCTTTCTAGCTTTCGTTTCAGCTAGATGTTATTGATGCAAACATAGTATATTGTTTGAAAAATTCAAATCCTTTGAAGCTATTGAATGTTTACCAATCCAAATTGCTTTGGTGAGGTTCCGCATGAATACTAAGATGAACAACTCGGATAATGGGGTAACTGATGTCGGGCATATAGTTCCATTTACGCTTACGCGTTTAAACTTTATACTTGTGCACAATGTAGGGTACGTTAGGCTGATCACCTGGAGAACTTGAAGAGACCGTTTACAATCTATTTGATTGTTAAACCGTCTGATGGTTTTTGATGAAACAAAGTAATGTTCAGGGTATCTAACACCCCTTAGTATGCTATTGAGAATTCCAGAACTCTTATCTTGATATTCCAGTTTATCTCTTGATATTTATTTCAACCGTTGAGAAATATTCATACTAATGCTTTTACTCACGATGTATGTTCTCAAACTACTTTATATATACTTTGGGAAATTTGTGCTCATTCTTGCTTAAACCTTTCGATTAAAGTGATATACCGAGGGCTCCTGCAAGGACAAAGGAAAGTCTAAGATGAAATGATGAGAGTTATTTATGTAATAATTATATTTCCGCATATGATGTGATGTAGCGATAAACGCTAAGTTTAAGTTTTAGTTTATTAAAGGTTGTAAAGACTTGGGACTTTATTTTTAATAAGTATGTAATAGTTAATATTATTATTATTAGAGTTACTTAGATAGATGATGATATATGTTGTATCGTGAGCACCATGTCCTGTAATCGATGTTACACGGATTTGGGGGCGTCACAGACGCCCCCAAATCCTAACCTCCACTTGGTCACCTGAATTCGGTTCGTCACTTTCTCAAAGTATTACCATAATAGCTAAAATCATACATTTTGCAACGAAAGATCTAGTTTAGAATAATATACAATGATTTATTATAATTATTCCCCCAAGTCTCGCAACCTATAGTACTTAATGGATTACATAATAATATCGAATAAAGACTTATTACATAATCATACTTAAGTTTAAACTTAGTCCTAATACATCAACATAATAAGTTAATCATAAAAAGGGACAAGCTAGTCGGTAGCATTGCCCTTGCCCTTGTCTTTCCCAGATACACCTCTCTATTCCGCCTTAACTGAAAGGTTTTAAATAAGCAAGGATGAGCACATATTGCCCGGCAAGTAATATACAACAAGGGTGTAAGATATATATATCACAAGGTTTGAAATATCGAAGGTTATTTCTAGGATAGTTCAAAGTGTCAGAATAACATCATGAATAAGAAGTATCAACAATTCTTGGAATAAGAACGACAATTCAATATAAATCAACAGAAATATAAATGAATTCAACGACTATCAAGGTGTCCAACTGGATAAACAATTTATACTGAGTAGTCACTAAGGACTATTAAACATTTACTAGAATCATCAATATTAAACTGATAACCCAAAAGAACAAGTATTATAGAGGATCAGTCTACAATACTCCACGTTATGCATAACACTACAGTAATAATATACTCATGTGTTGGGGTTTCCAACAACATACAATCCCCTTACTATAAGGGTTGTTCAACTCAGTTTTCAGATTTCCGCACCAATCAATTGGTGTTGATAGTTTTATAAACATGCATATAATCTAGCCGAATCAAATGGCATAGATACTTTCACAATATTCAAGGACAATACTAAGTTCACATGGATAATAGTTTTCACCAGGGTTTAAGCATAATGGCTCATTTGAACGAGAAAGTAATATAACTTGTATTCAAGAGATAAGCTTATGGTATTTGTCGAACAAAATAATGCAATGGTATTGCACAACAATAATTGTAGGGTTCAGATACTTGCTCAATATAAATTTGAGTAAGGTTAGAGAAACTTACACAAGGTAATAAGATAGGTTTAGAAAAACTTGCCTTAAGCGTAGTTTATCCACGTTAATAACTCAACACTTTCGAATCCTATTTATAGCGCATTATAAGTATACAATGTTCATTAGCTAACACAGTCTTTAATCAAGCTCGACACGATTCAAGTATGCACATATAGTACAAAATCAGTTCATAAGTCATCATGAATTAAATACTTAGTTATAAGCGAATCAAGAATGCTCAAGGTTAAGACTTTCTCTACTCATGGACTTTCCATTTCAATACAACACCAACTTAACAAATAAGCATCACACATATATATGTACATCAGTAGGTTTCAGATTACATTTAGCATCATAGGCACCATGCAAGTTACTGTCCAAAAGTCAGAACTCATTGTTCGGGATTCAGATCGCTCACCAAGGCCATGGCTAAGTTTAGGGGCAAGGCATTGCTTGGCGAATCCTCCGCCAAACCAAGATGCTTGTTCTTTGCCTTGTGGTTTCTGTTCGCCTCGACCAAAACAACCACACATATCACATTGGTCATGTTTAGGGTCTTTTCATGCTCCTCAAGTTAATCTAGGTTCTCTTTTCTAATGTAATTCTAGTTTAAACACTTAACCCATTTAAGGCCATTCAAGGTCGTGAAACCACAAAGTCTAGCATGCTTGCTTTCTAAACATACATGAGCATTATAAAACTCATATTAGGCATGCTTGTGTGTATTCATTATGCATATGTGAAACTAACACCGCTTTAGTTGAAAATAGGCGTTGTTCATGCTTTTTCTTGAAATGAGCTACCTAAGCATGGTATATATATGTCTATACTACATGAGTGTGTCTAAGAGTGTCATCAAACATGCTTACAATGTCAGTTTTTAGTTCTCATGGTATCATGACAATATTCACATTCAAAGCTTGCTAATAGGTTTAACATACCTAATTGCCCATGTTCCTCTACCAATTAAATAAACACAATCTAAAGGTTTAATCATGCATTTCTAAGTCATGCTAACATGCTTGCAAAGTCAGAATGTAAACTATGTAGAAATCATGCATGTTAGCTCACTAGGCTAAGCTTTTTCTTAAAAACATTTCTAACATAAGGCTTAATAAGTTTGATCGTGCTCAAAGGACTATGTACACGACAACATGCTCATCTATGTGCCAAATCAGTCATGTATAGCTTCCTAGGTTCATAATTTGTAGAACATGATCTTTGCATAGTTTGTTTTCAAAAATTAGTCCAAATCTCCAAGTAAACCATACGCCTTCATTTAATCATGCAAGTCTAGTCTAAACATGCTCACATTAGATCCATATATCTATATATACCCTTAAAACATGCTGGCATGCTATCACAAGATATGGTACTAGAATGATTTCAAAATGAAACTACAATTGAATTAAGAATGGTGCAGCTACTGGCGCGCCTCAATCATAAAAGTGGTAGCAATTGCTTGCAGTAGTGCTTAGTTCAGACGCTGTAAACAGTAACCTCTAAGCAAATCATTTAGCCCAAACACAAAATTTACTCATGAAATCATTCCTAAACACTTATTTATCAGTTCAAAAATGCTTGTAAGGCCATATAACAACTATATGAACATTACTCCACCATACTAACATTCAATTCCACAAAATTGAGAATTTAGATTTTAAGAACTTAAAACTCTGTTTACAGAAACTGAAATGGAAGGCAAGAAATGGAATTATGCCTTCGTAATATGCAATGCACTTGTTCTACTTGAACTCCTAAACTCTAAAAATGCTTGTATGCTTTCAACTCTCACTTACCAATATCTCAGACAACTTCAAGAACATCAACTGATAAACATGGCTGCTATTTATAGGAGAAGTATGGACTGGGCATTGATGTTACACAAACCTTGAATCCATGGTGCAATTGAATGGGACAATGGTTCATGAAGGGTGGCTCAACAACCCCACATTAACCACCTAGCTAGCCATGATCATCTAGGATTAGCCTTTTGAAAACATACGTATTATAGCTTGTAGTCACTATTCATGTCCTTGTGCCACTCATTTTGGGACAAGAAGTTCTCAGCACACTTAGCCCACATACTTGTACACATTCTACTCTTATGTTATATCAACCATGTACTATAACTTAATGTCACAATATGACCAACATTTTAAGTTAGTAGGTGTCATGTAATATACATATAATCCATGTACATTTTAAGTTGTCCAGGCTTGGTTTGGTTTATTTAATTCCCACAAATGAGATCTTAATGTACCATTGTTATCATATTAGGAATTTTAGGGATAAATTATACCCTCACATTATATAGTCCATGTACATTAAATATACGCAATAAAATAATGCAGTCATGTGTTATTGTCCGGGTAGTTCCATAATTAACCCTACTACTCATATAACCATATTATAACCTTATTATAATAACTTATTTATTTATGTTAAATAAATAAATTATTCCTTCCTTGATTAATTACTACTTAAAATACTATAGTTTAGTATATAGTCACACAATGTCACACTATACTATATAGTATAGTTGTATTAGCACTCATATATACACATAATGTGAATATAATATTATTATATTAATAACTTACTTATTTATGTTAAGTAAATAAATCATGCACTTCCATAATTAATTACTCCAACCATTTGATTAATGTAGTTATGGATTTTCACAATCATTATCCATTGATAATGTTCTCATTACATTTATAGGTGTAAAACCCCAATTTTTGAATAAAGATGAATTTTCTATAAATATTATTTTTGAATATTATGGAGTGAAATTGATATAATAGTTGTGGGTAATATTTATAAATTTTGCAAAGTACGAAAGTTGTTATATAATATTTGATTGGTGGGGAATCGCGTTTTTAACGGGGAATATTAGTACAACTAAGACAATCATTGGTGGACCCTATTAACGGAATTATTGTCGAATCGAGAAAACGACAAAAATATTTTATGAAAATAACGGCGGAAGTTTTATCGTTAACTGTTGAAACACCCGGTGTTAAAAGTACAGTAATACGCGTGGTTGCATAGTAGCATACAGTATTGATTATTGATGCTTAAGTGATAAGTCACTCGGTTTTGTTGGTATTATTAATGTAATAATACTGAGAAAATCTTTTATATAAAATGTAATACTTTTATAAAGTTATTTTATAAATAGAATGTATTATATTTTATTATGCATAGTATTTGCATAAGTGCTTGCATAGTGTTTGCATAGTAAAATCTTTTATAAGGTTATTCGTTTTATTAGATTATAAATAGAATATATTATATTTTATTTTGCTTTAAATATGGATAGTCAGATTAAAGTAAATCAATCTCGACTGCTCATGAGTTAGTTACTATGCATTCTATTTTTCTATAAATAGAAGCTCATTCATTCATTATTTTTTTACGAATTCTTTGAAACTCAGAAGCGATAAACTATAGAGAGAAAGAAGAAAAGTATTCGCTACTTCACTACTTATATATCCATACTCTTTCTTCTTAAGGTAGGGAATATTATTTGTTGTACTCGTAAGGAGTGTTATTCTTTCTTATTCATGAAGAGAACTGTTGTTATTCCAATTCTTATTATTCGTTGGAATAACTTTGTACGCTGTGATCACCCTATACTTGGTGACATTCTTCTATTATTCTATTGGAACATCACATCATGTGTTTTACAGGACCGGTTAAAATCTTTATTATTATTCCGTTGAAACATCACATCGTGTGTGTTTTACAGGACCTGGTTAAAATCTTTATTATTATTCTCGTTGGAACATCACATGCATGTATTTTACAGGACACGGTTTAAAATCTTTATTATTCATTGGAACATCCTCGTTTGCAAATTTTGCTCGACACGGTTCCGTTATTATTATTCGTTGAATAACTTTGTCATGCAATACCGCATGCATGGTGATTTCTTTTGTTATTCCATTCTTTATTATACTCGGTTGGTTAAAGTTTGACTTTCTATACTCCATGAAATTAGTAGAATATCCTTGATATTTGCGCTTCATCCAAAGATCTTTTCATGGAAATATTCTTACGATCATTCTTGAATTTTACTCTACAAAAAAAAGATCATGTTGACAATTTGGACGTTAATAATTTCCGGATAAAATAATTCTTGAACTTGTTTTATTGAATTCTTATATCATTGTCATCATCCTCATGTTTATATTTTGTTGAAAGTCATCTGTGGCTCAGTAGTGCATAGATGGACTTGGTATGATTATGATGAGAGATTATTGATTGTAATCATGGTAGTAATGTTACAAATGATGTGGTAAAAGTTCTCATTGGCCCGTAGTGCATTGATGGACGAGTTGTTGGCATGAGCATGACCATTAATGAATACATAAATATTCTTGGCCCGTAGTGCATGGATAATTGTGGTCGTGATACTAAAGAATATTCTTGGCCGTAGTGTAGGGGTGATTCGATGATGTGGAATATTTATTAAGTCGAGTCTCGCCGATAATGATGATGAAAAACCTTTTAAATCATAAAAGATAGTAGATTTTATTTTCTACTTGACTCTTTTAATGGATTGCTTGTTTATTTGCAGATTAAACTTGATGTCTATTATATTTTATCGGTTTAACATTGTTGGAGACTAATGATAATTTATTTCGCATTATCTTAGTCATAATATTTCTTATTGGGCTAGTTGAGCTCACCCTTTCTTTCACCTGTTCTCTTGTGAAATGAGAATATAGCTGGGATGAGTCAGGGAACGGAGTGATGGTCCAGAGGATAGCATTAGTAGTCCTCACTATTCTGTGAAATAGTGTGATAATAATTATAATGAGGACTCCTTTTGAGTTTGTATAATCTCTAGTAGATAATATTTGTATTCAAACTCACAGTTTATGTTTGTCGTATTGTACACGACAGTTGTATTAGTTAGTTGTATTTGAATTCTGTACCATGTATCTAACGACCCAAGATGGGTGATGTATACCTAATTTTGGGGGCATCACAATAGGTATATTGCAGATAATATTAATCATATAGTACGAATTAATTACCAAACAACCCATATTCCACCACCATTAATTAACATTAATTAATGGATTAACAATTCCGTTGTTGGACATAACATATTGTAATATACTCCTATCATATGGTTTCATCCATGTTACACATCTCACATAATTGTCTCCTAATTCAGTGCTACAGAAGAAAGTTACTAACTCAATCGATGATGGCGCAATTGCTTGCCATTTATCTTCTTTGGGACGGCCAGAACAAGACTGCGTCTCGACAAGCAGTGCTAAGACTAATCTGCTTTTACGCTCGTGCCAATTTTTGACGCTAACTTGTTTTGCATGACATGAAATGATGTCCACAAAAGTGTTACTACAAGTCCACGAGGGTATTAATTACTTATACAAAATCACATGATCGATACTATTAATCTTCTAATTCCCGTTCTAATTCACTTAATGAATTTTCTCGTTTTGCATTATGCCACACAAGGCATTTCACAAATCTCTTTGTTAATTCACACATCTTAACATGCATTGATCAAATACAATCAATTGTATTATCCAACTCATAAATCAATAATATTTATTTTCACATAAATAGTATTTTCATTAATATATTCATTTAATAATACGTGGATATTCTCGGGTATTACAGACTCATCTTAATAAATAATCCACAACATCGAATCATCCCTGCACTACGGGCCAAGGATATTCATTAGTATCACGTCCACGAATTATCCATGCACTACGGGCCAAGGATATTCATGTAATCACAAATGATCATGCCAACAACTGTCCATCAATGCACTACGGGCCAATTAGGACTTTTACTACATCATTTGCAACATTACAGGTCATGATTATACCGAATGATCCCTGGTCATAATCATACCGATCAACAGTCCATCTATGCACTACGGCCAAAGATGACTTTCATAACATTATAAGCATGAGGATGAGTGCAATGATATAAGAATTCAATTAAATGAAAGTAAATGATACATTTTTAAAGATTTATAATTTAATTTATCCAGAATTCAAAAACGTCCAAATTGTCAACATGATACTGCTTTGTGGAGTAAAATTCAAGAATAATATTGTATCAAAAAAGATTTGGACCGAAAAGAAATGAATTTTTGTCATAAATAGTACCCCAGGAATAGTACTTCGGGAATAGTACCCCATGAATAGTACTCCAGCATGAAAAAGTTAAAACTTATCAAGAATGCTCATAATAATATTTCCATGAAAAAAATACCGGATGAAGCAAAAATTTCAAGGATATTCTACTAATTTCATGGAGTATAGAAGCCAAAACATAACAAAAGTAGTGTAGAATTCAAAATCTGAAATGAAATAATATTACTTCCATACTATAGACTATGGAAGAAAATATTATTTCTTACGAGTTTTGAACAAAAATAATATCCCTTACCTTAAAAAGAAGAGTATTCTAACTAGTATAGCGGGGATATTGTTGAAGAAAACTTTCACTATTTTCTACGCTCAAAGCTTCTTAAAACTCTAAAGAAATATGTTCAATATTATAGAAGAAGAATTCTCTGATTCTGGTGTGATTTTCAATTCTAACTAAGCATCCTATTTATAGGAGAATGAATAGGATACTATTTGAATTTTTTTATCACGGGTGAACAATTTTTCATTCACCGGTACAAATTCTTGATTTCACGAGAACTTACGGTGCACTGCATAGTAAAATACTATGCAAATAAAATATAATATATTCTATTTTTCATAAAAAAAACAAAACTTATAATATATATATATATATTTTTTGGGCCCCCACATGTGTCCCCCACCTTTAATATATATATATATATATATATATATACTGAATAACTTTCTACCGATTATTTTGAAAAATGAATTAATGGGGGGTCCATATAATGAGCAAAATTTACAACAAATACTTCATAAAAATCCCCTCAATATTTTTAACAGCATTTATTCATCATTATTATAACTCGCAATATTAACAACCAGATCGTTCCTAGGAAAGAGGGGGCTTTCCGATATGGATTTCTCCCAATCGGTGCGCAATTAGGTGACTGTCGACGTCGGGATTTTTGGATGTCCCTTTCCGTTACTTGTTCTTTGGTGTTCTCATTTTAGGTGAGATTTGTTTGAAAAAACAAGTGAAAAAGGTCCGACATGTATAATGTCGACGATGGATGATTAAGAGTCGCCATTGGTTTTTTAAATGGTTGTACCAACACAACCGAGAAAAGGTTTGTACATTGACTCGATTGATGTGACAACGCTAAGCGGGTTGGTGAAACCGAGATTCATTAGGGTGGGGTGCTTGGTTATGCGGGGAAGGTGTTAGGCACCCCGACATCCGTGTTACCACGGTGACCGCCTCTTTTCAAGAGCTATTATCGAATGTGTGTGTGTGTGTGGGTCAATGTCTTTGTTATTCTAAGTAGTGCGAGGCCTCGTTCGAACCTATATATTGTGGTTTGAATTTATGTAAAATTCAGCTTTTAGCAAGATATAGCAATGATGTTTTATAAAAGAGGTTTTTCAAACCCTGATGCTCAATAGTAATTGAGACCTTTTACACTCCCATTTTATATAGTGTGCGGCTTGATTGATTTTATTTTTTTACGAATGCGAGGCATCCATATGAAAATAATATACAAAATAATGCCGACTTCCTCGTGGGTATGGAAACCATCTGAGGAAATTCAGACACCGCAGAATAATTTACAAGCTGCTTACAGCTGAAAATGTCCATTACGGGAACCGAATCTAGATCCAATAGGTTGAATCTGTGATCACATGAATCTTAGGCACACAAGATACTGCAATTTGTATGAAAGCGAGAAGGCAGTATATATATAAAAGTCAGAATATATATATACGAGACAAGATCACCAACCACGAAGCACCTCCACGGGGGGATCGAAATGTAAATAAAGTCAGTAAAAAGCTATCAACCGCATACGGAGGAAACTCAAAGGGACGAAACGTAAATAAAGTCAGAATATGGCCAACCGCCACGAAGGAAACTCCAGGCGGGACGAAATGTAAATAAAGCTGTAAAAGCGATCAACTGCCACGAAGGAAACTCCAGGCAGGACGAGAATATATATATATATATATATATATGTATGTATATATATACAAAAGCAATAAAAGCACCGGATGTAAAATCCAGGCTCATCGAACAAAGTTCGACCACAGTTCATATATATAAGTATATATATATATAAAAGCGAATAAACGCACCAGATGTAAAATTTAGGCTCATCGAACAGAGTTCGACACACAATTAATATATATAAATGTATATATGTATATATATATTAAAGCAAATAAATGCACTGCATCAAGTTCAGCTCATCGAACAAAAGTTCGACACACGATTAATATATATAAATGTAGATATATATATATATATATATATATATATATATATATATATATATATATATATATATATTAAAGCGAAAGAAACGCACTTGCACTAAAGTCTAGGCTCATCGAACAAAGTTCGACACACACGATTAATATATATAAATGTAGATATATATATATATATATATTAAAGCAAATAAACGCTCGCATCAAGTTTAGGCTCAATCGAGGCATAACTCGATAATGTTAGTCAATATATATATATATATATATATATATATATATATATATATATATATATATACTGATTGAATGAAAACACGGACCAAATAAAAGGGCAAAAAGCAAGCAACACGACTCTCAATGTGTAGAAGGGTGTGTGCAAAGATGAAGAGAAAGACTCAAAAGTGCTTGAGAAGGCTTACGGTGATCGCTAAAGAAGACTTCTATATCTTTAGAGTAGGGGTAAGCTCTTGACTTTTGTAGGTACACAAGGGCTATATATGAGCTCACAAGTGTTTAAAAGGGAAAGTACATGCATGGGGTGAGTTCGAGAGCAAATTGGGGTGGCTTTCCTCGCTTTTCTCTTGGAAAATCGGCACCCCAAGCCCTCTATTTATAGGCATTTTAGTCGCAGGTGTACCATGACCGAGCCCAGGTGTAGTGTGCAGAGGCAACCCGGGTGGGCTCAGTGCATCAAGGTCGGGTTGTCTCGGCACGCATACACTCAAGCAATCGTAATGTCCACTCGAATTTTCGAAGTGCAATCCAAGGCATCCGTTTGAGGTATATAGGACCTATTTGGACCATGGTTTGTCGATAGTTGTACGATGGCATGAGATTAGAGTTTGTACGAAGTTATTGAAGATGGGACGATGCCCTCTGGTCTTCAAGCTTCAACTTTCATCCGTTACCCTGCACAATAGTCACTTGGGATTGGTAAGTCTTGTGGGACATCGTTGCGTAGAGATGTGATGTGGCATCGTGTTGACGAGATGACGATGTTGCCCCTCACCTGTGTTATCTCCGGATTGGGCTGATAAAGCAGACATTGCTCAGACTTCGTTGAGATTGGACTGCTGCAATTGTTGAAGGCCCTCATTGTCACCTTTGAGGTGTGCTTGTCTTCCCGATGTTATTGCCGGGTTGGTGTAGTGTATCTCATTTGTGAGCGCCAAGATTGAAGCTGGTCGCATTTGAAACAAGCATTTCCAGGATTATCGTCGAAACTGCATTCCTTGGGGTTATCACCAAGGTTGGTGGCTATTCCCATGGTTGGGATTGAGACTGGATACCTCGGGGTTATCTCCGAGATTAATCGGTCTTCTCCGGTGTGTGTTCCGGTATTGGATCTGCATGCCTCGGGGTTATCTCCGAGGTTGGGCTATTACTCCCAGTGTCATACGGGGTTGATCTTTGAACTTCCGTAGTATCCCGGTATAGATTTGGATTGTCTTTCGGGTTCTCTCTTAAAGAGCGAATCGTCCTCCCGCAATGTTAGTGATGATGTAGTACAGAGAAAATTTTGAGTGTCTACAGATGCCCTCTTTATCATACTCGTATGACGATGCATGGGTAGGATAAAGAATCCTAGACACTTGAAATGCAACAAGATGAACGTGGTACTATGGGTAGCAAAATGATGTAAATGTATGATGCATGTGTACGGGTTGTAGCCCAACATCTTTGGAGATGATTCTTTGGATCCCGTTGCTTCAACCGGGATTGGCAATCTTGACGAGATTTGATGTGTAAGCCGAATCTGTTAGGATGTTGATGTTGGAGTTATCACCAAATCCCTGTGTTCTTGATAACGACTTGATCCTGAAGATGTACCTCTTATGTGTAAGAGATCTGTGGGGATAAAGCTTGGTTTGTTTTGAGGATGTGTATAACATATTCTATCATCTATCCTCTTTGATAACATTGACCTCTCCTGGTTGGTATCGCCAGGACATGTCAAGATTATGTTGGATTTACTGCCAATAGCAAACGCTGTCAGGGATGCCTGACCTTCATTGACGTGTACTTCACCGATATGTGAATCAACGGTTGAAAAATTATGTGGGATATACTGTCAAGGTTACTTGACCTTCGCTGACGTGTGAATCAGTGGCTGATGCTTTGTGAGTAGATTGTCAAGGTTGCTTGACCTTCGCTGTCGTGTAGATCAACAGAGCATTGTGTTGTGACCCCCGCCGGGGAATACGAGCAGTTGGGTATGAAAACCTCGAATAGCTCTAGAGCTCTGATAGGTTTAAACGCTATCGGCTGAAATAACATCAAGGTTGCTTGACCTTCGTTGATATGTATGTCAACGGCTGAGCATGCGTTGTTACTCCCTCCAGAGATATATGTTGTAACCCCCGTCGGGGATCTACTGGGGACTCATGAGTACGTACGCAACTATCGAACAGTTCTCAATGCTTCGATGGGTTTGCTTGCCATCGGCTGAAATAACGTCAAGGCTGCTTGACCTTCGTTGATAGACATGTCAATGGATGAACGTGTTGTAACCCCCACCGGGGATCTACGTTGTAACCCTCGTTGGGGACTTATTTAGGGTAACGACCCAGAGTTGGTGGCATCGGACCTGTACGAGGTATTGCCGGATGTGATTTGTGATAAATGAGATTATTGGCAGGGTATACCCCATGTTCGGGTGACTACTAATGGGCGATATACAGATTCAAAGTCTTATCCGAGAAAACCAGGATTGTATGTTGTTTTGCTCAATCGCGTGGCATTTTTATTCTTGATTTAACCTTTCTAGTCCATAAGAACTCCTTTGCAACTCGAACTGGACCGAGCCGGAGGGGTGGGACCCACATAGGGGTGCCGCAGGTGCACTGTTGCGGTACCATGAGATGAGCTGCTGACGGCCAACCGTGGATCATAAATCCTGCAGTTGGTCTTCACAAGTCACTTTCAACTTGCTTCAGATATAGAAAACCATGAGCCATCTTCGGATCTCATTGAGTTTGGATTGCTTTACGCAAATTTCATCACCGTACAAGTGTTCTACACTATCCTGGTAACGTATGCATGTATTTTTTTTCTAGTTTCTATCCGTTGGATTGTGAGTTATCGCACGAAATGCATATAAACACATAGTAGTGATTATGTATGCACAAATGACTTGATAAAAAATATTCAACATAGTAAATGTTAGTATTAAACCATGCTGAACATAATGATGTGAAATTTTTTAACTTTTGAGACAGTCAAATTGGCACCTTTTGCTGCTATTTTTTGTCCTATTTGAGGTCCAATGAGCAAAAGGTAGAAAGGAAATGTACTCCTAGTATTGAGGTTGGCCTTATGCATGATGATTTTGATTTTTAATGCATATATTATGTACATGACTTTGGGGGCAGGTGTGCTATTGAATGGCCACCTAGACATGTCTATGTGCATGTGGATAGTCCTATTTTCAAAGGGGACTATGGCAAAAAATTTTCAAATGTAGGCATTGGGTAGTCATGCATTTTAACTCTATTTATATGTTAAAGTAAATGCATGCATGCATATAGTCATAAATGCATTTTGGAAAGCTCCAGGTAAGGAAATACCACACCTTTTCTGAGGTGATTTGGAGACTTGTTGTCCAGATATTATGGATCTGGACCAGCCGAGCAGTTCTTATAGGACCACTTCTGGCGTACGGCGGAGGGCTTCCGAAGTGCCTCGTCCCCGTTTTGTCAAACAACCTCATCGGTTGGTGGAGGCCGTGATTCGTCCTATCCGGGTAGATGTGCCAGACGTTGAGGATGAGGAGGCGGATATTCCGATTAAGGATCCCGCTCCTACTGCACATGTCCCTCGTAGGGAGCTCCCGAGTATTCAGGTGTTAAACCTAGAGTTGCTGGGTGATTTGAGCAGACATCCATCGATGTACTTGCATGCTAACGAGGTATAGCGTTAGACTTTGATCTTCCTTCTTTCCTATTGATGAGGATTAAAGGGTTCTGATGTTGATCTGCATTTCATACGAGGTTCACGGTTTACACGACCTCGAGGGAACCGGTTCGTGATTACTCCATGTACCAAAGCGCTTCATCCCGACTACAAAGCGTGAGTGCATGAGTGGGGATTTGGGGCATTCTCCTCCATCCTTCCCCGTCGTTGTCCTTGGGGTTACCTCGTGGGGCATTATTCGGCGATGGTTTCATCAGACTCAGTCACTCCATCTGCTGGATTGCGAGGTGATGATGATGCCTATGGATTGGCAATTTATCACAGGTATGGAGTTTGGAGGGGAGCCAGTGCCTTGCATGACGAATATTACCCCTACTGCCATCAAATCCTTATTAGGAGTTCCGGCGGAGGCGCTCAAAGGCAGGACTATTCGTTCAGGTCCTTTGAGCGTAGATGCTATGAGTGGGCTTTTGAGCGAGCCCATGCCTGATGATGTCAGAATCAGGGATCGCGTTCTGCGGTGATTGTTCCTGATGATCATTCGAGGCTTCTTCATAACAGATAACTCTTCCACGGTATCTTTCTCTTTGGTCGATTGCCACGCATGATGTGGGCCGTATAGGAGAAGTATGTTGGGGCTCTTACACCTTTGCCTATTTCCTCGGGGCATGCGCACGCGCTCACTGTGGTTTGTTGAGGCTTGGCTAGGATTTTACCCATTTCTCTTTGGTGAGTATTTCTCTTATCTTTTCCCATTCATAGGTTAAGAGTGTTTCTTGATAGCGGATGTTTTGCCATTGTGTTGGCGGTTTTGGGGCCTATGAGAGGCTCCCGTGTTTTGCGTCCTATGAGTGTGTTAGGTTTAGATACCTATCCACGAGGACAGCGATGACACCATTCATTCTATTTTCTTTGGAGGTCCCACATGGTGAGGATTCACTCACTTTCGTGTCAGATGCATTTGGAGTTCTTGTGGTGACGCCATCACATGGATTCCCTACTCAGGGGAACATTTGACCATCGGCTTTAAGGATGGACACCCGACTGGAGTCGAGTATTTGATTTCCACCAGGAGATTTCCTTTCTTCACGGATGGAGGCTGGGAGCTCTATTTAGGAGAGCGTGCTATTAGGAGCACCACAGGGGAGATCCGTATACCAATCTTGCCTCATGCCAGACGTCATTGGCCCGTATCACAGTCACCCGTCACTGATATCCCATTGTTGGGGGTTGACAATTTTGCATTATCAGAGGGCCCATGTACTTAGGAGACGTTCCAGCGTTGGTGGTTCCCTCGCACTATTGGAGCCCAGTCCCGCGCCACACAGTTTATGGGGGATATGGTTCCAGGATCTTTTATGATGACGTTTTGGGTAGCTTGTGTCCGAGCTCCGACTCATATGACCCAGATTGATAGTTTGACCCGGAAGTTGGACCAGACACATATATTTATCTGGCATTTGGGCAGAGATCCAGCAGAGGCGGAGTCATTTGTTCTTTCCAGCTCAGGCGTTGGCCCCTCAGACTACCCATTTGGTTTTGCCGGCGCAGATCCTCCCCTTTATAGGCCTGACATCCCTTTTGATAGAGATCCAGTGACTCAGGAGGAGTTACATCAGGTGGACAGGATTGAGGACGTAGACATCGAGACCCTGGTCTTCTTCTGATGTATATTCTCGTTATATCTTTTGATAGGCCTCTGTTAGATATTGGGTGGCTGTTCCCCATTCTCGCTATATCTTTTGATAGGCCTCTGTTAGTAGTAGGGCGTCTGTGCCCCATTTCCCTGTATTTGTAGCTATACAGAGATGATGTATTAGATGATGATATATTTAGGAATGTATGAACCATTTTTTCATTCCCTATATCATATTGCCATCCATTATCTGTTATGCATGTATCATGTTATGCATATGTATGTATGTCCAGAGATATTCAGCATTGACCCCTGGATGGTCTTATGACATAGCCCGTACAGATGTCTTCCTCGACAGTTAGCCGTATAGATCATACCCCACCATCATTGGTGGCATTGGGTATGCGATCGTGGTACGATAACATGTCACCACCAGATAGGGTGACCGTAGATCAGCTGTTGCAGCATACCATGACTTTATTGCCTTTTTAGGTTCCCACAGGGTTTATTGATGGGATGCTAGAGCATTGGCTACCGGATAGGCAGGTATTCCGATTTGGCACCCATGAGTTGACTCCTACTTTGGAGGAGTATGCACGTTGACGATCTTGCCTTTTTGCAGACCTTGCGTGCATCGGGCTTTGGGAGACATAAGTAGGCGATTCATGACGACTCACAGATTGCGGGCAGAGTAGTGCGGAGACGGTGACATCTAGCCATATGATATCCCAGCATTTTCTGTATGACTGATTTGGCTCGGAGGATAGCTACTCGCGACATTCAGGGGATTTCACCGCACCGGAGGACCACTGGCGTTTGGCGGGGTTGATGTCTTATTCTTTGTGCGTCTTTTCGTCGTATGTCTATATGCCACGATATATGGACGAGATAGACATTGGTGTCATCATGGCTGTGAGAGCTCTTAGAGAGGGTCGCACCATTGTACCTATGATTGTAGCAGAAACCCTGCGGTCGACATCCTATTGTTGCACGTATCCTACAGGAGTGTTCACTGGGAGTTCGGTCATGTTGTACGTGTGGTTTATGTCACACTTGAGACTGGTTGGTACCCTTAGACGACATGAGTATTGCTTCTCCCATGATGTGGCCATGTCATACTCCTTTCAGCCGTCGGAGTGTATAGATGCTCTGTCTTGGTCCGCATTTTTGGCCGATATTAGAGATCCATTCAGCATATTGCCGTGCTCGGGGCTTTGCTCACCATACAACTTCATTACTCATGCTCTGGGCATGGATTTTCTCCCTCTGGCTGGCTTGAGGGGCGTGACTACTTATCACCCACTGGCCGTGATGTCGCAGTTCGACCAGTTCCAAGATTTCTATCCTTTTGATGGGGCGAGAGGTCAGCGTTCAGCTTCTTGATATCTCTCAGCAGAGGACCGATCCCGTGTGTATGTTTGTTGGGATCAGCGTGAGATAGCTACTTTTTACATCGATTATCCGGTTGTTTGCAGAGTATTCCGCATGGATGGAGACAGATTTTATCTATTGCGGCGATGATTCTGCAAAGATCTGGGATAAGTAAGTCAGACGATGTAGAGCCCATGGAGGACATCAATTCCTACATCGAGGAGGAGCCCGCTGCTGGGTTGCCAGCATTTCTTCCGAATTCTCCTAGTATTAGTACTTTTGTGATTCAGCACTCGGCACAATACTTAGAGCAGAGTCTTCATCTGATGACCTTTGAGAGAGATCAAGCTCGATCTATGATGTTGACTGCCCTTGATGGGAGAGATGCAACTCTATTAGAGAGAGACGCGGCATTAGATCGCAGAGATGCCGCTGTTGTTGAGCGGGATGAGGCCATAACAGCCAGGGATGCAGTGATAGTTGAGCGGGATAGTGCTATATCTGCCCGGGATGTAGCTGTCACAGATAGTACGGCAGTGAGGTCCCTTACCACTGGCATGATCGCAGAGATGAGAGCATACATTGATGATCATATGGTCACCATGCATATGGCTGCAGATCTGTTGGGTCGTGTGGATATTCTCGTACAGGAGACCACAGCTTCGCCTCCTTCTTCTGAGAGGGACGCCATATTGGGCTTGTTAGCTCGCATATATCCTGACTTGTAGATGAGCTTGTATTTACCTGCACAGACTAGCTTAGCCATTTTGTCATGTACAGTTTACATTGTATATATATCAAACAGCATTATATATGACAGGGAAATATATTTTTGGATCACTTCCCTTTTAGATATGCCTTGCTATTTTGCTTGATATTTTGCCTGCTGCTTCAGGGCTCGTGGTCTTGATGTATTCTGAATTCCTCCTGGGTGGATGGACATTGAGTTGTCTCTGGATAGTTCAGAATAGATCATCGATCTATGTATCCCTACCATCTTTGGTGTCTTGGGACTAGTTTCTGGATGAAAATGTGGAGAGGAGTGTGGCTTTCCTCTCTGAGATTGACCGCACCACAGATGGTCGCCAGTACTTCTATTTAGGAGAAGCCTACTTAATTCCATATCTTATGGATTGGTGTTGCTCTTCAAGGTATGACCGCAGCTTAGATGGTCGCCAAATCTACTATTTGGGAGGAGTTCAGGTAATTCCATCCGTTTGGTCTGAAGCGAAATGAAATGTAGTGGATTGAAGGATGATCCCAGTACCAGTTGACAATGGTTTCTGTTTTGGTAGAGGGTGAGACCGCACCATGAATGGCTGCCTACGTATGTGACGCCCCCAAAATTAGGTATACATCACCCATCTTGGGTAGTCAGATACATGGTACAGAATTTAAATACAACTTACTAATATAAGCGCCGTGTACAATACGACATAAAGCGTGAGTTTGAATACAAATATTGTCTACTAGAGATCATACAAACTCAAAAGGAGTCCTCATTACAATTATTATCACACTATTTCACGAGAATAGTGAGGACTACTAATGCTATCCTGCGGACCATTACTCAGTTCCCGACTCATCCCGGCTATATTCTCATTTCACTCAAGAGAACGGTGAAAGAAAGGGTGAGCTCAACTAGCTCAAGAAGAAATATTATGACTAAGATAATGCGAGAATAAATTATCATTAGCCTACAACAGTGTTAAACTGATAAAACATAATGAACATCAAGTTTAGCTATAGCGGAACCAGCAATCCATTAAAAGGGTCAAGTAGAAAATAAAATCTACTATCTTTTATGATTTTAAAAGGTTTTTCATCATCATTAATTATATTTGAGACTCGACTTTAATAAATATTCCACATCATCGAATCACCCCCGCACTTCTGACCAAGGATATTCTTTAGTATCACGACCACAATTATTCATGCACTACGGGCCAAGAATAGTTGTGTATTCATTAATGGTCATGATCATGCTAAAAGCGTCCATCAATGCACACTACGGCCATTGAGGATTTTTACCACATCATTTGTAACATTACTACAGTCGTGATTACACCAAATAGTCTCTGGTCATAATCATACCAAGTCCATCTATGCACTACTGGCCACGGATGACTTTAAAAAAATATAAACATGAGGATGATGACAATGATATAAGAATTCAATAAAACAAGTTCAAGAATTATTTTATCCGGAATTATTAATGTCCAAATTGTCAACATAATCTTTGTTTTGTAGAGTAAAATTCAAGAATGATCGGAAGAATATTTCCATGAAAAGATCTTTGGATGAAACGCAAATATCAAGGATATTCTACTAATTTCATGGAGTATAGAAGTCAAAGTTTTAACCAACTGGGTATAATAAAGAATGGAATAACAAAAGAAATCACCGTGCATGCGGTATCAGCATAGCCAAAAAAGTTATTCAATGAGAATAATAATAACGGAACCGGTCCGGTGTAAAACACATAAACGAGGATATTCCAGCGAGAATAATAAAGAATGGAACCCGGTCCCGGCGTAAAAGCGCATGCGAGACGGGATGTTCCAGCAGAATAATAATAAAGATGGAACCGGGTCCGATTGTAAAACACTGCGAGCAGGATGTTCAGCGGAATAATAATAAAGGCGGAACCAGTCGGTGTAAAACACACGAGACGAGGATGTTCCAGCGAGAATAATAATAAAAGGCGGAAACCGTGTCCGGTGTAAAACACATGCAGAATGTTCCAAAGAATAATAGAAGAATGTCACCAAGTATAGGGTAAAGCGTAGATACAAAAGTTATTCCAATGAGAATAATAAGCAATGGAATAACAACAGTTCTCTTCATGAATAAGAAAGAATAACACCCCTTACTTTTGGTAGGAGATTGAATCTGCGGTAGTGTAGTAACAAAATACTCTTCTTCTTTCTCTCTTATTCTCTCTATACTTTCTCTCTATAGCTTGAATGAATTCGTGAAAAATAATGAAGCACTAGGCCTCTATTTATAGAAGATTTCTAGCCTTTTTGCCATGTGAAAAGGCAAGTGGCTCAACGTATTGGTGATGTGAAAGAAAAGTGGTTTGGCCGCTGTAATGTGAAACGACAAGTGGTTCGGCCTTTGTAATGTGAAACGACAAGTGGTTCGGCGCTCACGTAATATGAAACAAACAAGTGGTTTGACGTCTAGTAAAGGTAATTACTATTGACGAAGGTAATTACTATTCACAAAGGTAATTACTATTGACGAAGGTAATTACTATTGGCGAAGAGACTCTTAGATGATGACATATGGCCCCCCCATAAAATAATCAAACTTACCACAAACGTCTCATAACAGACTCTTTATATACATCAAGGATTGAATAAATATTACCACAATTCATTTTATTTTTAATCAACATATATTTAATCTTTTAACAATTATTAATCATTTATAACTTGTCGTCTCAATTATTGATTTAATACTATAACATATTATCTGGATAATCTTTGTGACAATAATTGAATCAATAATATAAGAGATATGATCGTGACCATTGTAGCAATAATTGAGCATAGGTGAGTGACTTCTCACGTAAGCATCAATAATCAATATCGTGTGCTACTATACAACTCACAGCGTATTCGCACTTACTTTTACTACGGGTAGTTCAGCGGTTTTAACGGTAACACCTCTGTAGTTATTTTTATAGAAAGATAATTTTGTCGTTTTTCTAACTACGATAATACTTACGTTGTGGGGTCCACTGATGATTGGTAGTCGTCACGAATATTCCCCGACAAAAAGAATATTCCCGACCAAACTAATATTTTATAACAACTTGCTTACTTTGCAAAATTTATAAATATTACCCACAACTATAACATTATATCAAATTTATTCCATAATATTCAAAATAATATTTATAGAAAATTCATCTTTATTTATAAAAGTTGGGGTCTTACAACCTCCCTTCTTATGAAATTTCGCCCTCGAAATTAGAAGTGCATTACCTAGTATGTCGAAGAGGTAAGGATACCTTGATTTCATTTGATTCTAACTCCCAAGTCATTTCCTCAACATCGTGGTTCCTCCACAAAACTTTGACTTGAGGTATAACCTTGGAGCGTAGAATATGTTCCTTCTTATCCAAGATTTGAGCAGGGAACCTCTTCATACGTCAAATCTTCCGCTATTTCGTCCGGTTCTAACTCAATAATGTGGTTCGGGTCTTTTACATATTTACGTAACATGGATATGTGAAAAGCGTTATGAACACGAGACATACTTGGCAGAAAAGCGAGTCTATAGGCCCACAGTTCCTACTCGATCGAGGATTAAAATGGACCAGATGAATCGAGGATTGAGTTTTCCTCTCTTTCCAAATCTTGTAACTCCTTTCCATGGAGTAACTCTTAACAACACATGATCTCTATATCGAATTCCACGTCCTTTCGATGAAGATCAAGATAACTCTTTTATCGATTTTGTGAGGTTTTTATACATTTGCCGGATCGTTTGAATCTTTAAAAGTAGTCATGCGTACCAACTCCGGTCCCAACAATGTTGCTTCACCCACCTCATCCCAAAGATATCTTGGAGAACGACACTTTCTTCCATACAACGCTTCGAATGGAGCCATGCCAATACTTGCTTGATAACTGTTGTTATAGGAAAACTCCACCAATGGTAAGAACTTGTCCCAACTTCCCTTGAAATCAAGGACATAGAGTCTTAATAGATCTTCAAGAGTTTGAATAGTCCTCTCCGACTGTCCGTCCGTCTGAGGATGATATGCCGAGCTAAATCATCCTAGGAATTCATAATGCCCGTACCGAGTTCTGAAAGCCGTCTTTGGAATGTCAGCGGTTCTAATCTTCAATTGGTGATATCCGGAACGAAGATCAATCTTTGAAAAGAATTTGGCTCCTTACTCTTTGGTCAAACAGGTCATCAATACGTGGCAATGGATACCTATTTTTGATGGTGGCGTGATTGACTCCGATAATCAATACAAAGTCGCATACTCCCATCTTTCTTCTTCACGAATAGAACAGAGAGCACCCCAAGGAGAAGTACTAGGATGAATAAAGCCAATGTCTAACAATTCCTGTGGTTGGGTCTTTAACTCCACGAAGTTCAATAGGAGCCATTCGATATGGGGCTTTGGAAATAGGTTTTGTCTAGGGTTCAAGGTCGATACAAAATTCAATTTCACGCTCCCGGGGTAGGCCGGGAAGTTCTTCTGGGAAATCGTCAGAAATTTATTAACAATAGAAATATCGTTCAAAAGCGGCGTATTTTTGTTTAAATCGTGACATGAGCTAAGAAAGCTTGACATCCGTTTTCAATAAAGCGAATAGCTTTATGGCTTGAGATGACCGTGATTGATTTTAATGGTTTGGTCGCTTGAATTCGCATAATAGGTTGGTTAGGAATATGAAAACTAACAACCTTACGAAAATAATCAATTTTTGCATGATAAGTAGTTAACCAATCAATCCCTAGAATCACGTCAAATGCAAGTATTTTAATAAAATAAGATCGACGGGTAATGTGAGGGTACCGATTTGAACCAAACAAGACTTATAAATAGTGGATGTAATGAAGGTTTCTCCCAACGGAGTTTCCATGAGATAAGTCAAAGTCTAATTTCTCGAGTCAAATTTAATCGATGGGCGCAAGTAGGAGAAATAAAAGAATGGGTAGATCCGGTATCAAATAAAGTATAGACTTCATTAGAGTTTATGATAAGCTTACCGTGATGACCTCATTCGGGTTCCTTGCTCTCTGGGAGGTGACAACAAACGCTCTCCCTTGCACTCTAGGTTTTAACTTTTAAGGATGGCCTTTGGTGCCTCCATCCTATTGAATTTGTCTTGATGGCGACAAAATCGAGCTAAGTGACCTTCTCTTCCACAATTATAACATGCTTTGGATGGCATGTCATAGTTTGGACCGATGTGTCCTCTCCTCCACATTTGAAGCATATGATAGGTGGTCTTTCTCCTTCCTTAACAACGGGTGCTGGTGCTGACGTCTTTCCATCATTGTTGAATCTCCTTTTCTTGAAATGTCCATTCTTATTATTTTGGCATGCCATGCAATATTATAATCTCATTGACGTATATATGAGCAAGAAGTTCAAGGGAATAAGTCTCTCGTATAGGCAAGAAATAAGCAGACTTGGTTAATCTATCAATAATGACCCAAATCACATCTATGCCTTGAGAAACCTTGGGAAGACCCGTAACGAAATCCATGGTAATGTGTTCCAACTTCCACTTCGGAATCTCAAGTGGCTGCAATGGACCCTTTGGCACTTGATGCTCCGCCTTTACACGTTGACAAGTTAAACACCTTGAGATATACTCCGTGATCTCTGTCTTCATATTGCTCCACCAAAATGTATGTCGAAGATCATGATACATTTTGGTACTCCCAGGATGGATTCCAATTGGTGTGTTGTGTGCCTCCATCATGATTCTATGCTTCAAGTCAGAATCGTTAGGAACACAAATTCTGGAGTTGACTCGAAGTATTCCTTCTTCATCGATTCTTTCTTCTGCAATAACACCTTCTTGCACTTTCTTTTTCATACGCATCAGCTCCAGGTTCGTAGCATGAGCAGCTTTAACTTTATCGATTAAACTCGGTTCTGCTCGTATATTTCATATCATCACATGGCTACTTGGAGCCTTTACCTCTATCGCCATCCTTTGCAAGTCATACAAAATGGGCCTTTGTGTTAACAAAATCACACTCGTACCCACATATGATCTTCTACTCAATGCGTCAGCTACCATGTTTGTTTTTCCAGGATAGTATTGGATGGTATTATCGTAATCTTTCAACAGCTCGAGCCAACTTCGTTGCCGCATGTTGAGTTCCTTTTGGGTGAAGAAATATTTGAGGCTTTTATGATCCGTATAAATCTCCACTTTCTCCCCCCCATCGGTGTAGTGTCTCCGGATCTTCAATGCAGCGATCGATGCCAACTCGGATCATGAGTAGGATAATTCTTCTCACTTTGTATTGCTTCAATCTTCGGGGTCACAGATACTCCATGTTTTGACACCACATGCCCAAGGAATGCTACTTCCTTAAGCCAAAAAGTATTTCTTTAACTTGGCATATAATAACAAAGTGAAGTACCGACTACAAATGGTGTATGAACTTCACCTTTTGGAATAGATGAGACTTAGCAAGAAATTAACGGTTCATCAATTACATTAATTGGGTAAAATCTAATTTAATCAACAAGTAATATAATTTTATTAAATTCCCTTAGAACTTCAAGACATTAAATTCAAAGTTAGTAAAAATAATAAAGATATTAAAATAAATTAAAAAATCAACAAACCCTAAAACTGAATTTTCAAACAAATATCAGAGAATTAGGCTTACAACTTCACTCTAAGCATCACCCTGATTATTATACCTTATTCCAGTTTAATTCAATATCCTAGTTTATTAATCAAGAACATGTATGTAGCACTAACCACCTCTCGATGTACTAATACCGTATTAACTCAAATCAACAATTAAGATAGAATTGCGTTAAACACCTTAATCAACTTACTCAATATATCTCTATATGAATTACAATTAAAGAATGTTTAAGTTCAAGTTCTATATATGATTAGTTGCGATGACAAGCATATCTCTAATCTAACATACATCAAGATTCTGCTTATTCACAAAATTCAAGAACACATGCTATATTAATTAAGTCTAGATTCGTATTTCATCTCTCGAATTCATACAAGTCCACATAAAATTCTTGATCAGGCAATTCATAAATTCAAGCTCAAATTAATATAGATAAACTGAATAATAGCTTATTAAACTGAAAACCAAGATTACATAGTCATTGTTCCACTTAAAGATCCATTATAAGCCTAATAAGTAATTTAGTTCATAACTAATGAATTAAATACTGAATAAATAAAAGAAAACATCATCCCAATTACACAATTTGAAATTAAAGGAGAATAGTAATACACCACCTTTCTCTCCCTTCAAATCTGAAATCTTTGTGAAATTATTATTCTTCTTCGTTTCTCCAAGCTATTGCCTTTCAATCTTGTTCTCGAAGTAAGTCTGAATGCTACTCCCTTTTCTCCAACAAGTAACATAAATTGCCTCACCTCAGCTTCATACCACCAATCCTAATCCAACTCTAACTCTTCACGTAGAAAGTCAAATAACAATCCAAATCCTTTTCAACACCAATAAGTCATCAGTCAATGACTCCTACAAACATGAAATAACAACCATAACATAATCCTATTATGATCATATTACATAAAGAATTAATAGCTCCCAACAATGCCCATCTTCCAACACATAATTAACTTTCTTCCCAGATCAAGGTTCCATCGCGGTAGCGTCCTCGCTCATGTATTACTCTCTCTCGGTAGTGATAGCCAGCGACTAACCAATCGAAGACCTAGCCACACACACATACGCGCCTCCATGCCAATTTACTACTAAGCACCATACAGCGCGCATGCTAGAGAGTCGAGAATGTCCAAAAGTTGCTTGAAAATCCTTCCAATGCTACCAAATTGATACACATAATATCCTACAACAAGCACTAAACCCATCAAAAGTAACATGAAAGAAATCAAAAACTAACAAGATAACAAGCTAAATGAATACAAATCATAGGTTTAAAACATACTCATCAAATTCCACCAAACTTGAACCTTGCTTGTCCTCAAGCAACAAGAAATGCAATTAACAACTACATACTACGAATCCAGTAATAAGACAGTAAACAGTTACTCATATGACCTCAGAAAAATTAAATAAACATGTCAAAACTTCATATCAAAACCAATCCATAATTCCTTATCGATCCTGGCATCTTAAACTGTTATCACTAGTATAGTGTGTGTGTGTGTTCAACACCCATGCTAACCGATACAGACTCAAATTCAATACATAACCAATTTCTTATAAGGAATCATATAACACAAACTCAAAAAGTTCAAAAGTAGACGAGTTCCAACTAAAACTAAACAATTACCACTATCAAGGGTTCACATAGGGTACTTATACTTTATATATATAGATATTTTTTTTGACGGGGGCTTTTTTCTCTTTTCCAGTTTCACACATTCATATATCTATATATATTTTTTTACATGACTGTGCAATGTCTCATTTTATTAGGCTAACATTGCTACCCCTTAGCGAGCTTTCAACCAACGACTCATATACCATAAAAAACCTTACGGCGCTAGGTGTTAAGACACCCCTATGGGCGTACTTGCTCAAGTAACAAAGGTCCCGAAACAAAACTAGCCATGGTGTTTATTATTATCATTATTTATTTATATTTTTATAAAGCTTACATACCCTATATTTTTCTCCAAACTTAGGTTCTTGCCTAATTTTTGCCTTCACTGTTTATCTTTGTCATTTTCTCATTTATAATAGCATTATCCTCTAGAAACTCTTTATGTATCAATTTGAACTAATCAATCAACATAGATGTTATTAACGTGCTACCCGTGTTATACCAGTTTCAAATCAGAACAAGATCCAATTCATAATAGAAATTACGTCAAGGTTCTCATACTTAGTAATGTACTTCTCTACATAATTTTAATCTCATCATTGGCTAAGAATCAACGTATACACTCTAATAACTGGATTCATGCAAACTACATGCAAAATAGATTTTTTTTATATATGCCATGAATACGAACAATTATAAAGACTAAACAAATTATTAGCTATACTAACTAATATGATTATTAAAATTTTCACTAATTAACCCGGCAGAAAACATAATCCCCCAAACTTAAATCAAGTACTGTCCTCATTACGTCAAACTAAATCAAATAAAAGTATGAGGACTTCCCTGAAAACGAGTCACTGCTCGTCGTCGTCTGAAGGAGGATATGTTGGCAGGATCGGAGGAATAGGCATGACCAACAGAGGTGTAGTAGGATTGCAGCAAGAAAATGCATCAGCATGCGTGTTGAATGCATTGGCATTGTACTGATGCATTAGATCTTGACGTTGGGCCAACCACAAAAATTGATTCCTTGAAGCCCGTGGTGGTTGCTCTTGCATTGGTTCCGCTCTAACTGGGGGTGAGGGTTGCCGGATCATAATATAGCCTTCTCCACATGGATGTGATCTCTCCCCATCCCATGCCTTGTACCTCTCAATTGTTGCATGATCGATAATAGCCATCGGTTGTTGGACAGGCTCAGAAGGTTGCCATTGCACTCCAGCTTTACGGCATAAATCAGTGATTAAGAAACCATGTAGAAAACCTCCCGTAGTACTCCCTTGTAGCAACCAGTCAATGGACTCTTTAATACACTCCCCCACATCGACATTGTAGAATGCAATGGAGTTATTCACACAAAAATGGTGATGAACAATCCCATATAATAGCCAAGCTCGTGCCTTAGTTACATCGTTTTGGTGGCGTGTGGGCATTAAACGAGCACACATAAATGCATACCAAGCTTTACCATATCGACTAATTGCTGATTGGGGAAAACTTATCTTTTCATCTGTTCCGGCTTGAATTACCCATTGAGTTCCTGGTTTGCATAGTCTGACAATCAACTCATCTAGATCGGGCAAACCATCTTCATATCAGTCCGTATGTGGTGCCTCTAACCCAGAATACGCATTGATAGCCTCGGCATGAAATGCCACCTGTTTAACCCGAACCAAGACCACGTGATTGACATGTTCCATTGCATTGGCGTAAAATGTTTTCACTATATTGATCGCCGTTGGAAGTGGTTGTTATACTAACTGAAACCAATTACACTCTACAATTTACAAAGCCATATCACCATCCAAATTAGCATCCGACTTCAATCCACGTTCTAGCACCAAATTCTTCTTGTCGATGGATGACTTGAATCTTTTGGCGGCCCTCTTACTAACAAACTTTGTATGATCATATTGAGGTCGCGTGGTGGAGGTGGATGGGCGTTGTCTTTTATGGGAAGACATGGTGTTTCTGGTGATGTTTAGGCTCAAATTTTGGTTCAGGACTTTTATCAAATAGTTGGTGAGCAGACTGAGTAATACCCCCAAAATTGGTTGCTTGGTAATATCTTGTTAGCCAATATGTGAAATCAAACAACACACTCCTTGGGCACCCAATTTCAAAGGTTTTCCACCCAATTGAAATCAATAAAAGAGAAGAATATTGAGGATGAAGTAATTTGTGTTTATCTTAAATGAATTTGCGTTTCCCTGTTTGTAAAGATGTCTCAATTTGAATGAATTTGTGCAAGGAAGGAATTAGATTTAGGATTGGAGTGTAGTGTTTATATTTGATATGAATTAGACTACTTGTATGGTTGGAGTTCATATAGGGGATGGAAAACCAACGTGGGTTGGGAGATGGAAAGTGTATGTGTTTAATGTGAATAGAAGTTGAAAATGAGAAGGAGTGATGGTGTAGTGGAATTATTATAGAAGTTATGGAGTAGTGGAAGTGTTAAGGGTGTAGGAGAAGTGGGGAAGTTAAGTGTACGAAGGAGAGGTGAAGTGGTTATGGTCTAAGACACGACAATTAAAATACGTTCGGTAGTACTGGGTTCTCAAGTGGCCTTGACCCGCCATATTGTGGATATTCATGAGATAGCGCGCCCCACATAAGGAGGTTAGGAGTTGCTGGCATAGTAAGCGTGCCCCCGTTATGTGTGTCGTGTATTGGGTATACGTGACCGTGCTTAGAAAGTCGATAACATGATGAGCGATGGCGTGCCCAAGTCTTTGGGTATGGCGCGCCCCGCGCTATGATATCGACGAATTGACGCGGCCCACGCTGACATATCATTAAGTGTCTGGGGTAGTAAGGGCGCGCGTGTATGTGTGTGTAATGGGCGTGCGCCGGCGCTATGGGGTCGATAACATAATGACTCTATTTTCCTTCTTCAATTTGTGAATCATCCAAAAATGGAGTCAAAATTATATGAAAACTTCATATTTAAACTAGATTATAAACTAAAATATAATGAATAACTAAAAGAGAAAGAGTTTAGAGCTTGGGTTGCCTCCCAAGTAGCGCTAGTTTTAACGTCGTAAGCCCGACGATGCCTCTTGTATCAGTGTGCATTGGTGAGGGTAATGTTTACGACATCCCAATTTGAATCACCACCCCAGTAATGCTTTAACCGTTGACCTTGAAAGTCTCCAATGGATTTTGACTGTAGAGTTCAACGACGCCATGTGAGAAAACTATTTTGATGGTGAATGGTCTCGACCAACTTGGTTTTAGTTTTCCTGGGAACAATCTCAGCCGTGAATTGAACAGTAAGACTGATTGCCCAGGCTCGAACGTTCTTTGTATCAATTTCTTGTCGTGCCATCTCTTGACCTTTTCCCATTACAACTTTGAGTTCTCATAGGCTTGTAGTCGGAATTCGTTGAGCTCATTTAGCTAAAGTAGTCTCTTTTCACCCACCGCTGCTTGATCGAAGTTCAGTTTCTTAATAGCCTAGTAGGCCTTGTGCTGTAACTCGACCGGTAAGTGACAAGCTTTCCTGTATAGTAGTTGATATAGTGACATACCAATTGGTGTTTTATACATAGTTCGGTAGGCCCACAGTGCATCGTCCAACCTGAGCGACCAATCCTTTCGACTTGGGTTTACCACTTTTTCCAAGATTCTCTTCACTTCCCTGTTTGAATCCTCAGCTTGCCCATTAGTTTAGGGATGATAAGATGTAGCTACCTTATGGTTGACCCCATACTTTGCCAATAGAGTTGTAAATGATTTTTTGCAGAAGTGAGTACCTTCATCACTTATAATAGCTCTCGGCGTGCCAAACCTCGTAAAAATGTTCTTTTGCAAGAATTTGAGAACCACTTTGGCATCGTTAGTTAGGAGTGTTGCGGCTTCAACCCACTTTGAGACGTAATCCACTGCAAGCAAAATTTACTGATTGTTAAGTGATGAAGGGAATGGCCCCATAAAATCGATGCCCCAAACGTCAAAAATTTCAACTTCCAAGATCATTTGAAGTGGCATCTCATTCCTTTTCGATATGTTGCCCACTCGTTGACATCTATCACAAGTTTTAACAAATTGGTGGGCGTCTTTAAATAATGTAGGCCAATAAAACCCGGCTTGAAGCACTTTTGTCATTGTTCTCTCACTACCATAGTGTCCCCCATACGCCGATGAGTGGCATTCATGCATTATGTTCCTCACTTCACTATAAGGCACACATCTTCTGATCATCTTATCGGTGCACTATTTGAATAAGTAAGGTTCATCCCACATATACCACTTGACGTCATGAAGAAACTTCTTTTTCTGTTGTCGTGTAAGATCAGGGGGAAGAATGTTGCTCACTAGATAATTCATGAAGTCCGCGTACCATGGAAATTCTGTATTTATCCCAAACAGTTGCTCATCCGGGAATGACTCGTTGATTACACACTTGTCCTCTTCCTTTTTATTCTGATTTTCCAGCCTAGACAAATGATCGGCGACTTGGTTCTCCATTCCCTTTCTATCCTTTATTTCTAAATCAAATTCTTATAAAAGGAGAATCCATCGGATAAGGCATGGCTTAGCATCTTTTTTCGAAATTAAGTATCAAATGGCCAATGATCTGTATAAACTACTACCTTTGTACCGATTAAGTACGCCCAAAATTTATCGAACGCATATACTACTGCAAGTAATTCCTTTTCCGTAGTTGTGTAGTTCATTTGAGTCTCCGTGAGTGTCTTATTTGTATAATATATGGCATGGAATACCTTCTCTCGGCGTTGACCCAAAACAGCCCCAACCGCATAGTCGCTTGCATCACACATTAACTCAAAGGTCATGGTCCAATCCGGTGCGACGAAGACGGAAGCTGTGGTCAATTTGTTCTTCAACAACTCGAATGCTAATTTACACTCCTCATCAAACTTGAAAGTTGAATCCTTCTCTAAAAGGTTGCACAGAGGTTTTGTAGTTTTAGAGTAGTCTTTTATAAATCGTCTGTAAAACCCAGCATGCACCAGAAAACTTCGAATCCCCTTAACTGAACTCGGTGGCGGAAGCTTTTCAATTGTTTCCAATTTCGCTCTGTCAACCTCTAATCCATGAGCCGAGACTTTATGCCCCAAAATTATGCCTTCTTCAACCATGAAGTAGCACTTTTCCCAGTTAAGTACCAGATTCATGTCCATGCATCTTTGTAAGACCATTTCCAAATTCTCCAGATAGGCATCAAAATCATCCCCATAGATAGAGAAGTCATCCATGAAGACTTCCACATTTTTCTCTACCATGTTTGAGAAGATAGCCATCATACACCGCTGGAAGGTAGCGGGTGCATTACACAAGCCGAACGACATTCTCCTGAATGCGAATGTGCCGTATGGGCACGTGAACGTAGTCTTCTCTTGATCTTCAGGAGCAATAATGATCTGATTATAACCCGAAAATCCATCCAACAAGCAATAGTACTCATGTCCCGCTAATCTGTCCAACATCTGATAGATAAAGGGCAAAGGAAAGTGATCTTTCTTTGGTCGCCTTATTCAACTTCCTATAATCCATGCAAACCCTCCAACCGATCCACGAGTCCTTGTCGGAATTAGCTCATTGTCATCATTACGAACCACATTCATTCCTCCTTTTTTCGACACACATTGCACCGGGATGACCCATTTCTTATCTAAAATCGGGTAAATGATACCGCATCCAACCATTTTAGGATTTCTTTCTTGACCACTTTCTTCATGATTGGGGTTAAGTCGTCTCTGTTGCTCACTCGTCGGTCTTGCATCGTCTTCCCTCAGAATTTTATGCATGCAAAAGGATGGGCCGATTCCTTTAATATCCGCGATTGTCCATCCTATAGCCGATTTGTGGTCCCTGAGCACTCTCAACAATTTTTCTTCCTGCTATTCGTTAAGTGCAGCAGAAATAATAACAAGTAAAGAATTAGAATGGCCTAAATATGCATACCTGAGGTGTTTAGGGAGTGGCTTAAGTTCAAGAGTCGGTGGCTCCTCCAATGACGGTTTCATCCTTGCTGTTGATTTTTCATCTGTGTGCTATGGTTCAAATGGTGCTCTAAATCTGCTCACTCATGGCAAGGAGTCTAGTATCTGTAAATAGTCCCCAAATTTCGGATTATCTGATTCTTTATCTCCCAATAAAGTCGTTTCCAATGGATCGTTAACCAAACTCTTTCCTATGTCTTCACTGATTATCTGATCAATGATATCCATCCGAAAATAATCTTCTTCATCTGTAGGAAATTTCATGGCCTTGAAAACGTTGAATTTTACTTCTTGATCTTGGACCCTCATCGTTAGTTCACCTTTTTGTACGTCGATGAGTGTCCTACCCGTAGCCAAAAATGGTCTCCCGAGGATGATTGGAATATTCTTATCTTCCTCAAAATCCAAAATAATGAAATCTGCGGGGAATATAAACTTGTCTACCTTAACCAATATGTCCTCCACAATGCCTCTCGGGTAAGTGACCGACCTATCCGCCAACTATAAAGAGATGTTCGTAGGCTTTGGAGCTGGCAAACCCAATTCTGTATAAACTGATAATGGCATAAGGTTCACACTCGCTCCCAAATCACATAAACATTTATTAAATGCCATATTCCCAATCGTGCACAGAATAGTGAAACTCCCCGGATCTTTCAACTTTGGTGGCAACTTTCGCTGTAAAACCGAACTACACTCCTCTGTTAATGCCACTGTGTCGAAATCTTCCAATTTCTTTTTCTTGGACAAGATCCCTTTCATGAATTTTGCATAACTCGGCATCTGCTCTAAGGCTTCTGCGAACGGGATATTAATCTGAAGTTTCTTAAAAACTTCCAAAATTTTCGCAAACTGCTTGTCTAATTTCTGCTTTTGAACTCTTTGCTAAAACGACAGTGGAGGATGCCCAACTGGCTTGTCATCTAACTTTGTTTTCTTAATTTGCTTATCCTCACCCTGTTTTTCTTCAACCACTTTGTTGTCATCAATCTTGTCATCCGATATAGCTGAATTTTCTGCACCTTTCCCACCCAAATGTTTTCCACTTCGCAAAGGTGATTGCCTGACATTATTCACGATTTCCCTTCAGATTTCTTTCGGTGTCACTTGGTAGAGTCCCTTTCGGTCAATTGTTCAACACTAATTGAATTTGTCCCATCTGATTTTCTAGATTCTTAATGGCTATTTCTTGCAATTTCATTGTCATTGCTTGATTTTTCATTGCGACCTCGTTGCTCGTTATATATTTTGATAGCAACTCCTCTAAATCAGATTTCCTCTCTTGACGTTGAACTGGTTGTTGTTGATTCTGAAATCCAGGGGGATGTGATGGTCGTGGAACTTGCTGATTCTGATTATTATTATTCCACAACAAATTCAGATGATTCCTATTCCCCTGATTATATGCATTCTGGTATGTATTCTGAGGAATTCTGTTGTAGCTACCCATAAATTGTATGGACTTTGGGTTGATTGCGCATGGATCCGTCAGATGTTCACCCACACACAACTCACAAATAACTGTAACTTGTTGTGTCTGTCCTCATGACCAAATGTCGAACTTCTTGGAGAGTGCTGAAATTTGTGCTGTTATTGTCGTCACTCCATCTACCTCTAACACTCCAACGACTATAGGTTGTGTCATTCTTGCCGTGGGCCACTGATAGTTGTTAGCAGCCATTGTCTCTATCAACTAGTATGCCTCCTCGTAGTTCTTTGTCATAAAAGCTCCCCCCGACGCTGCATCGATACTGGTCCTGAGATTTCTATGTAGTCCATTGTAAAATGTATTCATCTTCAACCACATAGGCAATTCATGGTGTGGGCATTTTCTGAGCAATTCTTTGTATCTCTCCCATGCCTCATATAACGACTCCCCATGTTGTTGATCAAACATGGTAATCTCGTTCCTCATCTTTGCAGTTTTCGCTGGCGGGAAGAATTTTGCTAGAAATTTCTGAGCCAGGTCATCCCATGTCGTTATTGAACCTGCTGGTAGAGAGTGTAACCAACTCTTCGCCTTGTCCCGCAGAGTGAATGGGAACAAGCGAAGTCTAACTACTTCATCCGACACCCCATTGTACTTAAAAGTGTCGCATATCTCCAGAAAACTGATCAAATGCTCGTTAGGATCGTCGTTTGCTAGTCCCCCAAATTGAACCGAGTTTTAGATCATCTGAATAGTCCCAGGCTTAATCTCGAAAGTATTCACAGCTATTGCAGGCCTGGTGATACTCGACTACAGCTCAGTCACCTTGGGTGTAGCAAAATCCCTCAATGCTTTCTGGTCTTCGGCAGCCATTGCTTCTTCTTTGTCAGAATTTTCGAAGTCGTCCTTTGTTTCCTTGATCCACTTACTTAACCTTTGAAACCTTCTCTCAATGTCGTCCTCAAAAGGAAGCAAGTCTAGATTTTTGGATCGAGTTTGCATAAACTAACTTCAAAAACCTGAAATAAGATGAATAAAACAAAAAGTGTTTAAGTAAAACTGGACTAATTAAACTGATATTGCAAAATAAAAAAATCTATACTAAAGTCCCCGGCAACGGCACCAAAAACTTGTTGGGTAAAATCTAATTATGCACATCACACAAGTATACGTGGTCAACAAGTAATATAATAGTAAGTAGAGTATCGTTCCCTTAGAGACTTAGCAAGACATTAACTTCACAATTACCAATTTCCTGTTAATCCTAATTTTATTAAACCAATCAAATTCCAGTTTATAGTAAAATAATATAGATATTAAAATCAAATAAAAAAAAATCAACAAAACCCTAAAACTGAATTTTCAAACAAATATCGGAGAATTAGGCTTACAACTTCACTCTAAGCATTACTCTGATTATTATACCTTATTCTGGTTTAATTCACTATCCCAGTTTATTAATCAAGAACACGTATATAGCATTAACCACCTCTCGATGTACTAATACCATATTAACTCAAATCAACAATTAAGATAGAATTGCGTTAAACACCTTAATCAACTAACTCACTATATCTCTATGTGAATTACAATTAAAGAAGGTTTAAGTTCAAGTTCTTTATATGATTACATGCGATGTTAAGCATATCTCTACCCTAACATACATCAAGATTCTGTTCATTCACAAAATTCAAAAACACATGCTATATTAATTAAGTCTAGATTCGTATTTCATCTCTTGAATTCATACAAGTCCACATAAAATTGTTGATAAGGCAATTCATAAATTCAAGCTCAAATTAATATAGATAAAATGAATAATAGCTTATTAAACTGAAAACTAAGATTACATAGTCATTGTTCCACTTAAAGATCCATTATAAGCCTAATAAGTAATTTAGTTCATAACTAATGAATTAAATACTGAATAAATAAAAGAAAACATCATCCCAATTACACAATTTAAAATTAAAGGAGAATTGTAATACACCACCCTTCTCGCCTTTCAAATCTGAAATCTTTGTGAAATTATTCTTCTTCTTCGTTCCTCCAAGCTCTTGCCTTTCAATCTCGTTCTCGAAGTAAGTCTGAATGCTACTCCCTTTTCTCCAACAAGTAACATAAATTACCTCACCTCAGCTTCATACCACCAATCCTAATCCAACTCTAACTCTTCACGTAGAAAGTCAAATAACAATCCAAATCCTTTTCAACACCAACAAGTCACCAGTCAAAGACTCCCACAAACATGAAATAACAACCATAACACAATCCTATTAGGATCATATTACATAAAGAATTAATAGCTCCCAATAATGCCCATCTTCCAACACATAATTAAATCCAAAAGACATGACTAAGAATTAATGATGCTCGTCACCAGGGGTTACGAAGGCGATCTTTAGAATATCCTCAGTTTTAATCTTCAGCTGATGATATCTAGAACGAAGATCGATCTTTGAAAAGAATTGTGCTCCTTGCAACTGGTCGAACATGTCATCAATGCGAGGTAGCAGATACTTATTCTTGATGGTGACATGGTTCAATTCTTGGTAGTCAATACAAAGTTGCATACTTCCGTCTTTCTTCTTTACGAACAAAATAGGAGCACCCCAAGGAGATGTACTAGGATGAATGAAATCGATGTCTAACAACTCCTGTAGTTGGACCTTTAACTCATGAAGTTTAATAGGAGCCATTCGATATGGGGTTTTAGAAATTAGCTTTGTACCAGGTTCAAGGTCAATAAAGAATTCAACTTCACGTTCTGGGGGTAGACTGGGAAGTTCTTCAGGAAATACGTCAGGAAATTCACTAACAACATAAATATTATTCAAATCTGACGTGTTTTTGTTCAAGTACGTGACATGTGCTAAGAAAGCTTGACATCCATTTTTTTAATAAACGAATAGCTTTATGGCTTGATATGACAATGATTGACTTTAGTAGTTTGGTTGCTTGAATTCGCATAACAGGTTGGTTAGGAAAATGAAAACTAACAACCTTACGAAACCAATCAATTTTGGCATGGTGAATAGTTAACCAATCAATCCCTAAAATCACATCAAATGCAAGTATTTTCAAAGAAATAAGATCGACAGGTAATGTGATGATACCAACTTGGATCAAGAAAGATTTATAAATAGTAGATGTAATGAAAGTTTCTCCTAACGGAGTCTCAACAGATCAGTCAGAGTCTAATTTCTCCGGAGTCAAGTTCAAATGTTGAGCACAAGTAGGAGAGATAAAAGAATGGGTAGAACCGGTATCTAATAAGGTATAAACTTTGTAAGAGTTTATGATTAGCTTACCCGTGATCACCTCGTTCGGGTTCCTCACGTTTTGGGCAATCACGACAAACGCTCTTCCAGGAACCATTGACTTTGACTTGTCCGGGACAGCCTTTGAAGTCACCATCCCCGTTGGACTTGGTTTCGATATAAGACAATCTCTAGCTATATGACCTTCCTTTCCATAGTTATAACACACCTTGGTGCTGACGTCTTCACGTTATCATTGTTGTACCTTCTCTTATTGAAATCTCCCCCTGACTCGCTTCTTCTACCATCACGGCCACGATTACCACTAGAGTGGTTACCACTTTTGATCAAATGTTTTCATCCCCGCTGGTTGTCATTGCTCTGATGACTGCTGCCACCGGTATGACCCTGGTTGTGGTCCCTCGGTTGAACATACTCATTATCTCGCTCTAATAATTGAGCCTTGTTTACAACATCTGAATATAGAGAAAATTTATGAGAAATAAGATATTGCCGAATCTCGGGTTTTAGACCTCTCAGAAACATCCGCGTCATTCGTTCCTCATTCTCTACCAAATGAGGTGCAAACCTAGATAACTTGATAATATATATATATATATATAGAGAGAAAAAAATAACTTGTTTCTGGTGTGATTTTCAATTCTAACTAAGCACCCTATTTATAGAAAAATGCTAGAACGCCAAAGCAGAATAAATTAATAAAATAATAATATTATTATTTTCTCTTCTACGCCCACTCCTTTTGAACAAGCTAAGCATGCCAACTTTGAAAAATTCTCAGCACATGTTTTCACAAAAAAATAAAATGGGGCCCACCCATATTCTTAATAAAAATATGTATTTCTGAAACTTCAATAATTCATAATAAATAGCCCTTTTATGTCCATTCCATAGGAAATTAAATTCTCTAAAACTTTGTGGATTTAAGTTTTTCCAAATTCTAAACGAAAAATGACCGAAATCCGCATACGGATGATTTTCAACACCTCTATTCCGACAAAATACTGATAAAACACCTCAGCATTTATTCCTTCATTTATATCCACATAAAATAAATATTTCCCTATCCATCCACATAAATAAATATTTTCTTATCATATAAATCAATAATTAATTATTCACAAATAATATTACAGAATCATAATTATGACAACTATGTCGTTCTCAGGAAAGAGGGGGCTTTCCGATAAGGATTTCTCCTTATTGGCACGCAATTAGGTGACCAAACCCCTTTCCTAGACAGAACTTCCTTAGACATTGCAAATAATGCTATCTAATAATATGAATTATTGATCTGTAATGGGAAATACTGTGCAGTGACAATTATTGAAACAACAATAATATAACATATCAACGTAGTAATTATTAAATTAATAAAATAAAATATTAAACAGTAATTACTATAACAATTATTGAGTGTTGTCTTTTTACGTAAGAATCAATAATTCAAAAAATATTATGCAATAGCGTGTGCTACTGTGCAATCACGCGTATTACTGTATTTTAACCACGGGGTATTCCAACAGTGTAACGATAATAATTATGTCGATATTTATAAAAACTCAAACTTATCATTTTCTTTATTTGACCATTTTCCGTTATAGGGCCCACAAATGGCTACGCCATCGTACGAATATTCCCCGACAACAAGAATATTTCATGACTAAACGAATATTCCCGGACAACAATGAATATTTTATAACCACTTGCTTATTTTGCAAAATTTGCACATTTCACCCATAACCAAAGCATTATATCAAATTAACACCTTATTATTCACAATAATAATTAGAGGAAATTCAATTTTATTTACAAAAAGTTGGGGTCTTACAAAACACAAATTTGAGTAAGGGTTCATTCAATTTCAAGCATAAGATTGTATTCGATCCGTTCTATGTGTGTGTGTGTGTAGACCAACTGTCCTAACTAATCATAGCTCAAATAAGTACACACAGTCAATTGTTAATACCAATATGCACACTCCATAACTTAAACATTCAACAAGCATTAAGAATAAGACGCAAGTGCATGAAAGGATCAAAAGACTCTAGCATGAAGACAGTAAAATTTGACAAGGACATTCCTTAATTACCTTAGGCTATTCAGACCTACCCATTAATGAGATTTTGATCAGTGACTCCTAAGCCAGATGACTTTAGGGCACTAGGTGTAGAACACCCCTATGAATCTAATAACTCAAGCAGCAAAGGCCACATAAATTAACATAAGCCAAATTAGACTATACAAAATCCTAAGATTATTCGGCGAGTGCATTTTATGCTCTATCTCAACATCGGTCCTGTGTTTATGGGCGAGTGTGTTTCACGCTCCATCTCAACCCACCGCAAAACTTTCGATATTTTTCTTCTTTTCTTTTTATTATAAATTTTTTTTATGCAAACATGCCAGAATCCAAGATCAAAAATTGTATAAGCGTCTAAGTATTTTATTACCTTGTACAAATAAAAGTTTATAAGAGTGAACATACTCTCAAAGTAATAAACACGCAAACTAAATTCGAAAAATAACTAGTAAACACAGTTGGTCTGTGCTTGCTAAGAAGGACGAATCAATAACAGTCTCAACTTATCTATTGAACAACCCCTAGCTCACACATGCTTGACACAACTCTAAGAGATAGACATAATTACTTGCCGCTTATCATTAGCCACAATTAAAAATTAATGATATATATAAAACCCTTGCATAATAACAGGTCAAAATAGGGTAAAAAGGCCACTAACATGGCACAAGCATAGAAATCTGTATAAGCCCAAAAAAGATGGCTATAAACCACACATACATGCTGATAATAAACCAAGCATTCATAAATAATAGCAAAAATTGTTCATGGTATCCATCCGTAATAATCTAAACACATAATACTGTAGTTCAAAATGACTACACTACAATACTGATAAAAACATAAGTAAAATACTAAATATGGCAACCTAACATGGTAGTAGAAAGAAATAAAATAGATAATGAACCATAACACCCCTAAACTTAAGGTGAGCAAAGCCCTCATCGCTAAACATATATCAATCCAAACAAGAGGGCTTCCTTGAAGATCGGTCGCTCGACAACAACATCATCCTCATCAGCTTCGGTGGGCGGTGATGATGGAGGGTATGGTGGGACAACAGGGGGCTCTAGGAACTGGAATGGTATGAACTCAGCATCCTCGCCACTATACAAAGTGTAAGTTCTCAGATCGTCTTGACCCATTTCAACTCGACATCTTTGTATCGTTATATCCGCCTCCAGGTCATCATTTGCTTTATGTGCTTTTCTACGCCTCGAGCATCAAAGATCGTGTTTCTAATGTAGCAGAGTGAGGGATGTCATGATCTCTGCCAGCAGTCCTTGTAAAGTTGGGCCTGCGTCTGATGGTTGTGGCTGTAGGCCGGCCTGCCTTTCTGTGGGAGGTGGCTCGAAGGTCGGCCGTGCCTTCGCCTCACGATATGAGAAGTTGTCTCGTCCCACACATTGAAGCATGAGATGATCTAATGGTCAATAACTGACATGGGCGGCAAAGCTATCTCTTCTGGCCCCCAATGGATACCATCCTTCTTGCACAACCGGGTGATCAAGGATGGATGTGGAAGTCCCGCAGAGGTGGTGCTCTTGATCGCCTTCATGATGGACTCATATATGAGAATTCCGTGTTAGAGTTTATGCCCTAGAGGCCAATTATTTGATATAATTGCTTAACATTTTGATATTATATTTGATTGAATAAGCGAATGATTTTATTATGGTTTTATTTACTGCGTTATATAAATGTTAACATAATAAAATTCCTTAGAATAGTTATACAAATTATATAGTTTCAAGTATGTGACTTGAACATGAGATTATATAATTACAATTAGTATCATTGCTCTTAAATGTCCGTAGTCGAGCATCATTGTTGATAGGACAACAATGATGCATTGAGACTAGTATGTAGATTAACTGATGACCAAATCTCATTGGTCATAAATATATGAGATATTAAGTCAATGCCTAGGTATGTGTTAGAGAACGATGTACTGGACAGACCCACCATGAGAATTCTATGTGGAGCATCGAAGTGTCATTAACGATTCTCATAGTGACAATGATGTAATGGTCCTCTGACCTGAAATCACTATATTATTACACGAGAATTTATATACTTTGATATCATCAAAGGTCACCTTTAATAGGGTGGACTATAAAGGTGATTATTGGGTACATCATGAATCGTGTGAGAAATATGAGTGATCTAGATGGAATTTAACCCTCCTATTTATTAGGGGTGATATCCATAGGCCTCTTGATTGAGTAGGACTATAAAATGCATGGCCATGCTCAAATAGTGATTTGTTTCATATAGTCTACTCATTGATCAAGAAAACTCAGATTAAATTATGAAGAGAATGACATATTCCATGACTCGAGTTTAATCTAAGATGTCAAGGTTAAAAGGATTAAATTACATTGATACATTGGTCACGGAAAGGGTGTATGGAATCATCGATTTTATTATTACTTGGGTAGCAGTGATGCATTACTAGATGCTGCTCACTATTTATAATTTTATAATATGATTTTAAAATTATTGCCAACGTAATAATAACCTATAGGGTCACACACATAGAACATAATTAAAAAGGGAATTGATTTAAATTGTAAAGATTTAAATATGTCAATATGATTGATAGTATTCAAATTATGAATTTAAATTAATGGGATAATTTATATATAGATATATTAATTAAGTAAGACTTAATTAAGATATATATATATAAATTTGGATTTTAAAAGGATTTTGATTAATCCCTTTTAACCGCTATATATATGATATGTAGCAGTCATTTTAGTATTAATGAATCATAACCTAAAACCCTAGCCACTCTTAGAGAGAGACTAGAGAGAAATTTTGAAAATCCTTTCCTTCGGTGGCTAGTACCGCATCTCCCTTTGATTGTAGAATTGTGAGACGGTTCGCGAACGTTCGTGTGGATATCGTAGAGACGGAGTTCATTCGGATTGAGTTGGAGATTCGATCGCATCAATTCTAGCTTCATAATCGGTATAATCTCTTACACACTGAATTAATTTCTGTTTCGCATGGATCTTATTTGGGTTTCGAATTTTGTTTTGTTCAATTTATTTTCCGCTGTGCATTGCTTTAATGTGCCGAAAACCCTACACTCCGATGTCCATGTTCAGGCCCGTGATAATGGCGAATAAGAGGATCACTTTATCCTTAGTCACGTCACTTAGGTGACGAGTCGGGATCTTGTTGGCACAAATAAAGCTGAACCATGCCTTCCCATAGCGACTGAGTACAACATGCGGGAAACTGGTCCTCTCACCCGTGAATTCATTTGTATTCAATGTAGTCCCGGGCTTGTAGAGCCTCCTAATAATGCCGTTCAAGTCATAGTTGTGCAGTCCCAGCTCCATATACTCCCTGCTCTCATAGCTAGGCATCGCGAATAGAGAATTGATGGCTTGGCTTCCAAACGCCACTACTCGCCCCCTGACTTGAACAACAGCAGGACCTTCGGGACTGGCGTTTACATAAAACTCGCAGACCATAGAAATGATGGCTGACTCAGGTGGCTTTATGAAGTGCATCCACTGACGTCCCAAGATCATGGCCGCTAACTCGCCATCCTTTGTCTTATCAGGCCTCAAACCCCGTTCAGGAATCAAAATATGCTGGGCAAATGAGTTCTTGTACGTTTTCTATGCCTCTTCGTTAACAAATTTTGCGTTGTCCCAAGCCGTTGGTGTTGCAGACGAGGAACCGCCGATGCTAAGTCGTTGCCGCTTTGAAGCCATGTCAAAAATTTCGCAGTCAGTTTGAACAAAAACAGTCCCAAAGAATTGCCACTCTTTGTAGAAGCAACCCTTAAAGTAATGGGCAGTAAATCCCCAATGAAACCCACTAATTTTAAGCCAAAACAGTCAGACCTTTCTCTCAGGCAAATTATCAAACACCTTGCGTGCACTCTGAAAACCAATTTGGACAGACCTTGCTTAAAAGAGCTCTAACCAGATTTTTGTTAGTGGAAATCACCCAAATCACAGATCGAACCAACACCCAATCAATAACATCAACAACTGCGTATGACTGAATAAAAATCCAAAAATACCTTAATGGAGACAATAGTCATAGTAGTCCTTCGGAGAATGGAGTCCAAATAGATTGTTCATAAGCTTGGAGCCACGAGAAATTGGATGACTGGGAGCAATGGATAGGAAAGCTTTGGTGAATGAGGGGTACCCTATGGTTTGCTTGGGTTATATGGCGCTTGGGTTGCTGAAACTGCCGAGAGAGAATAGGGAAGTAGACACAACTGCTGGCTCTGGTTTGATTTTAAAAACAATTTTTTGCTTGTGGCACTGCTGTGCGACCTATCCTACCTTGATTGGCACTGTAACGCGAGTTAACAGTAGGATGGGCTCGTTTGTGGCGGTCTTGTTGTGAGGAAAAGGTACATTGTTGGCCATGGCCTTAGCGAGAATACTGATAAGTCGTGCTAAAGTGCCGGTCTTTTGACATGAAGATGCCCTTTATATCTTGGCGCTGCAGCGCGAGGCTTGAAATATGGATAGTGAACCCGGCGTTGCGGCGCGAGATCTAGTGTAATTGTCAGCGTTGCGGCGCCAGCCTCATCTGAGTTTTTCTACACAAAACAAGCCATGGGTAATATAGTTTACTATAAAGGCTAAAATACAATATTAAAAACTAGCTGACCACTATATATACAATACCACATACAAAATACCATATTGTCTCTTTCCTATAGTCACAAAAACATGAATATGCATAGGAGAATAAACATTGCAGAATAATTAAACTGGCAGTAATGTTAACAAACTAAAGAGAAAAGACATACTATAAACTAAACATAAATAAGGAAAAATAGAGAAAAATTGATACTGAGATAGGGTTGCCTCCCCACTGAGCGCTTATTTTAAAGTCGTCGGCTTGACTATTCTGTTTCCATTCAATCCGGCTCATAAGTGAAAATGACCATTTCATGCCGCCTATTCATCAATTCCTTTAAATATTTGGCAGACATGGATGATAGATCATCCCTGTTTTCTTCACCCATCGGCACGAAGAATCTTTCACCACTGGAATTATCCACTAATTTACCGTTTTCATCAAGTTGAAAGCGTTCTTTGTGCGCTAGTGGGCCCTCTATGGTTTACACAATTGTGAGCGTGGTTTCCAACTTTTCATTGGTCTTGACAGTACAACCACTGTTGATCCTCTCTTCTCCTTCTTCAGACTCCACAATTTGGTCAATTTGTGCCTTGACATCTCCCTCAACAACCTTGAGAGAATCACTGCCTTTTCCTTGTGTATCCATCGTGCAATGCTCTACTGTTTCATTGTTGAAATCAATTATAACCGGTCGATTGCCTTGCTATGGATTTATAATGGCCTTGATGAGTTGCCCCAATTGACTTTCAAGGCTCTGCAATGCAGCTTCTTGGCTTGCCATTCGAACCTCATTTCTCTCTATAAAGTTGGTGAGAAGCTCTTCAAGCCTTTTCTCTTCTTCTTGTGTTGAGTCTACCGAAAAGCTCTCATTGGTTTGGAATGTCACCTTATACGGTGGCGGAGACTGATATTAAAATTGATTCGGATCGGAGTAATTCAGATCATGATACTACTCTTGACTGTAGTCCCAAGAGTTTGGATAACCTTGATAGTTTGGATGATCGTAAATCGGTTCAATGTCTGCTCATTCCTGACAGTAGGTAGTCTAAGTGGACTGAAACTCAAGATTATAAGAAAACCTCAAGGCATTTGCAATTTGAATTTGCAATTGCTCAAGTCCTTCTTCAGAGCTTGCTTGTGTTGTCCTCTCATAAGTCCATTGATAACAATAATCGTCCATAACTTGTAAACTAAAAAAATAAAAAGGAAGATCAAACAAATAAAATAAATTTATATATACGTTCAAACTAAGACTATATTGATTTAAATCAATATTGGCCAATATTAGAATAATAGTTCCCTGGCAACGGCGCCAAAAACTTGTTGGTCAAAAAACCGATCACTAAACACACGCAAGTATATGTTGTCTAACAAGTAATATAGTGATAAGGAAAGTGTCGAACCCACGAGGAACTATCACTAATATTTACCAATTCCCGACTTTGTATCGCTTAAGTCTTATTCAAATAGCAGACTAATAGGAGTGTGGTTAATCTAGTTATAACTAATTAGCAAAGCAAGTAAATGGATAACGGATGGAATTGAAGGTACTACAAGCTAAGGTCACAACTTCACCCCACACAGGAATTCTGTCGAACACCTGGAATGCTATGCTTCATTAAACTTCCTACCCTTCTCTCTTTGGTCTTAATAGACACGACAGTTTTTTGACCGAGAACGCACAAGTGCTCATACACCTTTGTCGAGGTATGCATAAACATATCCTCTCTAGATCCACCCGTTAGGGAATAGAACAGAAAAGAACGTCCAAGCTAGGTGATAATCCTACATATGTCTATACGAATTTACCAAACAAGGATTTAAGCATAAGTTCTCTATTAGGTCACATGTGGCGCACAGATATATGTCTACTCTATACACAACTTATGCAGTCGAAACCCATAATCACATGCCAATATATTTAGGTGTAAATCTTTAATCCTTCTTTCAATATCATATAGATTATCAAAATCATCACTAATGTCTTAGCGAGAATCATTAAGCATGAATATATTAAACCAAACCATATGGTGCCAACTAAAGAGATAAGATAGTTAATTTAATTAACAAAGGGTTCCATTATAACCTTAGAGCCAATACTTAGTTCATAGCTATTGAACAAAATATAAGTAGCAATAAAGACAACATTTATGGATTATAAAATCAGAGGAAATAAATGGATAAGAATAAACTATGTCGATGCTCTTCAGTCTACAAGCATTCCGCTTCTTTAAAGCTTTCCAATTAGTGTAGATCACTGCTCTTGTTGCTCCAAGGAAAATCCAAACTTCTCCCTAAACTACCTAATCTATATTTACAGACATTATCTAAGAGATAGAGAGAGAAATTACAAAAGAGGAGAAAGAACTATCCTATTCTATGTTAATCTATCCAACTATTTGATATATAGAGGTTTGTTTGATATATATATATATCTCAGTACCTCTCAAGCTAGGTCAAAATCAAGCCTTTACTGTCAGGGCACCGGAGGTCGCGCTGCGGTGCGGGAAATAAGGCATAGGGTGGCGTTGCAGCGCCATGTCAACAACAAAAGCACCAGAGATCGTATTGCGGTATGAGTCCATGAAAGGATTTGGTACTGCAAATTGCTAAAGGTAATCGTCACAGACAAGGGGTGGTATTGCAAAGACAATCATATAAGCTTGGCTCAAGGCTGCTGACGCCGATGTATGTAAATTGCCGTTTGCCCCTGAAGGCTAGAAAAGACCTGTTAAGCCCTGTAATACATCGGTTAAGAAAAATAATACTATAATAATATAAAACCTATATAAAATATACGAAGATCAGACAACTATTTAAGCTATAAAGTATACGATTCGCGGGTATAAATCCCACTCATCATTTTCCCACTCTCTTTTTCCTAAATTGCTTCCTCCGCTACTACTCCTTCCACAGCTATCACCGCATGTGTTCTTACCCTTCTTCTCTTTGTTGTACAAATTCAAAGATTAACTACCTCCCTCTGCAATAATAGCCTTTTCCAACAATGTTGCAAAAGAATCAATCTAAAGAATCGATACCTTGTTAAACAACCAAGGCTTCAGTCCTTGTTCGAAATGCCTAGCTTTCCTCTCTTCACTTACTACTTGGTGTTCTACAAAATGGGCTAGCTCATTGAACTTTGCTGCGTATTGCGCCACCGTCATATCTCCTTGCCTAAGCTCCAAAAACTTTACCTCCATCCTATTCTTCATGCTCTTCAGGAAGTAATTCTCGAAGAACAGAGTCTTAAATCTCTCCCAAGTCACTATCCCTTCTCCGACTCTCTGCTGATTCACCTCCCACTAGTAGTTCGCTTCGCCTCTCATCATGTAGGTTTAAAACGTCATCTTCTGGTCTTCACCCACACGAGCGACGGTGAAAGCCTTCTCCATCTCTTTCATCCACGTCTGAGCCATGATAGGGTCGGTAGTACCCACGAATTTTGGAGGTCCTACACTTCTAAAATCCTTAAAGATTGTGACTGGAGCTGCTTGGGGAAGGGGTGGTACTGGTTTGTTTCTTCCCCTAAGAGCTTCTCTTAACAAATCTACAAGCCTCTGAATCGGGTCTACTGGCCCTCTCTCATCATTAACCGACTCTTCCAGTGCAGTTATTCTACATCTGGGCGGCATTTTTCTGCATCACAAAATTTGCATTTTTACTATTATCTTATTATATTATTTAAACATTTCTCAAATAAGAAAAACATTTTATAACACATTTCTGGAACAAGGTCATTTATATTCACATGCTAAATAGTTATAGTTACATGATCCTCTCTAGCATACTTCTATAAATGACAATAACAATATCCCCTATTATCACAAAAGACAGGGACAATACCAACATACTACCCCTCTAACATTTTTCAAAAGTTGGGGTTTACAACCATCTAACTTCTTAAACATAAGACTGAGATTTCAACAACAAATTAAACATCATATATATAAATATAATACTAAAACTACTAAGCTTCTACATCTAGACTCAATCTAACATTCCACGCTCCACGGCGCTCTGGTATTCCTTCTGAGGAATACACCACCAAATCTCGGCTTATAGTGTGCCGGGTCTGTCCCTTCTCTGCCGGGTAATGATGTACCCCATCAATCAACCTCTCCATGGTCGTGCGCAAAGCATAGCTCATCTTGTTAATCTTTCTTCTTTCTTCTTTTACATCTCACCTCATCCTCTAAGTCATTAGCCCGATCATTAGTTTCTTCCCAATTCTCCTCGAAGTGAATCCTATCCATCACCTCCATATCTAACTTAGTACGGAGCGCTTCCTTCTCTGTCCTCTCACTCAACTCCCTATGTTCCACTGCTTCCAACCTTCATGCCAGCTCTACATTCCTAGCCACCGACCTGTGAAAAAAAGTCCCCATCTGGATCTCTACCTCCTTTCGGTGAGTAATCTTCACCTCCATCTCCTGCATTACTAACTTCCTCTAATGGTCTTCGTCCCTCAGTTTCTGGAACTCGGACTCCCTCTCTCTAGCCTCAACCTCTAACTCCTCAACTCTACATCCTAACTCCAGAATCTGCTCCTCATACTCCCCTAACATCCGATCCTCAAAAGTAGCCTCGTCGGATTCCTCCATGGGCTCAGGCTCCTCCTCCATAGGCTCCTCCTCTGGATCAGACTCCTCAGGTAATGGCTCCATCTATAACAATTCAGAATTTTAAATTGTAATTCAAAATATTTATTGAGTTATATAAATATTTTAATTGATGTGTTTATTGATCGAATAAATATTTGTTTAAGGTGATTTGATTTGATTATTTAATTGTTAAATAAATAATTTATGAGTTAAGAAAATTGATCATCGTGAGATAATATTCTAATTTAAATTATAATTAAGTTAAAGAGTATGTAATGATTAAATGAATTATTATAATGATATGTTAATTTATTAAATAAAATTGCAATTATAAAGAAAATTATAATTTTGTTGTATTGATTTATGTGGTAAATTTACTTAATAAATTTTTATTAGAATTAATTAAATTAAGTGTGACCATAAACTATATTATAAAGGAGTTATTAAAATAAGTTAAGGGAGGTTAATTCAGTTTTGCTAAACAAGGCTTAATGAATGTTAAGACTTTAATTTAAATCTGTTTTACCAAACAAGGCAGAAGGATTTAAGGTAGTTAGCCAAACAAGCCTTATGGCTTTTGAGTTTCAAAAATAAAATAACTGATGTCAGTTAATAGATATATATATTATATAATTAATACTATTATATCCGATACGTTATAATTTTAATACGTAAGATTAGAATAGGGAGGAAGAACACAGTAGAAGAAAAGAAGAAAAAAAGAAAAGTTGAGAGAGATCTTGGGGAAGTCTAGAGAGATTTTTTAGTGAGGAATTGTGAAAAGGAAGCTTGATAATCAAAAGGGTAACCATCATCTTCAAAAACTAAGGTATCTTCAAAAACTATGGCTTAGTTTAAAGTAAAATTGAGGTTTAATTATTTGTATAACATATCAATTGACTATTGATTTTGAAAGAAGATGAAGAAACTAAAACAAAGTATTTTGTATTGACTGTTGTGGTTGAAAAACAGAATCACAGTGATGATTTTCACTGAAAATGTCAAAAAGTGAAGTTTTAACAAAAATAGTGAAATTAGAGGTTTTAAATTCGATGTTTATATTGTTATATGGGTAAAATCATGTTAAGAAACCTTAAATTATATTTGTGTGAAGTCTATATATGTATTACGTATTAATTTAGTTATTAGAAAGTAGCTTGTAGGCCAAAATTGGCTTTGTTTTATGTTATTCATCAAGTTGGTCGACGGGATCAGAATTTTGTATTGCCATGACTGTATTTCACGTCGATCAGCGTAATCCCACATTAGCAGAATGGTGGCGCATCGCGAAGTTGAGTTAGCAAAATTGTGGCGCCCCAAAATTAGGTATACATCACCCATCTTGGTGGCGGATACATGGTATGTAATTCAAATACAACTTAATAATACAACGATGCGGTATACAAGACGACAAAACATAAAGCTGTGAGTTTGAATACAAATATTGTCTACTAGAGATTATACAAACTCAAAAGGAGTCCTCATTACAATTATTATCACACTATTTCACGAGAATAGTGAGGACTACTAATGCACCATCTAGGACCATCACTGTTCTCGACTAGTCCCTAGTCCCTACGTTTTCATTTCAAGAGAAAACAGTGAAAGAAAGGGTGAGCTCAACTAGCCCAAAGAAGAAATATTATGACTAAGATAATGCAGAATAATTTATCGTTAGCATTCAACAGTGTTAAACTGATAAAATATAATAACTATCAAGTTTAACTGCAGCGGAACAAGCAATCCATTAGAAGAGTCAAGTAGGGAGAAAAATCTACTATATTTTATGATTTAAAAGGTTTTTTTATCACTTTTATCACTGGGACTTAGCTTAATAAATAATCCACATCATCGAATCATCCCTGCACTACGGTCAAGGATATTCTTTAGTATCACGACCACAAATTATCCATGCACTACGGGCCAAGGACATTCGTGTATTCATTAATGGTCATGATCATGCCTACAACTATCCATCAATGCACTACTGGAAAATGAGGACTTTTATCACATCATTTGTAACATTACGGTCATGATTACACTGAATAATCCCTGGTCATAATCATACCAAGTCCATCTATGCGAGACAGAATACAGATGACTTTCAACAAAATATAAACATGAGGATGATGACAATGATATAAGAATTCAATAAAACAAGTTCAAGAATTAATTTATCTAGGAACTGATAACGTCCAAATTGTCAACATGATACTGCTTTGTAGAGTAAAATTCAAGAATGCTCAGAAGACTATTTCCATGAAAAGATACTTGATGAAGCACAAATATCAAAGATATTCCACTAATTTCATGGGTATAGAAGTCAAAGTTTTAACCAACTGAGTATAATAAAGAATGGAATAACAAAAGAAATCACCATACATGCGATAGGACCGCAGAGCAGGCAAAGTTATTCAACAGAATAATAAAGGATGGAACCAGTCCGACGTAAACGCATGCGAACAAGATATTACGGCGAATAATAAATAATGGAACCGGTCGGCGTAAGCGCTTGCATGAGGATATTCCGACAGGATAATAAATAATGGAACCGAAGTCCAAGTAGAAACGCACGACATGTGATATTTCAATAGAATAATAAAGAACGGAATATTAGAAGAATGTCACCATGTATAGGGTAGTGGCAGCGTATCTGAGTTATTCAAGCGAGAATAATAAATAATGGAATAATGAAGTTCTCTTCATGAGTACAACAAATAACATCCCTTCTACAGTAAAAAAGCTGAATATAAAAGTAGGGAAGTAGCGAGAATACTTTTCTATAGGTTCTCTTATAATTCTCTCTAGAGTTTAAGTGAATTAAGTAAGAAATAATGAAGGAATGAGCTTTATTTATAGAAAAATGGAATGAATAGTAACTAATTCATGAGCGGTCCAGATTGATTTACTATTAAGCGGATGGATCCATATTGGTTTACTATTAAAACTTAAAACAACGGTCCATCTTGATTTACAATTAAAACTTTAAACCAAATGATCCATATTGATTTACTATTATAACTCCACCAGCGGTCCATATTGACTTACTATTCTATCTTCAACCAACGGTCTGAAAAATTAGCACATCTCCTCATGGAATAATATTGTACCCAAATACCCCGAATGCACAATACTAGAGTGAATAGTAATCGGGTGAATAGTAACTCATGAATAGTAACTCATGAATAGTAACTCATGAATAGTAACTCATGAATAGTAACTCATAAATAGTAACTCGTGAATAGTAACTTGTGAATAGTAACTCATGAATAGTAACTCCGACACAAAAAGTGTCCCGAATACCCAATTGAACAATATATCCTCCAGACATCAATTATACTAACACAAATAAGTCCAACACAATGGAACTATAAAATTAATCTTTAATTAACACGAACTTATTCATCATTAATATTATAATTCACAATATTTAACAACCAGGTTGTTCCCATGAAAGAGGGGGCTTTCCGATAAGGATTTCTCCTTATTGGCGCGCAATTAGGTGACCAAACCTCTCCTTAACAGAACTTCTAGACATTGTCAATATTGAAAATAATAATATGAATAACTTTGACGTCTCAATTATTTATTTAATAATATATCATATAATGCAGATGATACTATAATAATAATTGAATCATTAATATGAGAGATATGATGCAACAATTACTGTAGCAATAATTGAGTATAACTGAGTGACTTCTCACGTAAACATCAATAATCAATACTGTGTGCTCTTTCTTGCAACTACGGCGTACATTGTACTTTTACTACTAGGGTAGTTCAACGGTTTTTTAACGGTAACACCTCATAGAGTTATTTTCATAAAGTATTTTTATCGTTTTCTCAATCGACAATAATTCCGTTGTAGGGTCCACCAATGATTGTCTTGGTTATGCGAATATTCCTATTAAAATGAATATTCCCAGAGACCAATCGAATATTATATAACAACTTGCGTACTTTACAAAATTTATAAATATTACCCACAACTATAACATTATATCAAATCAATACCATAATATTCAAAAATATAATTCGAAAAAATTATTCTTTAATCATAAAAGTTGGGGTCTTACAACCTCCCCTTCTTATGAAATTTCATCCTCGAAATTAGGGTACATACCTGGTATGTCGAAGATATGAGGATACCTTGACTTCATCTCTAATTCTAACTTCCAAGTCATTTCCTCCACATCGTTGTTTCTCCACAAAACTTTGACTTGAGGTATAACCTTGGAGCGTAGAACATGATCCTTCTTATCCAAGATTTTAACAGGTAACTCTTCATACGTTAAATCTTCCTCTATCTCGTCTGGTTCTAACTCAATAATGTGGTTTGGATCTTTCACATATTTACGTAACATAGATATGTGAAAAATGTTATGAACACGAGACATACTTGGTAGTAAGGCGAGTCTATAGGCCACAGTTCCCACTCGCTCAAGAATTAAAATGGGCCAATGAACCGAGGATTGAGCTTTCCTCTCTTTCCAAATCTCATAACTCCTTTCCATGGAGCAACACGTAACAACACATGATCTCCAATATCGAATTCTACGTCCTTTCGATGAAGATCGGCATAACTCTTTTTGTCGATCTTGTGAAGTTTTTATCGTTGTTGAATCGTTTGAATCTTTTACGTAGTCATACGTCCAACTCCGGTCCCAACAACGTTGCTTCACCCACCTCATCCGAGGCATCTTTGAGAAGCGACACTTTCTTCCATACTGGCGCCTCAAATGGAGCCATGCCGATACTTGCTTGATAAGCTGTTGTTGTAGGAAAACTCCACCAATGGTAAGAACTTATCCCAACTTCCCTTGAAGTCAAGGACACAAAGTCTTAATAGATCTTCAAGAATTTGAATAGTCCTCTCTGACTATCCGTCCGTCTGATGATGATATGTCGAGCTAAATCGTAAGTCTGTGCCCATAGCTTTTTGCAAACTAACCCAAAATCGTGAAGTGAATCTTGGGTCTCGATCAGAAACTATGGATATCGGCATACCATACAGTCTTACAATCTCGTTTATATACATACGAGCAAGATGTTCAAGTGTATAAGTTTCTCGTATCGGTAAGAAATGAGCAGACTTGGTCAATCTATCAACAATGACTCAAATCTCATCTATGCCTTGAGAAACCTTAGGAAGACCGTTAACGAAATCCATGGTAATGTGCTCCCACTTCTATTCTGGAATTTCAAGTGGTTACAATGGACCATTTGGTACTTGATGCTTTGCCTTGACTCATTGACAAGTTAAACACCTTGAGATAAACTCCGCTATCTCTCTCTTCATATTGCTCCACCAAAATGTATGTCGAAGATCATGATACATTTTGGTACTCCCAGGATGGATTGCAAACGGTGTGTTGTGTGTCTCCATCATGATTTTATACTTTAAATCAGGGTCGTTAGGAACACAAAGTCTGGAGTTGACTCAAAGTATTCCTTCTTCATCAATTCTTGCTTCCGGCATAGCACCTTCTTGCACTTTCTTCCTAATACGCATCAGCTCCGGGTCTGTAGCTTGAGAAGCTTTAACTTTATCAATTAAAGTCGGTTCTACTCGTATATTCGCCATCATCACATGGGTACCTGGAGTTTTTAACTCTATCTCCATCCTTTGCAAGTAACACAAAATGGGCCTTTGCGTTGACAATATCGCACTCGTACTTGCATATGATCTTCCACTCAATGTGTCAGCTACCACGATCGCTTTTCCAGGATGGTATTGGATGGTATGATCATAATCTTTCAACAGTTCAAGCCAATGTCGTTGTCGCATGTTGAGTTCCTTTTGAGTGAATAAATATTTGAGGCTTTTATGATCCGTAAAGATCTCCACTTTCTCCCCATACAAGTAATGCCTCCAAATTTTAAGTGTGAAGACAACAGCTGCTAACTCTAGATCATGAGTAGGATAATTCCTCTCATATTCTTTGAGTTGTCTTGAGGCATAGGCTATGACTTTCCCATGTTGGATGAGAACACATCCCAACCCTTTGCCCGAAGAATCACTGTAGATGACAAATCCCTTGAGCGGATGGTATTGTCGAGAATAGGTCTTTGAAATGAGTCTCCTCTTGAGTTCTTGAAAACTCTTCTCACATTCTTCGCTCCAACCAAACTTTGTATCTTTCCGAGTCAAATTTGAGTTAATGGAGTAGCGATCGAGAAAATCCTTCCACGAATCTCCGATAATAACCAACTAAGCAAGAAAGCTACGTACTTCGATCCATTGATTTAGGTTGCTCCTGACTTTTAATAGCTTCAATCTTTCTTAGGGTTAACAGATATTCCATGACTTGATACTACGTGCCCAAGGAATGCTACTTCCTCAAGCCAGAACTCGTATTTCTTCAACTTGGCATAAAGCTTGTATCACGAAGCTTTTGGAGTGTCAGCCTCAAGTGTTGCTCATGACCTTCACGACTTTTGGAATAAATAAGGATGTCATCAATAAAGACGACCACAAAGTGATCCAAATATTCCTTGAATACTCGGTTCATCATATCCAGTGAAGGCAGCAGGAGCATTAGTCGATCCAAAGGACATGACTAGGAATTCATAATGCCCGTCTGGGGAGTTCGAAAGTCGTCTTTGGAATGTCATCGGTTTTAATCTTCAATTGGTGATATCCAGTACAAAGATCAATCTTTGCAAAGAATTTGGCTCCTTGCAACTGGTCAAACAGGTCATCAATACGTGGCAATGGGTACCTATTTTTGATGGTGACATAATTCAACTCTCGATAATCAATACAAAGTCGCATACTCCCATCTTTCTTCTTCACGAATAGAACAGGAGCACCCCAAGGAGACGTACTAGGACGAATAAAACCAATATCTAACAATTCCTGCAATTGGGTCTTTAACTCCGAAAGTTCAATAGGAGCCATTCGATATGGGGCTTTAGAAATGGGTTTTGTACCAGGTTCAAGGTTGATACAAAATTCAATTTCACGCTCTGGGGGTAGGCCAGGAAGTTCTTCAGGGAATACGTCAGGAAATTTATTAACAATAGAAATATCGTTCAAAACTGACGTATTTTTGTTTAAATCTGTGACATGAGCTAAGAAAGCTCGACAACCGTTTTTCAATAAACGAATAGCTTTATGGCTTGAAATAACCTTGATTGATTTTAATGGTTTGGTCGCTTGAATTCGCATAATAGGTTGATTAGGAATATGAAAACTAACAACCTTACGAAAATAATCAATTTTTGCATGATGAGTATTTAACCAATCAATCCCTAGAATTACGTCAAACGCAAGTATTTTAAAAGAAATAAGATCGACAGGTAATGTGCGGTTAACGATTTGACAAGACTTATAACCAGTGGATGTAATGAAGGTTTCTCCCAATGGAGTTTCCACAGATAAGTCATAGTCTAATTTCTCCGGAGTTAAATTTAATCGTTGAGCGCAAGTAGGAGAAATAAAAGAATGGGTAGAACCGGTATCAAATAAAGTATAGACTTCGCTAGAGTTTATGATAAGCTTACCCGTGATGACCTCATTCGGGTTCCTTGCTTTCTGGGAGGTCATAATAAACGCTCTTCCTCGCACTACCGGCTTTGACTTTTCTGGGACGGCCTTTGGTGCCTCCATCCTAGCTGAACTTGTCTTCGGTGAATGACAAAATCGGGCTAAGTGACCTTCTCTTCCACAATTATAACATGTTTTGGACGGCATCGTACAATTTGGACTGATGTGTCCCTCCACTCCGCATTTGAAGCATATGATAGGTGGTCGTTCTCCTTCCTTAACAACGGGTGCTGGTGCTGATGTCCTTCCATCATTGTTGAATCTCCTCTTCTTGAAATGTACATTCTTATTGTTTTGGCCCTGATTACCACCAAAGTGGTTACCATTTCTGGCCTGTTGATTCCCTCCACACTTGTTGTCACCGCTTCGATGACTGCTCTCATTGGTATTATCATTTTGCCGTCTGCTTTCTTTTCGTTGCGTTGACTCATTATCGCGCTCCACTAACTGAGCCCTATTTACAACATCTGAATACAAACACAGTTTATGAGAAATAAGATGTTGACGTATCTCCGGCTTCAAACCTCTTAAAAACATCCGCGTCATTCTCTCTTCATTATCCACCAAGTGGGACGCAAACTGAGATAACTCGGCAAACTTGGCTTCATACTGCGACACGATCATATTATTTTGCTCTAATTTGATGAATTCTACCTCTTTTATATGACGAATACTTTTAGGAAAGTACTTTTCGTTGAATAGTTCTTGGAACTTTTCCCAAGACATCTTCAGTGCGGCAGGTTGAGTACGCTTTACCGATTCCCACCAGTAATCTGCCTCTCCTCGCAACATAAAGGCGGCAAAAGGAATCTTTTACTCCTCGGAGCATCCCAAGACATCAAATATCTTGGTGATCTACTTTATCCATGCTTCCGCCTTAAGTGGTTTTGGCTCTCCAATAAACTCTGGTGGTCCCAGCTCCTTGAATTGTTTAGCGGTGATCGTCCGAGAGTTTCCACCTATATTTTGGACAGGAGCCACTCTCGCCTGCTGTTACATGAATTGCATAAAGCCTATGAACATTCCATCATTCATCATTTGGTCAGTGTTGTTGTTTACATGAGGACTCGCGCCTTCCTGATGCACATTATCCTGATTATTGATATGTGGTGAATCAACGATCGCTTGTGCTCCATTGCTATTCTCAACATTCTCAGATGTCATTTTCAGATACTGCCACAAAACAAAAGGTTAATTGACATGTAACATATTATCCCTATATTCAGATCGACCAATTAAATAAAAAAAAATTAGGTAGGTCATACTAGCGAAGGAATTCCCCGTCTCTCCCCTCCCAGTTCTATTCTCACATCTTAGCCAGGGATCATATCCCTAAGCTTTGATACCAACTGTGACGCCCCCAAAATTAGGTATACATCACCCATCTTGAGTCGCCAGATACATGGTATAGAATTCAAATACAACTAAATAATACAACTGTCATGTACAATACGACAAAACATAAATTGTGAGTTTGAATACAAATATTATCTACTAGAGATTATACAAACTCAAAAGGAGTCCTCATTACAATTATTATCACACTATTTCATAGAATAGTGAGGACTACTAATGCACCATCCAGGACCATCACTTTGTTCCCCGACTAGTCCCAGGTATGTTCTCATTTCATGAAGAGAACAGTGAAAGAAAGGGTGAGCTCAACTAACCCAGTAAGAAATATTATGACTAAGATAATGCAGAATAATTTATCGTTAGCCTTCAACAGTGTTAAACTGATAAAATATAATAACTATCAAGTTTAACTACAACGAAACAAGCAATCCATTAAAAGAGTCAAGTAGGGAATAAAATCTACTATCTTCTATGATTTAAAAGGTTTTTCATCACTTTTATCGCTGGGACTCAGCTTAATAAATAATCCACATTATCGAATCATCCCTGCACTACGGCCGAGGATATTCTTTAGTATCATGACCACAAATTATCCATGCATTATGGGTTAAGGACATTTGTGTATTTATTAATGGTTATGGTCATGCCAACAACTGTCCATCAATGTACTACGGGCCAATGAGGACTTTTATCACATCATTTGTAATATTATGGTCATGATTACACCGAATAATCCCTGGTCATAATCATACCAAGTCCATCTATGCACTACAGGCCACAGATGACTTTCAACAAAATATAAACATGAGGATGATGACAATGATATAAGAATTCAATAAAACAAGTTCAAGAATTAATTTATCTAGAAACTGATAACGTCCAAATTGTCAACATGATACTGCTTTGTAGAGTAAAATTCAAGAATGCTCAAAAGACTATTTCCATGAAAAGATACTGGATGAAGCGCAAATATCAAAGATATTCCACTAATTTCATGGGTATAGAAGTTAAAGTTTTAACCAACTGAGTATAATAAAGAATGGAATAACAAAAGAAATCACCATGCATGCGATAGACCGCACAGGCATGTTATTCTAACAGAATAATAAAGGATGGAACCAGGTCCGACGTAAACGCACAGACAAGATATTCCGACAGAATAATAAATAATGGAACAGTGTCCGGCGAACGCACGAGATGTGATATATTCGACAGGATAATAAATAATGGAACCAGTCCCACAGAAAGCTTGCAGACAGGATATATCCTCCAGACATCAATTATACTAACACAAATAAGTCCAACACAATGGAACTATAAAATTAATCTTTAATCAACACGAACTTATTCATCATTAATATTATAATGCACAATATTTAACTACCAGGTTGTTCTCAGGAAAGAGAGGGCTTTCCGATAAGGATTTCTCCTTATTGGCGCGCAAATAGGTGACCAACCCTCTCCTTGACAGAACTTCTAGACATTGTCAATATTGCAAATAATAATATGAATAACTTTGACGTCTCAATTATTGATTTAATAATATATCATATAATGCAGATGATACTATAATAATAATTGAATCAATAATATGAGAGATATGATGCAGCAATTACTGTAGCAATAATTGAGTATAACTGAGTGACTTCTCACGTAAGCATCAATAATCAATACTGGTAAGCATTGTGCAACTACGTGTATTACTGTACTTTTAGTATCGGGTAGTTCAACAGTTTTAACGGTAACACCTCCGCCGTTATTTTCATAAAGTATTTTTGTCGTTTTCTCAATCCGACAATAATTACATTATGTAGGGGTCCACCAATGATTGTCTTGCCGTTATACGAATATTCCACGTTAAAATGAATATTTCCCGACCAATCGAATATTATATAATAACTTGCGTACTTTGCAAAATTTATAAATATTACCCACAAGTATAACATTATATCAAATCAATACCATAATATTCAAAAATATAATTCAAAAAAATTATCCTTTATTCATAAAAGTTGGGGTCTTACAAGAATGGTCAGACAGTGTGTTTTAGTTACACAAAGTCTGAAAAGGTTGTTAATATGAAATAGTATGACTGTTATGATGTAATTTTTGGTATTACTATACTATGAAGGAGCATATTACTATTAATTAACGAGTTGTATTACTAATGTAACTTGACTATGTGGTTAAAAATCAAACCATACATGGAATAGATACTTATTTATAGAGTATTTGTAAATGACTAATTATGTCATGATGATATGTGTATAGGATATTGTGAATCGAATTGTTACGGTTTAGCTTACACGCAAGGCAAGTTTCTAAACCTTATCTCTTTATATTGAGCAAGTTTTCTTATCTTTCGTTGTATGCAAGTTCTCTAAATCTATTGTTACATTGTGCAAGTTTTCTAAACCTAAACTACTTTGTACAAGTTTCGTAACTCTATTTATATTATGTAAGCTCTTAAACCTTACTTCTTGATATTGAGCAAGTTTCTCTAATCTTTAACTTATTATTTAGCATGCAAGTTTCTACATTCTGTTATATTAATGTTGAACAAGTTTTATCGTTCAATTTACTATTTTTTATACATGCTTCAGTATTCAATTCTAAATAACCTTAGCTTAATATTGTTCAAGCAAGGTATGTTATGTTATTCAATGTTTATGCTCTTAGATTATTCCTAAAGCATGACCTTAGTATACCATGTTGATTCACTTATGATTTATTCCATAACATAATGTTATTACCTATTTATTCAACTAATCCTTAGTTGATGTTCGTTGAATTCTAAATTACCTTGACACGTATCCCAACCAAACTTACTTTGGTGCGGACTTGTATTCTAAATGCTGAGATGAACAACCCTATTATAGGGGATAATTTACGCATAGTGTTGAAATGTTTGTGCACAATACATTGTACGAAGGGTTGATCCCCCTAAGTACAAGGAGTCCCTATAGTCTTATGACTGTTAAAGTTTAAGTTGAAAGATTACTTATAACTGTGGACATAGTTCATGGTATTATGACCCTCAAATATATATTTCAGAATTTTGAGTATCAATAATAGTGCATATTGTTCAGTTCTATTGAGCCTATTATTTGGCAATTGTTGTAAAGTTTTATTCATTGTCATTTCAAGTGAGCCTTGTTTGCTCACTCTTGCTTATATAACTATTATAGCTAAAGTTGAGAAGGTCGATCTACCTAGGACTGAGAAAAAAACGGATATAACCGAATTATCGAACCGACCCGAAATAATTTAACTGAAATTTTCTAATAATTCGGTTATTTTTAACAATTCGGTTATACTCGAAATTTATTACGGTTTTCGGTTAGGTTGTACGGGTATTACTTTTGGGTTATTCGGGTAAACCGAATAACTGAATAACACACGTTTTTTTAACACTTTTCGTGCATAGCTAGAAGAAATAGTTACATAGTGAGGGAACACGTGCCACCTCTCAGGCTTGTGACATAAATCCACCCAAAACAAAAAGTCCTCCCCTTTTCTCTCTCTCTAAAATCAAGCAGCTCTCTTTTTGTCTCTTTTGCTATGTTCACTTGCTCAGTTGCTTGGAAAGTCTCTGGCCCAGATCGGTTTAAATCTGTACTACTCTAGGTACCTTGAAAGCAATGAAGGCTCTCACCGAGAGAGACCTAGAAGCCGACACACAAATGACCCCCTCATGTGACCTCAAACCAGATTCGGGTGACCCAAGAAGGATGGAGGAGGTGCATCTGAGATCGAGGCGGCGGAAGTGGGTAGTATGCATGCCCAATCGGCGATGGGATTTTTGTATAATATGGGAATGTTTCTGAATTCTGAACTCCACTGTCTTTTTTAATTTTGGTTATTAACCGAATAATCGAATTATTAATTCGGTTATCATGTATTTCAGTTATTTGTTCGGATATTCAAAATAGGGCAACTTCAATTTTCGGTTATAACCGAAAAGTTGATTCGGTTAATAACTGAATGCTCACCCCTAGATGTACCTAGCACCAGTAAAGGGAAATGGAAGATGAACAAGTATTGAAGACTTGTAAACATGTTGACTTTTAAATATTGCCAGACTTTATTTTAAATCTTCTGAAGTAATTTTTTAATGTTCCGCATAGGATGTTTGTATTTAAAGGTTAGATAACCTGAGAGATTTTATTGAACTTATTGATGTAATCCTTTAATGGGAAGGTTTATTATTAAATTTTATTATGATTGGGTAGTTAGACATGAAGGTTTTTATAAAGTGAACACCAAATCTGGTGGAAATGAAGTACCTGGATTTGGGGGTGTCACACCATCTCCTCCTCATCATCATCCTCATCAATAGGGGCCACTACTGTTATGGGTTCCGCTATCAAAGGTGCCTCATAGACCACGTGTATGTCACGCGGCTCCTCCTCTACTACTCGACTAGGTCCTCCCATGTCAGTCATCCTACAATCACCAACATAAGACAAACAAACAACACTCCATTAGAATGTTAAATAAACATAAGTTCATTGTATAGAATGAAGTTATATTCTATAACACACTAAGTCTCTCTCTAGGAAAACTCTACATGAGTCTTCATCCCTCTCTATCTTCTAGGTTCTCCTAATCCTAAGTTATTATCTAAGAACTCTCATTCCTAAGGTTTATAACTATAACTTTGATACCAACATGTGACGCCCCCAAATTCAGACCACACTTATCTCAAATAAGTGTTAGACATAAATGTTTTTATCAAGTGAACACCAAATCTGGTGGAAATGAAGTACCCGAATTTGGGGGTGTCACAAGTTGGTATCAAAGCTTTAGGTTATGAACCTTAGGTGTAAGGAAAGCCTTAGGAAGTAACCTTTGAAAAGATAGTGGTGATAAACTCTTATCGAGTTTTAAGGAAAAAGTAATAAAACACTTATGTGCTTATGTGATTTCAAACTATGTGCTCGTGAGTGTTGAGTAGTAACAAGTAATAATTAAAAACTTAAAAAACATTTTGTTGTCAGGATGGCTGATGTAGGAGAATTCAGTCAGGCTAGGGAGGAAGGACCTCAGATGCCTAGAGAGGATGAGTCTCGTGACATTCAAGTGGTTTGGGAACAACTACTTCCATGGGAGTCAACTCCGTTGGTCACAGTGGTTGAGCAGGGGGGGTTTACAATGATGAGGATTATGATGTAGAAACGGATGAGGAGGATCCCATTGAGCTGCCATAGTCAAATGAGGATGACGAGGACAAGGAGGAAGAGATTCCACTGAACTCGATCGCTGCTCGTATGTACGATGAAGTATACGATCGCAATGTTGAACTTCAGGATACCGTCGAGGAGCTGGAAGAGATAGTAGCTGAACAAGAGACCTTGATGGCACAGAAGGACGACGAGATCCAAGATCGAGAGGAACATTATAATAATGTCGAAGGGAAGCTGGTCCACACTGAAGAAGAGAATGAACAAATAACAGTGAAGATTGCAGAGCTAAAGAACAAGTTGAAAGAAGAATCTACTAAGAGGGCAAGAACCGAAGACGCATATGAGGAAGCTTATCAATGAGCCGGGATAGCAGAGAAAGAGTCACAAGCAAAGAGGATCAAGATGGAATAGATGAATAACGTATTAGACATCGTTATTAATCAAGCTCAAGATTGGGTCATGGGTTATCCGATTCAATTTGAGACACTGCCGTCGTACATATTAGATCGCCGAACAATGTTTCAGATTATGGAGGAAGAGCGTCGTAAGGCTACACATCATCTTAGTAGGACGTCGTAGAGAATGTACCTGATATGCGATTAATAAAATGTTAAATGATATGTAAATCCCTAGTGATATGTAATCGATGAGATATGATTTTGATGGTATCCTGAAACTTTAATAGTTCAGGAAAGTAATGTAAATAGCAGTGATGCTATTGTTCTTATGTTTCAAAAATATTATAAATGAATAAAAGTTATTATTTTATTTTATTCAAAGTGTTATGTGTTATGTGATGATTTCTTTTATGGGGTGCAAGTTAAGTAGAAAATATTTAAAGGAGTTGAGTAATAATCTAATGAGTATATTTTAACTGAAAATGCCTCCAAGACGTCAACCACGATAGAGGACCCCAGAGGGATCTACCAATAATAACAACGCCAAAGTTAACCCCGTTCAGCAGCTAGTGACGTTACTGATGGGTGCATTATAGAATCAGCCGCAGAATCAAGCTACAACTTTTAAGGATTTCAAGGCAGTTGGACCACCATAATTCTATGGGTCCATGAATCAAGTTGAGACACAGACCTAGATCATGGAGATAGAGAAAGTTTTCGATGTTGCTAGTTATTGGTGGCAAGCCAATAAAAATTGAAAAGGACAAGGGGTTATGAATTGGGATAGGTTTAAGGAGATATTCTTCGAGACTTATTTCCCAGAGAGTTCAAAGAATCAGATGGAGGTGCAGTTTTTAGAACTGAAGAAGGGATCAATGACGGTATCGAAGTATGCCGCAAAATTTAACGAGTTGGCAAGGTTTGAGCCATATCAAGTAAGTACAGATGAACGTAAGGCTAAGAGGTTTTGAGAGGGATTTGAAACCACGGTTATACTGAAGAGGGTCTCCTATTCTAATCGAAGACATTTCAACAGAATGGAGAAGGCCATTCTCGCTGAAGGTGGAGGCGAGGCAGTAACAAAGTTTAATCAAGAACAAAGAAAGAAGAAGAATGAAGTGGAGGTTAAGAATGGTTGTGGTGGTAGTGGAAATGGTAACAATAACTTGAAGAGAAAATGAAATTGAAATGGAAATGGAAATGGGAGTGCTGGAAATCAGCAGGGTAACCAGCAGAATAAGAAGTTCAAAGCATGTGCTACATGCGGGAAGTTTTATAAAGGTATGTGCTTAATGGGGAAATATGTATGCTTTAACTGTGGCCAGGAAGGCCACATCGCCCTAAATTGCAATCAACCCAAGAAGAATGTTTGCTTCATGTGCGGGTCAAAGGATCATTTTGCTCGTGAGTGCCCTAAGAAGAAAGCTGGGGAGACAACAGGAAGCAAGGGAGGTAGCAGTGGAGGTACATGGACCATTGCTGAACCAACGTCATCAAACAAACCCACAGCCAGAACCTTCAACTTGACTGCACAAGATGATGTGCAATCAAAAGACGTTGTGTCAGGTATTATCCCAATCAATGATTTAGATGTTTATGTATTATTTGATTCGGGTGCTACTTGCTTGTTTATATCTGATGAATTTGTTAAGAGGTTAGGATTGCCTAGTGAAGAATTGAATTTCCCTTTAAATATAGAAATTGTGAATAAGGAAGTAATTCCTGTTAGATTCGTATACAAGAATTGTAGGGTGAATATTAAGGGGAATATCATGATGGTAGATTTAATCTCGATTAAACTTGGAGAGTTTGATGTTATATTAGGAATGGATTGGCTATTTAATTATGGAACGATAATTGATTGTCAAAACAAATGTGTAAACCTTATGACTCCGTCAAAGGTAGTCTTCTATGGTAGCAAATCGCCTAGACATGCGAGATGTCTGACGATTATGCAAGCCAAGAAGTTGTTGAGTCAAGGCTGTGTGGGTTATTTAGCTTACATAGTCGATACTTAGAAGAAGGGTGTGAAACTGGAAGAGATACCAGTGGTTAGGGAATTTGTAGATGTGTTTCTAGAGGATTTGTCAGGACATCCGCCTAACAGAGAGATTGAGTTCATCATCGACTTAGCGCCAGGAACAACCCCGATATCGAAGGCCCCGTACAGAATGGCTCCAATAGAGATGAAGGAACTGATGGTACAACTGCAGGACCTATTACCAAGAAATACATTCAGCCGAAGTGTGTCACCGTGGGGAGCACTGGTGTTATTCGTGAAGAAGAAGGATGGGTTAATGCGTCTTTGCATTGATTATAGGGAATTAAACAAAGTCACTATTAAGAATAAATATATGTTGCCAAGAATAGATGACTTGTTTGATCAATTGAAGGGTGCTAGATACTTCTCAAAAATAGATTTTAGATGTGGGTATCATCAATTAAAGGTAAGGAAAGAGGATCTACCTAGAACGACATTCAGAACTCGGTATGGACATTACGAGTTTCTAGTGATGTCTTTTGGTTTGACCAATGCCCCTGCTGCATTCATGGATTTGATGAACATGGTATTTAAACCATTTTTAGACACGTTTGTGGTGGTATTTATCGAAGACATTCTAGTGTACTCCAAATCTCAAGAAGAACACGTGGAACATTTACGTTTGACGTTGGAGACACTAAGAAAGGAAAAGGTTTACGCAAAATTCTCTAAGTGTGAATTTTGGCTAGATCATGTATAATTTCTTGGGCATGTGATTGACAAAGATGGGATTTCAGTGGATCCATCAAAAGTTGAAGCCGTAATCAATTGGGAACAACCAAGAACACCTTCGCAGGTGAGGAGTTTCTTAGGACTAGCCGGTTATTATAGACGGTTTACTCAAAAAATTTCCAAGATAGCCACTCCGTTAAATAAATTGACAAGGAAAGCTATAAAATTTGTTTGGACGGAGAAGAGTGAAGAAAGTTTTCAAGATCTGGAGAATAAGTTAAGTGTGGTACCTGTGTTATCATTACCAGATAATACATGAAACTTTATGGTGTATAGTGATGCCTCACACAAAGGATTGGGTTGGGTTCTTATGCAGAATAGCAAAGTTATTGCATATGCATCAAGACAACTGAAGAACTGTAAGAAAGGATATCTGACTCATGATTTAGAGTTGGCTGCGGTGGTATTTGCTCTAAAGATATGGAGACACTGTCTCTATTGAGAAAAATGTGAGATATACACAGACCATAAGAGTCTGAAGTATATTTTCACTCAAAAGGACCTGAACACGCGTCAAAGAAGATGGATGGAATTGATAGGAGATTATGATTGTGAGATCTTTAATCATCCAGGCAAAGCGAATATGGTTGCAGATGCTTTAAGCAGAAAAGATCGGGAAAAGTTGATGCTGATAACCACTCAAGAGGAGCTTATTTCAGCAATGACAAAGCTAGAGTTGGAAATAAAATTTCCAAAAGAATCTGATGAACGACTATTCCAGATAGAAGCTAGTCCAACTTTGGTGGACAAAGTTAAGAATGCTCAAGTATAAGATGAAGAATTTGGAAAAATCAAAGAGAAAGTGGTTGAGAGTGGTGAAGTGAAATACAAGATCGATACCGAAGGGTTACTAAGATTCGAGGGAAGAATCTGGGTTCCAGCTGTACCAGATATTAAAGAAGAAATCTTGATTGAAGCTCATAACTCAAGATACTCGGTTCATCTAGGAAGTACGAAGATGTATCAAGATTTATGACATCATTTTTGGTAGCCAAACATGGAAAGAGATGTCACATAATGTATCGCAAAATGTTTGACATGTCAAAGAGTCAAGGCCGAGCATCAAAGACTAAGCAGATTACTTTAACCGTTGGAAATACCGGAATGGAAGTGGTAACACATCAAAATGGATTTTATGGTGGGTCTTCCAACTACTCAAAGAGGATGTGATGTGATTTGGTTGATAGTGGACAGACTGACAAAATCAGCACACTTTTTGCCAATAAAGATTATGTTCAATCTTGATTAGTTGGCAAGGTTATACGTAAAAGAGATCGTTTTGAGGCATGGAGTGCCAGTGTCAATTGTGTCAAATAGAGATCCGCAATTCACGTCAAACTTCTGGAAGAGACTACAAGAATGTATGGGAACATAGTTGAGAATGAGTATGACATATCATCGGCAAATAGAAGTCCAAAGTGAACGAACTATTCAGACATTGGAAGATATGCTTAGGGCATACATCATAGACTTCAAAGGGAGTAGCGATGAACATTTACCATTGGTGGAATTTGCCTACAACAACAGTTACCACGCAAGCATCGACATTCCACCCTACGAAGCATTGTACGACAAAAAGTGCAGAACTCCACTGTGCTGGGATGAAGTCAGTGAACGTCAACTATTAGGTCCAGAATTGGTCCAATAAACTGCTGAGATTGTCAAACTCATCAGAACAAGATTGGTAGTTGCTCAAGATAGACAGAAGAAGTATGTTGATCAACACAGACAGGATTGGGAGTTCGACGTAGGAAATTACGTGTTCTTAAAAGTTTCTCCTTGGAAGGGGAAAATTCATTTTGGTAAAAAGGGAAAGCTAAGCCCGAGGTTTATTGGACCCTTCGAAGTACTGCGAAGAGTAGGAGAAGTGGCTTATGAGGTAGCTCTACCTCCAGAGTTGGAAAATGTTCATAATATTTTCATGTTTCGGGGTTACGACCACATAAACCCGATTACAAGCACGTGATCGAGTACGAACCATTGCAGTTTGATAAGGACTTGTCCTATGAAGAGATTCCAATCCAGATAGTTGACAGGAAAAAACAGGTGCTCAGAAATAAAGCAATACCTTCCGTAAAGGTGATATAGAGGAACCACAATGCTGAAGAAGCTACGTGGGAACTCGAAGATAAAATGATGAAAGATTACCCTGAGTTATTTGTTTAATCTATGTCTTTGATTCTGGGGACAGAATCTTTGTAAGTAGGGAAGAATGTGACGAATGATTTGTTTGAGTTGTGATTCTGGGGACATAATCCTTATAAGGAGGGAAGGATGTAACAATTCAGAATTTTAAATTGTAATTCAAAATATTTATTAAGTTATATAAATATTTTAATTGATGTGTTAATTGATCGAATAAATATTTGTTTAAGGTGATTTGATTTGATTATTTAATTGTTAAATAAATAATTTATGAGTTAAGAAAATTGATCATCATGAGATAATATTCTAATTTAAATTATAATTAAGTTAGAGAGTTTGTAATGATTAAATGAATTATTATAATGATAGTTTAATTTGAATTTGTAATTAAAATGATGTGTTAATTTATTAAATAAATTTGTAACTATAAAGAAAATTATAATTTTGTTGTATTGATTTATGTGATAAATTTATTTAATAAATTGTTATTAGAATTAATTAAATTAAGTGTGACCATAAACTATATTATAAATGAGTTATTAAAATAAGTTAAGGGAGGTTAATTCAATTTTGCCAAACAAGACTTAATGAATGTTAAGTCTTTAATTTTAATCTGTTTTACCAAACAAGGCATAAGGATTTAAGGTAGTTAGCCAAACAAGCCTTATGGCTTTTGAGTTTCAAAAATAAAATAACTGATGTCAGTTAATAGATATATTTATATTATATAATTAATACTATTATATCATATACGTTATAATTTTAGTACGTAAGATTAGAATAGGGAGGAAGAACACAAAAAGAAGAAAAGAAGAAAAGTTGAAAGAGAATTTGGGGAAGTCTAGAGAGATTTTTGAGAGAGGAATTGTGAAAAAGAAGCTTGATAATCAAAAGGGTAACCATCATCTTCAAAAACTAAGGTATCATCTTACTCTTACTTTTCAAAAAGTTTTAATTTTATTCAAGTCAAAAGAATTCTCTGTAAAAATTTGCGTGAGGGTTAATTATTTGTTATATATAGTTTCTATATGATAATTGGTTGTTATAAAATTGTTTTCATAAGATTATAGATGAGTTATAGTAAATTAATTCATGTTGTGTATTTATTTGTGAAAGAAATCATGTTATAGTGAATTGGTATGAAAATATATGAATATGGCATAGTTTAAAGTAAAATTGAGGTTTAATTCTTTGTATAACATATCAATTGACTATTGATTTTGAAATAAGATGAAGAAACTAAAACAAAGTATTTTGAATTAACTGTTGCGGTTGAAAAACAGAATCACAATGATGATTTTCACTGAAAATGTCTAAAAGTGAAGTTTTAACAAAAACAGTGAAATTATAGGTTTTAAATTCGATGTTTATATTGTTATATGGGTAAAATCATGTTAAGAAACCTTAAATTATGTTTGTGTGAAGTCTATATATGTATTACATGTTAATTTAGTTGTTAGAAAGTAGCTTGTAGGCCAAAATTGGTTTTGTTTATGTTGTTGCCGAAGTTGGTCGCCGGGGATCGTAATTTTTGGCCGCCAATACATTATCAAGACCGTAGTCCCACGTTGTGGCTGTGGGCGCCACAACGCGAAAGTTATATAGAATGGTCGATTAACGGTGTGTTTTAGTTACACAAAGTCTGAAAAAGTTGTTAATGTGAAATAGTATGACTGTGATGATGTAATTTTTGGTATTACTATACTATGAATGAGCATATTACTATTAATTAACGAGTTGTATTACTAATGTAACTTGGCTATGTGGTTAAAAATCAAACCATACATGGAATAGATACTTATTTATAGAGTATTTGTAAATGACTAATTATGTCATGATGATATGTCACTACACCAAAAATGGCCTCTAGTTAAGGACAAATTCTTCACTAGAGGCCCTATATCATTCACAAATGATTTATTGCGAAGAAATATTTCCTTCACACGAGTGCTCGCATTAGACCTCATCGCAATTGGGTATCCTTCGCTAAGTAGTAACTAAATGTTTTTTTTGTGAAGGATATATTGTGAATAACTTTTTTATTCACAAATTGTATTTAGTAATGGAATATTGTTATTTAGTGAAAGATTGGTTTCCTTCACACATAATATTTTAAGAAGGACTATTTGAAATTAGTGAATAACTTTATTTCCTCACAAATAATATATTATGAAGAACAAATTTATTTAACGAGAGAAAATTTTCCTTGACTAATTATAAATTGAGAATGTATCTTCAAATTAGTGAGGGAAATAATCCTTCATTGATGACAAGCTAATTAGCTATAAAAGATTTAGTGAGGAAAATAATCCTTCATTAAGATCCATTTCTCAAGTAAAATCCATCACAAATTATAAATTTGTAAAAAAAAAATTAATTGATAAATAATCAAAATTAAATGCAAATTATAATTAATTTTCAAATCACTGATTTCATTCTTTTGCTAAAATTAAACTAAAATTAAATAAAAGGAAATATACATAATTCATGGTGCATACCTCATACAGTGATCATCAAAGGACATGCCCTATGATGTCAATAGTAAATTAAATGCAAAGAAGCAGAATCAGATGGCTATCGTAAATGTGCTAAAATAAAGCATAAAGCCTAAAAGGATATCAACAGACTAATACAATTTAAACCAAATTTAAAAAACTTGCCAAACCCATAAAGATAGACCTAACCAAATTTAAAAACCTAGCAGACCAACTGCAGCAGTAACAACATTAGAGCTCAACCCAATTAAGCTTTCCCAGCTAGCAGCAGCAAGCAAGCATGACATCAGTTAAACAACAGCAACCCAATTAGCCACTCATAACATAACCCATACATAAGCAAAGAACATGAGCAGAAGGGCCCAACATCATAGCAAGATGAAGAAAGCGTAGTAGTAGTAGTTAAGCAAGAAAGATCTCAGATTAGCTAGGCTCTCAGCAACCAAACCCACTATGTAGTCCGAAGAGCGAGAGGCACTCAAAGCTGAAAATCAGACCATTGCAAAGAAATAGAACTCGCTTTTATTGCCAAAGTAATTGCAAAGAACATCCCTTCACCATAGCAACCCGTAACTAGCGCAAATTTCAAACCATATGCAAACTAAAGTAAATTTGCACCGAAGGGTGAAATAAAAGGCCATCACCAAGCATATGTAATAGTAGAAGCTGTAGAGTATGCACTTTGTCGCAAAGAAGAGATTCACAAAAAAAAAAGAATTGGGAGCAAAACTTTAGTATGATAGACTACACCAAGTAACCAAATGCATTTACAGGACCAAGAAATACCTAGAAACCCAAAGAAGATATATGCATTCACAAAGAAGATTCCTAAATAGCATGTGAGCCACCCACAACAAAGGTAGTAGGGTAATAAGATACCAACATCCTAGACCTGTTATATCACCAACAACAACATAACAGAGCAGGGATGCCCAACAGATAGAATACAACAGATAACCATTATCACAATAGAGCAGATTAACAGAATACAACAGATAACTATCATTAGTAGAAGCATTGCCTATAGACTTTATACTCAATTGACAGAGTACAATCTTATCAACCACGTGTGGATGTGATGCTTGAAATTGAGAACAAGTGAAATATATGTAGCAAGATAACATTGAATACAAAACTCCATAAAAACTTTTGCAATGAAGCCAAGGAAGAAATTATATACAGTAAAGTACGAGATCTTATGTTAAGTGAGCAAGGAAAAGGATTTCTAGAGGATACTTTTTTGTTTATATGAGGTATAGATGACTAGTGGGGGCAACATGTTGGAATTGGTAGTTGTGTAAGCCAACTTGATAGGAATGATAAGAATAAGACAATTTGATGTATCTAAGCTATCAAAAGCTTAGGAATTCCTACTCTACTTTGGTTTCATCGAGCAGTATTATAATCCTGATAATAATAGCATGAAGGAAAATTTCTACTAAGTGAATTGTAAATACCTCCTCTCAATTGTCAGATAGATAACCTCTATCCTCATCCTCCGTTTCTCAGGTAATTCATCTAGAAGATCTGCACAGTGCACACCATGTAAAACTAAGTTGTTGAATGTGATGACAATCATGACATTGATGTAAATGAGCTAACTGTATTAAGTTTGACAATTAAAAATAACATTTATGAAAAGTGGAACACACTCATTAAAACTGCATGAGATTGATGAAAGCTATGCTACCTCGGTTCCCTTTCACATTTTGAATCTTTTTTCTCCTTTGATATTCCAAACTTGTTATAGCAGATATCCTTAATGGAGACAGAGACCTGAAATATAGTTTCCAAATTGGTTCATTAAGGTGCTAAGAATAAACCTAGAAAGTAGAGTTAATAACCTTAAGTAGTTCTAATAAAGAGACAATTCTTACACTAGAAAATTCAGATTCTGATGCGCCACAGAGTTCAATTAATTTAATCTTGTTAACCTTGAGCTGTCAAAATAATAGATAAATGATGAGAATCCAACCAACAGTAATATCTGGAAGCAGAACTGATATAATCAATATGTCATTTTCCTCATTCTGTACTCTTGATATACAAAAAAGTGATGACTTGCACATTCAAAAGGACTGAGAAATAGATATAGAATCATGAATTGGCATACCTTGTGTCTCTTTGCACACAAATAGAATGATACTGCAGTAAACACAGGGCGAGTGAAGTCAATAATTGCTCGATGTGAAGTTGGCTATGTTGTAAGAAACCGAACCCTGTATATGAAAATGAAAAACCATTTTATGATCACCATTTAGCAAAAAAATACCACCTTATTACTATAATTTGCTTACTAAGAACCAACTATTCAAGAACTTAACCACATAACTAGGCCTAACATTTACTATGGATCTATATGACGCAGTACCCCTCAAATAAACCAACAAATACCAAAGAATGCACCCCACACATGAGCACGCAGGAGGCCCAAGTTCTGTGGTCCAAATTTTCTAAGTTTGTCATTTTGTCAAACACAAAAGCATAAGCAGATAACTAATATGAAATGAGGAAAACCTTACAAGGATAAGCCTTTCTAGACCAAAGGAATGAGCCTGATACATCCAAATTGAATCCCCAATTCTCTAATACCAACCTTGTTCCTGCAATATATCATGGCTCTTAATTAGAATTTTAAAATGCATTAATTTTGTGCGTGCAAGTACATTGCAAAATAAGCAATTGGGGGCAGGAGCATAAGAACTAGCTTGATACCAAGGCCATTCTGCATTGCATTGAGTGACTTGTTGTAAGCCTTTTTAGACATTCCACTAAACTTTATGGCAGTTCGATGATCAAATATGACTTGTGCAATACAATTATTACAAAATTACCCTCAGGCCTCAACCATACACACCAAACAAAGATACACAAAATCACTAGTAGCAGCAAATTTTAAAGATTGAAATACTATATCGAGGGTCTTGAGCTTCCACTGAGCAGCAAGCGAAAAAATGAAAGAGAATCGAGGAACAGAAAGTTTGGCCCACACTGTTTTGAACCAAGGAATAGTTAGTTTCTTTAATTGAATAGACTGTTGTTGCCTCTTTTTTTACGACTAACAAGAGAGCTCTAACTCATGCAAACATACATGCGTCAATAAGTAATACAGAGCAAGTAAAGTATCGATCCCATGGAGAAAGTTGTTTAACTTAAACTACTATTCATTAATTAAATCACTATATTTATATGCTTACACTATGGATTAAACTTGGTTTGTTCTTGAACTACAAATAACAACTAAAATAATAAAAATGATATACTAAATGATATTGGAACTAATGGGATTCTAACTTCATTTAATATTTCATTCAAACGCCACTATCATACATGATTTCTTCACATATCACAGGAAAGTAGCCAAGAGCACTAAAAGAGTATTAGCCATTTTTCAATGCACTAAGACCTACTTACACAGCATCCATAGATGATAGACTCTATGTAATCATCAATATAACCAACGTCACTATATGTCTATGTGAAATTACAACTATATTGATTTTAAGTTCAAGCTCTTATTCTAACTTATACGGTGAAACAGTATATGTCTATCTGGTTCACGAAATACATAAGCCATATAACACAACCCTATATACGTATACTATCATGATTACAGTCCATATTTGCATGTTCATTGTCAATTCCATACAAATACTGAAATGAATGGTGATCAAAACATTCATGTATGCAAAACAATCATACATGGACATCCCATATAATATGCAAAACAACCCAAGCATTTAAGTGTGCAATCAAACTACATAATAAAATCCGTTAGAATCCAATAATGGAGTTTAGTTCATGACTGAACCAAAAGCCATTATGGGATCAAATCTAAACATGATCAATAAACGATAATTAAAAGATGAAAGATGAAACTATCAAACCCAATTGCTGAATATGCATCAATATTCAATCCTCATAAGATTCCAGCAAAAACTAATATTGATAATCCGCTCTCGTAGAGAAATCCCAAGAAGGAGTAGAAAAAATAAAGTTATGGCCCCCTTCTACGTTGGAATACTCTCTAGAGAGTCAAACCCTAATTGCGATGTAAAGATACGTAAAAAAAACTAATAATATGTCAAGTGATACCCCTGACACCAGTCAGGAATCGTTTTTAAATCAAATACAACCTTTAAAATTTAGAAATAAAATAAAACAAATCGTGACTTCAGGTCTTGCCACGGCGTCGCGCCACGCGTTCGTTCTTCCAACTGATACTCTCGTGATGGCGAGACTTGCGATAGAGTTTGTATATTAGGCGGTCTCGCGACGCAAAAGCGCGCCTCCTACTCTTGTCCTTCTCGCGGCCGCACAACTTGCAGTAGGTTGTCCTGCTTTTGTTGGAACCTCACGCGGGCGCGTGCTTCCAAGCTATCTTTGTCGCGCGGCCGCGCGGCTTGCAATTGTTGTCTTCTGATTCAGCTCCTTAGCTTGGTTCTGCAATGTTGTTGCTGCTACTGACATGTCCTATGTTTATCCATGCTTGTCCATCCATGCTCCACTCATTCCTATGCACATCCTATCTTTTGCTTTGCCTTACGCTGTCGTTAGGCTCGTGCCCGATATCACCACCAAATTAAGCTAATTCCTGCACTTATTAACCAAAAGGAGTTTTAAGTATGTGAAATGCAATTTAACATAAAATGCAGCTAAAACAGACTAAAATGTACTAGAGATGGGTATAGTTTGCATGAATTGGTACTCTATAAGTAGGTAAAAAATCTACTTATCAAATACCCCCAAACTTGAACCATTGCTTACCCTCAAACAATGCATACTAATGGGCAATAAAAATGTAACTATATTATTATGCAACTAATTCTCACATTGTCCCAACCATCATAAAAATTAAGTCTAATTTGCCTTAGCGAATTTTTCTAGATTCGAGAATACAAATTCTAACCAAACTGCAGGCATAACGTCATATACTCATATAATTCACAAATGCTATACAGATGCTGTGTGTGTGTGTGTTGTGTTCGCCTAATACTTGATTTCGGTGTAGAATGCTCATGATATCTTGCTCAAACCAGAAAAATTATAGTTTAAATCAAGACTTATGTATATATATGCGACTCGGACTATTTCAACATCATAAAATAAACTAAGGTTCAACAATGGGCTTAACTGCTTTATTCTAGTAAGAACTGTGGGGTATACAACATGCAACTATATGCTAAAATGTAATTTAAACATGCACATAAAAATTAAACTAATCATGCAAAACTATGTGAATCATGCAAAACTATATGAAAAACTAATAAAACTAACAAATACTAACTACTACTTAATACCCCCAAACTTAAAATATTCAATGTCCCGATTGAATGAAGGTAAAAGGTACGAAAACTCCCCTAATTATCGGTGGTGCCACCAACCTCGGGTGGTGAATCCGGTGGTGGATATGGTGTTGCGGTTCCAAACTGAGGCCATTCTTGTGTTGTTCCTTATTGCGCAAATGCTTCGGCTAAAGCCCTTATGAGTCCCGTCGCAAATGTGCCCAAATTGTCATACATGGCATCAACCTTGCGCTCCAACCTTCGGAGTTGGCGACCACCATTGGTGGCACGTGCGTGCGTGGATGGGCCCGCCTCGTCTGTTTGCGAGGGTTGTTGTTGTTCTGGAAAAATAGGATGAAGGATGAATCCTAATCCGCGTGGATGTGGTACACCACCGCCTTGATCTTTGAACTTTTCGATCGCGTGGCATGAGTAATGTCACGGCTTGCATAGACAGATCTACTCATTTCCCCAGTTGCATCCCTGATTAGCACAAAGCATGGCTACCACGGATGCGTGTGGAATACTCCCAATCGTTACTCCCCGTAAATAGCGTAGCATATTCTCGTTAATGAGATAACCAATCTTGATGTACTTTTCGGTGATTATGCCCCACAGAAGACGTTCCCTCTCCGCTGATATTTCGTGTTGGTGGGCGGAAGGCATGAACTTGGCACATATGAACAAATTCCATGCTTTTGCATAGCGATTTAGGGCTGCCACTGGGAATAACCGCGGTTGGGTTGTGCCAACTTTATACGTCCATTTCGCATCTTGCATACACATAACTCGCAATTATCGGCCCATGTTGATCTCCAAATGGCCGGCTATATCAATTAGCATTGTTTCATGGCGGTGCATCCGTAATTTTGAAAATTAGTCGGATGGCATGGGGTCTGTAATCTACCTCGATACCACAAACTAGAGATATCCCGCTCATAGTGACCTTGGCATTGGCATAGAATTCACGGACTACGCTCATAGGAACGGGTATTGGAGTAGCCATCAACCCACCCCAGCCTCTCTCTCGAATCATGGCGCATAACTGGCCATCCTGCCCCTCCGGCTTAAATCCTCGCTCTTTGATGAATGTCTTTGCCACAATGCGGTAGTATTCTTGTTGGGCTTCCAAATTGAGGAATTTGGTGTGATCCACAGTGTCAGCCTCTTGACTGCCCGCAAAGGAAGAAGAAGATGACGTAATAGACCTTGCTCGCTTAGGCCCCATTTGTGATTGATAGAAGTTTCACAGATTATATGATGGAATAATGAAGAAAAGCTTAAAGAATTGATAGCTCTCATACTTGTTTCTGCACTCCCACGTAGGAACCCTAGCTTTATAGCACTCTTGGAGAAGTTGAGGAGATATGGACTTTGAATGAGGAGAGAATCGTGGCTAATTGATTAAGAGATGCACGGCACAATTGTAACTGATGAAGAGATAGCGACGTGAGTTATGGAGAGTGAGAGAATTTCGCTTCTGTTGATATCCCAAATGAGAGTCCAAAGGGTCCACAACTCTGTTTTTAAACTATTCGCACTGTCTTAACTTGATTGTTTATCGTGGCCGTCTTGTGATTTTACTAAGTTAGGCGAAAGTGCACGAGACTTGCAGAATGTTTGGTGGGTTTCTTTTCTTGACGCGCGGGCGTGCGAGTTGTTGCTGTAAGGGTCGCGTGGCCGCTCGATGCTGATATCTGCAATGCTAAACTTTAGTTCCTGCCTACCAGTGGTGCCGTCCAATGATGGTTCCTGCATAGATATTAATGTATCGTGTTAAGGCATAACGTATTGGTCTCATAACACTAACATTTTGCAATAATTCGCACAGCAATTCTTGTTACACTCTTAAGCATGAACCTCAAGTATCCAATTAAAAAGGAGTTCGATATAACTACTTAAATAACTTAAAATGAAATACTGAAAACAAATTAATGGAGAGAATAATAATAATGGGTTGCCTCCCATCCAGTGCTAAGTTATAGTCAATTAGCCTGACTGTCTCTGAGCTTCATGTTACCAATGGAATTGCGGTGCTTTCGTTTGTGTCTCCTGCACCCTAAAATTTCATGACCTCATCTTTCGTCAATGACTCTTCCTTTAAATCTGAATTTTTACCCGTTACACATATCAATGGTCCATAATCCCTCAATTTCCGTAATTCATCCTTTATGCACCAATCCACCACGTCAACTAGGAAGCACTCTTCTTCATCCGTTGGTAGACTGATTGCTTTAAAGACGTTAAAAGTGATCTCTTGATCCTGGATACGCATAGTGAGTTCACCTTTTTGCACATCTATTGATGTTCTGCCTGTGGCTAAGAATGGTCTCCCCAGTATTATTGGTATGCTTTTATCTTCTTCGTAGTCTAGGATAATAAAGTCAGCTGGGAAAATAAACTTGTCCACCTTAACCAATACATCTTCAACAATTCCTCGTGGATATGTGATGGATTTGTCTGCTAACTGCAATGCAATGTTTGTTGACTTTGGATCCTGCAATCCCAACTGGTTAAATACCGACAAGGGCATCAAATTTATGCTTGCCCCAAGATCATATAAACACTTGCTCAAGTTCATCTTTCCAATTGTGCATGAAATTGTGAAACTGCCTGGATCCTTCAGCTTTGGAGGTAATTTCTGTTGAAGCACTGCACTGCATTCCTCTGTCAAGGCTACTATTTCGAATTCATCTAATCTCCTCTTCCTTGACAATATACCCTTCATAAACATGGCATAGCTGGGCATTTGTTCCAATACCTCGGCGAATGGTATGTTAATCTGCAGCTTTTTGATCACCTCCAAGAATTTGCTAAACTTTTATCTTCTTTTTTCTTAATTAATCTCTGCGGATACGGAACTTGAATGTGAATTGGTGGTACTGGACTCTTGAACGTTTCCTCTGAGCCTACTTTATCTTTCTCATCCAGCCGATCCTCAGATTTTTCCAAATTTTCTTGCTCATTCATTTGGTTCTTCTACTTCAGCGGCACAGCGCCTTCCTCGATGCATTCTCATGGCTACATGCGCGACTCATAAAGAATCGATAAATCTTTCCCAGATCTCAATGTGATTGCTTGACACTGTTCCTTCCCTTCTCTTCTTGGATTTGTCTCCGTATTACTTGGCAATGAACCCTGGGGCCTATTAGTAAGCATGTTCGCCATCTTCCCCATTTGAGTTTCCAGATTCTTTATAGCCACTGCTTGGCTCTTGATCATAACTTCTATGTTTGCCATGTATTTCATCATCATCTCCTCCACTTTTGATTTCTTTTCTTGCTGAGGTGTAGCTGGAGTGTGATGTTGTTGTTGTTGTTGAGAAAATCCTGACGAAAAGGGTGGTCTAGGATTAAACTGCGGCTGCGCTGGCTTCGCCTGAAATTGATTGTTTAGTTGAAACTGAATCTGCTGATTCCTTTGAATATTCGACCAACTAAAATTTGGATGATTTCTGTTGTTGGGGTGGAATGTGTTCTGAAATTGGCCTTGGTCTTTTCTGTAGTTGCTCACATATTGCACTGATTCTGAGCTGATAGCACATTGATTCGTCGAGTGTGACCCCGCACAAATCTCACATATGTAGGCAACCGTCTTTACCTTTCCTTCAGCCAAAGTATATATCTTCTTTTCCATGGCTGCCATCTGTGCTGACAGCTGAGTAATAGCATCAACCTCCAATACACCTACATCTTTGGTTTGTGGCATTCGGGATATAGGATTCTAAAAATCATTCGATGCCATTATCTCGATAGGATCATAGGCTTCCTTATAGTTCTTTGCCCATAATGCCCCTCCTGTAGCTGCATCTACAATCGGTCTCGACTGCCATCTAAATCCATTATAAAACTTGTTGATTACCATCCAATCTGGCATACCGTGATGTGGGCACTTTCTCAGCATTTCTTTGTATCTCTCCCATGCTTCATGTAATGACTCGCCCTATTGTTGCTCAAACTGAGAGATAGCTGTCCTCATCTTGGCAGTTTTCGCCATTGGGAAAAACTTAGCTAAGAATTTTTGTGCTAAATCCTCCCATGTAGTTATAGATCCTGCTGGCAGAGAATGAAGCCAACTTTTCGCTTTATCCCTCAATGAAAATGGGAACAAACTTAGTCTGATAGCATCCTCCATCACACCGTTGTATCTGAATGTATCATAAATTTCAATGAAACTCAATAGATGTTCATTCGGATAATCTGTAGCAGCACCCCCAAATTGAACTGTGTTCAGCACCATTTGAATAGTGCCAGTTTTTATCTCGAATGTGTTTGCTGCTATCGCTGGTCTGACTATGATAGACTGAAGTCCGTTAATATTAGGCATTGAATACTCCTTCAGAGCCCTATGCTCATCTCTTTGATCTTCTACTTGTGCCTCAGCTACCATGTTAGTTGTTGTGTTTTCCAACTGCTCTTGTAAATTTCTATGAACACCCACTTTCCAACCTCTACCGTTTTATATTATCTTGAAAAGGTGTTGACTCGGGGTTGGTTGACCATGTGCGCATAAAACTTTATCCAAATTCCTGAAATAAAAACAAAAAAAACTGACATGAGATAAGACTAGAATTGTCTAAGTCATACAATATAGCTTAAAACTAATGATAATAATACTAAACGCCTGTCCTCGACAACGGCGCCAAAAACTTGTTGCCTCTTTTTTACGACTAACAAAAGAGCTCTAACTCATGCAAGCATATATGCGTCAACAAGTAATACATAGCAAGTAAAGTATCGATCTCACACAGAAAGTTGTTTAACTTAAACTACTATTCATTAATTAAATCACTATATTTATATGCTCACACTATGGATTAAACTTGGTTCGTTCTTGAACTACAAATAACAACTAAAACAATTAAAATGATATACAAAATGATATTGGAACTAATGGGATTCTAACTTCATTTAATATTTCATTCAATCGCCACTATTATGCATGATTTGTTCACATATCACAGAAAAGTAGCCAAGAGCACTAAAAGAGTATTAGCCATTTTTCAATGCACTAAGACCTACTTACACAGCATCCATAGATGATAGACTCTATGTAATCATCAATATAACCAACGTCACTATATGTCTATGTGAAATTGTAACTATATTGATTTTAAGTTCAAGCTCTTATTCTAACTTATACGGTGAAACAGTATATGTCTATCTGGTTCACGAAAAACATAAGCCATATAACACAACCCTATATACGTATACTATCATGATTACAGTCCATATTTGCATGTTCATTGTCAATTCCATACAAATATTGAAACGAATAATGATCAAGCATTCATGTATGCAAAACAATCATGACAGACATCCCATATAATATGCAAAACAACCCAGCATTTAAGTGTGCAATCAAACTAGATAATAAAATCCATTAGAATACCATAATGGAGTTTAGTTCATGACTGAACCAAAAGCCATTATGGGATCAAATCTAAACATGATCAATAAACGACAATTGAAAGATGAAAGATGAAACTATCAATCCCAATTGCTGAATACGCATCAATATTCAATCCTCATAAGATTCCAGTAAAAACTAATACTAATAATCCGCTCTCGTAGAGAAATCCCAAGAAAGAGTAGAAAAAATAGAGTTATGGCCCCCTTCTACGTTGGAATACTCTCCAGAGAGTCAAACCCTAATTGCGATGTAAAGATACGTAAAAAAACTAATAATATATCAAGTGATACCCCTGACACCAGTCAGGAATCGTTTTTAAATCAAATACAACCTTTAAAATTTGGAAATAAAATAAAATCAAATCAGCAGCTTCAGGCTTCGCGCGCGGTCGCGCGCTCTTCCAGCTTGATACTCTCGCGGCCGCGAGACTTGCAGTTGGTTTGTATGTTTGGCAGGTCTCGCGCGCGGGCCCACGCTCCTTATACTTGTCCTTCTCACGGCCGCGCAACTTGCAGTAGGTTGTCCTGGTTTTGTTGGAACCTCTCGGCGGTATTGCCTTCAAGCTATCTTTGTCGCGTGACCGCTGCTTAATTATTGTCTTCGATTTGACTCCTTAGCTTGGTTCTGTAATGTTGATACTGCTACTGACATGTCCTATGTTTATCCATGCTTGTCCATCCATGCTCCACTCACTCCTATACACATCCTATCTTTTGCTTCGCCTTACGCTTTCGTTAGCCTCGTGCCCGATATCACCACCAAATTAAGCTAATTCCTGCACTTATTCATCAAAAGGAGTTTTAAGTATGCAAAATGCAATTTAACATAAAATGCAGCTAAAACAGACTAAAATGTACTAGAGATGGGCATAGTTCGCATGAATTGGTACTCCATAAGTAGGTAAAAATTCTACTTATCAACTGCCAAATGGTGGAAGCTCTTACCGTAATGAATAGAGTATTTTCACACAAAATATAGTCAGAACTATTAAGATTGAAAGAAATGTTATAATCAAAATTATTTCTAAGATTGATAATGTCAGAATGGTTGCTTTCAGGAAGCTGCCAATTATTTTGAGCAAAGAAATCACAGACCCTGACCCTAGCACCCAAAGATTGCATATAAAAAAGAATTGATTTAATCATCTAAAGTCTACCCGAATAAGAAAGGAAACAGTTAGTCCAAGAGGTAATTCTGTTTGTAATCTTTTCAATAATGGGAACACAGTCCTGTTGAGGCAATTTAGACGCAATAAGAAGCACTCCAAGAAATTTGAGCAGGAGAGTACTAATAGGAAATCCCAAATAGTTTAAATTACCTACTTATCATGATGAATAACATTTAAAGGAATCACATAAATTTTAATTTTAACATATGTTAAATTGACTTCAAATAAGTCAAAATTGCACTTACATTTTAAAGTGGAACAATATTTAATAAGGCAATTTGCAGAGAACAACGAAGTCAAGGATATTTGACTATTAAAGTCTGACAAATAAAATTGCAGGTATAACTATGTTCATTAGATTTGAGCATAAAATATTTTTGCCTCTATCTGGAAGGGCTAGAGTGCCCCGTGTAAGGAAATATTAACTAGCAAAACTCTTGGAGAAGTAGATCAGGAAATGTGAACAAAACTCACATAGCATTAAATACAACATTAAAATATATGACATCAAAAACTAGGTCACTTTACAAATAATAACACTTTCCCTCACCCCCCCCCCCCCCCGAAAAAAATGATAGGTTTCTCTAAATGTTTGAAAAGTTTGAGAATACTAAATGTTTTCTTTAATATTCTCAAACTCTTCTAGCATTTAGAGAAACCTGTTTGATCTCTAACCAGATTTGTTTTCCAGAATGCCAAATTTATTAACTATCAAGACATCAGCATGAGTTTTGGCCAAAACTATAAAGCCACAGGTATGAAATAATTTTAATAGCCTATTCTGTAGGTCTATAAAATATTAGATTCGCAAATGTAAAGATAACTAGTAACATCAAAGTTCAAAATAACACAACAATACAAGATTTCAATGAGATGCCAATGTATGACTTTACATAACTTGAGGAACTAAGATGTGTGCATAATTAACAAGGCAAGCATACCAAATTTTTTGCACTTCCAAAGTCACACAACTTAACTTGACGTTAACCCCTAAGAGGAAATTTATCAAACATAATATGTGCACTATTTTTATGGACAGAACTCAAATGTATTTATACATTTTTAAACCCAAATTTTACCAACCTTATTACTCCGCACAACAATTACAACACATCCCCTTGTCAAATCATAGCCAACATAGCAATTAAATCCATAATTACATATATATATATATATATATATATATATAACTCAGTTGTGAATAACATATAATAAGAGTGCATATCATACCTTGTAAAGCTTAGTTTTGCTAAAATGCTAGCTTAAATATTTAGCTTATAAGCCTTCTTTACTGCTGTTATTCCACTTATAATCCCAATTCAGCCCATTACTCCTCTTTGCCAAAATTGAAGAAGTTTTAGAAAGCGTTTATCTTATTTATATTTCTAGTTTTATCATATAATGTTTATGTATCCATTGTGACGAAACGAGATTTTTGTAAATTAATTTTTAATATTTATTGAATTAAATAAATATTTTTCGATGATTTAATTATTGGATTAAATAATTATTTGATACAATTGTGGTAGATTAATTTAATTATATGTGTTACATTTATTAAATTAATGTGGAGAATAATTATTATTCAAGTATGTAATTATGTGAGCTTATTGAATTAAATGAAATATTTAATTAAGCATGATGTTATTTAATTAATTTAATTATTAATTAGAGAGTTAATAATTTGACATTATTTATTAATGAGAAATTAATTATATGACTATGTGAAATTATGAGACGTTATTATATTTTATTTATATTAATAAGATATATGAATTATTGTGCAAGTGGGTGTGACATGATTTAAACTATAGTATAAGAGGTTTTATTAAATTAATTGGGTATAAGTCTTTTATACTAGCCAAACATGGCCTTAGTGGGAGTTATGGACAGTTACCCATGACTGGGTTAACTGACCATAATGCGCCAGTTCTTATATCGACGTCTTCTTCATTCATTCTATTATTGCTAAGTCTAGAGAGCTTTCACAGAGAGAGATACAGAGTATTAGTTGAGAAGTCAGAGAGAAATTGATATTCATCTCTTATTAAAATCTACACTACGCTTTGGGTAATCTCCTCCTTCCCAATTTCTATTTTACGTCATTAAATTCCATGAACATGGCTTTCAAAGTTTTTTGTTTAACCTCTGTAATTGGGATAGGAGTAATGATTATGGGTTGTGTATGTGTTATGACATATCACATCGTATTTAATTATATATATTATGTAAACCATATCATCAGTTTCATGAAAACACATGTCGTATATGTTTTTCAAAAAACTTACAGAGTTTGGGTTTTGGCCATATGGCCTTATACGTGATATTTCATGTGTTGATCGTATATTATCCCTAAATTTTACACTCTTATTTTATTATGCATGTTGATACGAATAGACCAAAGTTTAAATGAACGGATTCGGTGTTATAACGAATCCGTAGTGATAATTTTTATGTTTTATTTTCAAAACATTCAAGAACATCAAAGTCAGTGAAATTGCATGCTTTAATTCTGTAATTAAGTGTTTAAATTGGTTAAAGTCATTATATAAATGTTGGGTTATGTTTATGCATGAATTATATCATATGGGTATGTCTAATTTCGAGTAGAAAATAAGAAATTGGAAGAAATTGGCATGTTCTGCGATTTTCATGAATCGCCATTTCTGAATGTCTGATACGTCAGCTTGCATGGCCTTTGCTACCGCCAATTCTCAAGGCCAAGCGCCCATCACTTGCAAAGGTTAAGTCTCGAAGTCGCAAATACCAAGAGTTGAGGATTGATACGTTATCCATCGGCCTGGCAACTGAAGAGAAATAATCTTGATGCCAAGAACGCCACTCTCCAAAAATTCAGAAATGAGATTTTTAAATTGATTAAGTCTAGCAATGTGGAGGCAACTTAATGTAATGAACATGGACATATTTTAGAAGTATAATGAGATGTAAAATAGTTGTTTAACATGTAAATAACATAATTACATGTAGATTGAGTATAGAATACATAATTAAATTATTATTCATGAAGTGATATTATGTGACAGTAAATGTGATAATTTGACTAAGTATAGTCATAACCAAATTTTAGACAAAAGAATGATCATTGATGATTAGTTAAGTTATAATTAACTGGTATTGTAAATGTGAATGGTATGTAGGATTAAATCCAAAGAACGTGCTTAGTTAAAGTGTAATCTATGCACGAGGCAAGTTTCCTAACCCTACTTGTCATTATTGTTCAAGTTTATTATTTACCACGAGTAAATTATCATTACTATTATTCAAGTCAAATTATTATATTAAAGATTGATTATCTTTTCAAAGTATGATTTTGTTATACAATAATCGTTATATTGTATACTTCTTGAGATTATTATTCAGATTTGAATATCATTATTGTTGAACCTTGTTAGACTAGTGAACCTTATTGATTCAACTAGTCCATAGTTAATGAACGTTCCAAATTTCAGAACTCATATTTAATTAACCAAACCAAACTTCCTTTGGTGCGGACTCGAATGTCAAACTGAGATGAACAACCCTATAAAGGGATTTACTTATGCGTTAGCGTTAAGATATTGTGCATGATGGTACTAAGGGTTGATCCCTGTCACGAAGAAAGGTCCATAGTCTTATACGAATTAAAGGTTTCAAGTATAACCCTTGATAACCTAGACATAGTTCAAGTCTTATGACCCTCGTAATTATTTTGATTCTTGTTATTCATTCTTGATTCAAAAGTTGAGCTTTTATTCGGATGTCTTTGATTCACTCGCATGTTATTATACTATTATTTCATTGTTATACTTGTGGGAAATAGTGCTCACTCTTGCTTATTAATAACATTGCGATTAAGAATGAAAGAACCGATGAACCTTCCACTAAAGAAAGGCAAAGGCAAAGTTAGCAAGTGATGAAGACTTGTTATTTTATTTGATGATGTATTTATGTTAGACTTGAGTTAATGATGTTGTTTAAGACTTATTGTTTATATTTTCGAACAGATGTTTAAGGTTAGTTTAACCTGGGATTATGTTTAAGATTCAGTTGTTATAACCTTATAAAGGGAAGATTTTATTTCTATCTATTGCATGATTTGCATTTATTATGGGTAGATAGATAGATGATATTTATATAGTGAACACCAAATCCCGTGGAATCAAAGTACCCGGATTTGGGGGTGTCACATCTATTATTATTACATTTATTCTGGCCAAAATTAGATAATTATACAATTATATTATGTATAATATTACTTTATTAATTATGAAATTACATTTCACAATTAAAATAAATATTCACACGTAACAAATTAAATCAAGTAAATGATATTACTTCATTAAGTCACATAAATATATACTTATTAACTCCACCGCATAAGTAAATCAAGCAATTGATATGTACTCTTCATTACATGGACTGTGTTATTTATTTATTCACTATTGTGATATAAAAACTTTGACATTACATTAACATTTTCCAGATATATTAATGATAAGCTCGGAATTATGAAAAGTTACAAAAACACTATGTTTTTCCATGTACGCCTACATGGAGTCAAATAAATCTGGATTGAGATGAAGAAACATAGATCTATAATTATATCTTTCAACATTACTTGTGAAATTTCAACATAGAGCAAAATATGCAATTTGCAATTTGCAATTTTAAAACTAAAGTAAATTCTTATCCAATAAAGTGAGAGAAACAAATTCAAACAATTCAACAAACCTACATAAACAGTTAACAACAAATATACATCAAAAATTATAAACACAATTCAACTTTAGCTACAACAAAATTCTCATAAACAGAGAAGTTTAGAATAAAACAACACACAAATACCAAATAGAAAAATACCTAAACATGGCACAATAAGTATAAGTATCAGATCAAAAGCCCTAAGAAAAATCAATTCAATTATACATGTCTTTATATAAATCAGTTCATCAAGTAATGTAATATGGAGGAACAAAGTTGTTAAAAAAAATACATTCGAACAAATTGATGGGTTTTTGGGCCTTCGAAGTTACGGCTTCTGCAATTGGGTATAGAAGGAGCAGATTTGAAGATGTAAAGATGAAGTTTGGGGTAAAATTTTGGGATTAATGATAATTCTATACCCATAGGAAACATTATTCACACAATCAAATCTCGATCTCGTTACTTGCGGCAAAATTTGGCGCTAATTTTTTATTTCTCCATGCCTAAACTTTGGCCAAGGAAAAGAGAGGAAATCAAATTAGAAGAGAGCCAACATCTACCTGGTTGAAACTCAATTTTGGCTAAGGATTGAGCGAAACCCTTGATCGCTCTTGGCTCTTGCTTCCCTTTCTCACGGACCGGACACACTACTGTACTTGAAATGGCTAAGGATTGAGTGAAACCTTTAATCGCTCTTGGCTCTTTCTTCCCTTTCTCACAGACCGGACACACTATTGTACTTGAAATAAAGTTTTAAGTTTTTGGGAGATTATTTTCATTTTTTATTTTTTATTATGGTTTAAAATTTCTTAAAGTATTGAACTAATTAAAAATAAAATTAAATAATCCAAAAGACTTTCTTAAAGCCCTCCATAATTGTTATTTAACTGAATGTTAAATACAATACCTAAAAATAACGTTACTTTAAATTAATCTAACTTTTTTAATTAATATTATGTACTTGAAATAAAATTTAAAGTCTTTCAGATTATTTAATTTTATTTTATTTAACTTTAACTTTATTTATGATCATAAAAAAACTTTTATGGAGAAATTTTAAAGTTTTACTTAGTCTAAAGTTATTTATTTTATAGTTTATTAAAATAAATAGTTGATATTGTAAGTTACTTAAAAAGTGTTATTAAAAGTAAATTTACTATTGTAAAAAATTTAAGGTATTTATATTCACCACAATTAATTTTAAAAAAATTATTTAAAACAAAACAACGACCAATTTTATCTCTCGCAAAAAATCTCTGACCAATGATATATAATGAGTAATAATTCCTTCATTAATAGATTTTTTCTCACAAATTTTCATCATAAATTGGCTCCAAAAATCATTCTATCGCCTCAGTTTTGCGAGGAAAAAAATATGAATTGTGAAAGATGTTTCTTTCGCTAATAACTATATTGTCACTATAATTTTTTCCGTCATTGTTCCTTCGCTAAACAACTCCTCATGTAAAGGAATAAATTCCTTCACAAAATTTCCTTCGCTACATCCCTATTTTGGTGTAGTGTTTGTATAGGATATTGTGAATCGAATTGTTACGGTTTAGCTTACACTCAAGGCAAGTTTCTAAACCTTATCTCTTTATATTGAGCAAATTTTCTTATCTTTTTCGTTGTATACAAGTTCTCTAAATCTATAGTTACATTTTGTAAGTTTTCTAAACCTAAACTTCTTTGTACAAGTTTCGTAACTCTATTTATATTATGCAAGCTCTTAAACCTTACTTCTTGATATTGAGCAAGTTTCTCTAAACTTTAACTTGTTATTTAGCATGCAAGTTTCTACATTCTGTTATATTAATGTTGAACAAGTTTTATCGTTTAATTTACTATTTGTTATACATGCTCAGTACTCAATTCTAAATAACCTTAGCTTTATTTTTTTCAAGCAAGGTATGTTATGTTATTCAATATTTATGCTCTTAGATAATTCCTAAAGCATGACCTTAGTATACCATGTTGATTCACTTATGATTTATTCCATGACATAATGTTATTACCTATTTATTCAACTAATCCTTAGTTGATGTTCGTTGAATTCCAAATTACCTTGACACGTATCCCAACCAAACTTACTTTGGTGCGGACTTGTATTCTAAATGCTGAGATGAACAACCCTATTATAGAGGATAATTTACGCATAGCGTTGAAATGTTTGTGCACAATACATTGTACGAAGGGCTGATCCCCCTAAGTACAACGAGTCCCTATATTATTATGCCAGTTAAAGTTTAAGTTGAAAGATTACTTATAACTATGGACATAGTTCATGGTCTTATGACCCTCAGATAAATATTTCAAAATTTATAGTATCAATAATAGAGCATACTGTTCAGTTCTATTGAGCCTAATATTTGGCAATTGTTGTTAAGTTTTATTCATTGTCATTTCAAGTGAGCCTTGTTTACTCACTCTTGCTTATATAACTATTACAGCTAAAGTTGAGAAGGTTGATGTACCTAGCACCAGTAAAGGGAAAGGGAAGATGAACAAGTATTGAAGACTTGTAAACATGTTGACTTTTAAATATTGTCAGACTTTATTTTAAATCTTGTGATGTAATTATTTAATGTTCCGCATATGATGTTTGTATTTAAAGGTTAGATAACCTGGGAGATTTTGTTGAACTTATTGATGTAATCCTTTAATGGGAAGGTTTATTATTAAATTTTATTATGATTGGGTAGTTAGATATGAATGTTTTTATAAAGTGAACACCAAATCTGGTAGAAATGAAGTACCTGAATTTGGGGGTGTCACACTATCTCCTCCTCATCATCATCCTCATCAATAGGGACCACTACTGTTATGGGCTCCGTTATCAAAGGTGCCTCATAGACCACGTGTATGTCACGCGGCTCCTCCTCTACTACTCGGCTAGGTCCTTCCATGTCAGTCATCCTACAATCACCAACATAAGACAAACTAACAACACTCTATTAGAATGTTAAATAAACATAAGTTCATTGTATAGAATGAAGTTACATTCTATAACACACTAAGTCGCTCTCTAGGAAAAATCTACATGAGTCTTCATCCCTCTCTATCTTCTAGGTTCTAAGTTATAATCTAAGGACTTTCGTTCCTAAGGTTTATAACTATGACTTTGATACCAACCTGTGATGCCACCAAATTTAGACCACACTTATCTAAAATTTGGTTGTCACGTACTAACTCTAATAATAAATCATAATCTCACACAATGGAAAAATAAAATAAATTACATTGTCATAATATAATTATTCTCGTCTCAAGGGTTCGTAACTTAAACATCTCTTACGTACCTTAAGCATAATTAAACATATTTAGATATAACTAGTACATATCACATCTTTTGTCTTTACAAGAATATAATAATCTCCAATAAATATAAACTACTCAGTAGCCTTGCCCATGCTCTTATCAATGCTTGAGGGGCCGCCTTGCTCTGCCTTAACTGAAATATTTTTTGGGAAAGCAAGAATGAACAACAAATTTTCTCAGCAAGTAATATAGCAAAAAGGGTAATCAATGTAGCTTCAATATCTCAAGGGTATAACAACAATGATAGTTCGATAGTAAGAAGTATCGATGAATATCAACAATAGTCGCTATGGATAGAAAATATCAATAATATTCCAGGATAAATCAATTCAAGATTTCAAAGTAATGAATACTGAGCAGTCACTAAGGACTAAAAACTACTTCTAGAATTAACAGTAATAAACTGATAATTCCAAAAAACGAGTATAACAAGTTATCAGCCTAAAGTACTCTATGTCAATGCATTACATTTAATCTTTCTCAAGTGTGCACATCGGTTTCCCGACAATATATAATTTCCCTACCAAGAGGGTTGTTCATCTCAGTTATAAGAGTCCGCACCAAGTAAATTTGGTTTGGATAACTTTTGATCAATATCAATAGTCTAGCCGAAGCAATGGCTTAGACAATTTTCTTTCACAGTACATATATGAACAATTATCGTTCAAAATCAAGGTTTGTAAACATTTTTCATTTCTAGATTACGAAGTATTAAACTTTCAAAGTTCTACTTGTACGATCAATAATAGTACAAGTTCGAGTAATGCTCAATAAAGAGTAATGTTCGAGTACTTGCATTCAATATATGAATCAAATAAAATTCGAGAACTTGAACAAATCCAAATTTGTGTAAGTTAGGAAAATTGCTCAATATAAAAGAGAGTTTGAATACTTTCCTTACGCGTAGTTTACCAAAGTAAAGCTTAACACCCTTCCAAAGAATTATAATATCCTATTCATGTATAATCACATTAGTTATACAAGTTTAACATTAATACCTATTATCTTAATTTGCTATGATACACAAATGTAATTCATCGATACTAACATATATTGCTAGTCTTCTCTTAGTCTTATGATCTCGTATGCATGTTACCACATAGCATGAAAATCAGTTCTAATACACTATGACATTTAAATGGCATAGTTTTCTGACACGTCTTGACTTAAGGTCGTAAACACTTATTCAAATAGGATGCTAATTATAAATGTACACTACACTGAACATTTACTACTGATTAAGGTAACCATATATGTATGCAAGCATCATCAGACTAATAACAAAAAGCATTCTCTATCGCAGATGGGCGCGACCTGGCGCTTGGTTTGTACTTAAGAGATGTGGCGGTGCATGATGCTCTGGTGCAAACCAAGATATGGCTGCTTTTGCAATAGTTCAGTGTATACCGTTTTGCATAAATATGAATAATCATGCAAAATACACATATTAGTATGAGAATTGCTAAGTTTGATCTTATATCCTATCATCAACATAGGTTAACATCTATTCTCATTTAATCAAGACTAAAAGTTTTAAATCCACGATTTTCTTAGGTTTGATCGTTGAACACATGCTCTATGATCCATAGGTCTCAACAACACACACTTGCATTAGATTAGTCATGTATGTCAAGTGCTAGAATACTTGTAACATAGTTATTGACAACACTAGTTTTCAAGGTTTCTTGTGAAAATCTCATGTTAAGCCACCAAGTATGCAAAGTCACTTCATTCACTATACACCATGTTCTCAAATATTGATATTAGAACATAATAACATGCTCACAAGTTCCTATATAGTTTATCAGGTTTGTAATTGAAACTTAAGGTCTCCATTAGTAAAACTTATTTAAGCATGCAAGATCAATCCACATTATCTAAATAATGCTTTCATACTCATTTGTGAACGTACTAAAGTTATTTACATAGGCTAGAAAGATCTGAATTTGAAAGCGTAATGTTCATCATACTTTGTTTTGCAAAACTTCATGTTTTCCTTTAGAAAATCCTTTAAAATCAAGCTAGCAAAACTTATAATACACGAAGCAAACTTATGCCTTATGTTAGACTTGTTTACGTATATATCTAGGTTATCTACACATGTTCACAAAATCAGAAAGTATATTACTCCATGTTCACAAATTCTAGTTTTCCAAATCTTTAAATTTTCTTTGAATGTTCATACTAAAATAACTAACATGGCTTATATATAAATAACAATCTTAGTCCACAAGTCAAGGTTATTTATGTGTATATCCTAACCAAAGTAGCATGCTCATCATCATACTGGACCATCAAAGCAGTATCTAAGAAAGACACCCCGCGCGGGATAAGGCAATAGAAGTGGCGCGGCCGCGCCACTTGGTTCAAAAACAAAAATATATGGCTCTGTTTTAACAGAGCCTTAGCATATGTATAGCCCATTCTAAAACCAGACCAACAACAATACTTCAAAGCATACATATAAACTTAGATTACACATACATGACAACTCAGAATGAGACAAGATCACAAAATCAATACACATGACTTGCAATACTTGTGGCAGGCGGTAGTATGTACTATAGAAGTGGCGCTTAACCATGCACTCGAAAGCGAATGAAAATAATGGCTCTGCTTTTGCAGAGCCTCAACACAAATAATATTAAATCTGCAACCAGACCAACTACCATGCTTCTAAACATGTATACAAACTCAAACTACACAATGCTATATCAAATAACAGAGAATTCAAACAATTGCAAGATTTTGACAAAACTCAAGCTCAAGAACACAAAAGTAGAATCTATACCTCCTTGAAGCTTAATTGAACACCTCAACAGAATGATTATACTCCCTCAATTTCTCATCAACGCACACTCTCAGTTCACATTTAGCAGACAATTTCAAGCAACAAAGAATTGAAGAATGAAGTTACTTATATAGAGAAATACATACCCATTCAATTGCTTTACACCAAGGTTTGATTCAATGGAAAATGGAAGAGAACAATGGGTAGAAGGGAGTTGGCCATCTGACAATTCATAGCCATCATAACCATGGATTGTAGCAGCTCAGATCACGCAAGGAGGATATAGGCTACTATCTTAGTAACATGTTTATAATGTTTAGTTTGTTCTTTTGGGTTTCTAAAAATATAATTTTAATGTGTTAATGCTACTACATAATAGAAAGTTGGGGATTATTTATGTATCCACATCATATAATCCATATACATTATTTCAGTCAAATTAATATTTATAGAATGTATGGATCCAATCAAATTGGTCAAATTAATATTTATAGCATGTATGGATCCAATTAAATTAGACTCACTTATTGAAATAATTTGTATTTCTTTGATATAGTACATCTTTTAATGTTCAACACATATTTATTGTAACATAAGCAATTATTTATAATTTCTTCTACTTAAATATATAGTTTCTATGTATTATATAGTTACCTTAATGTGTCACACTACACTTCTTTTTTTAATGTAGGAACTATATGTTAACACATATCTTACACATCAATTAAATAGATAATACATACTCTAATTATATCGGTTATTTTGTTTATTTGTAATTTATTATCTACAATAACAATTAATTAATAATATAATATTAATTAATCCCTTCTCAAATTAATTAAATTACTCCATTCCAATTTCCATTCCCATGCCACAAGAGGCATCTTACCATCCTCATCATTAATTTCCACATTTTCTCAATACTTATAAATTAAATTTAAATTAATTGAATTATTTGTTTCACAACACATCAATATTTATTTTCAAAAAAATATTCCTTTTTCTCATTAAATCAAAATAATATTTATTCATGAAATTCACGGTTCTTACATCCTCCCCCCTTATAAAAATTCTGTCCTCGGAATTGATACAAGGTTAAACGAATAGATAGGGATAGTCTCCTCGCATTTTATCTTCTAATTCCTACGTGGCCTCCTCAACGTCGTGGTTCCGCCAAAGTACTTTTACAGAGGATATGATTTTATTTCTTAGCGTCTGTTCTTTCCTATCTAATATCTGGACATGATCTTCTTCATACGCTAGATTCTTCTCCACTTGAATGGGCTCGTAGGAAATCACGTGTTTGTAGTCAGACTTGTACGGACGCAACATTGAGATGTGAAACACATTATGGATGTGCTCCAACTCAAGTGGTAATTCAACTTTGTACGCCACTTCGCCCACTCTCTTCAATATCTCAAATAATCCTACGAACCTCAGACTCAATTTTCCCTTCTTATCGAATCGTATTTTTTCCTTCCAGTGAGATACTTTTAAGAAAACGTGAGTTCCGACTTTAAATTCGTGGTCTTGTCGATGCAAGTCTGTGTATTTCTTATGGCGATCTTGTGTATCTACTAGTCTAGCTCTTATCAATGTCACCACATATGCGGTTTGTTGAAATAATTCCGACCCTAGCATCTTTCGTTCTCCAACTTCGTCCCAACACAACGGTGTCCTACATTTCTTCCCGTAAAGAGCTTTGTACGGTGGCATGCCTATACTTGCATGGTAACTATTATTGTATGCAAATTCCACTAAGGGTAGGTGATCGTCCCAACTTCCCTTGAAGTCCATCACATAAGTGTCGACGTCGAGATTTTCAGATGTCCCTTAACGTTACTTGTTCTTTGGTGTTCTCATTTTAGGTGATATTTGTTTGAAAAAATAAGTGAAAAAGGTCCGACATGTATAATGTAAATGATTGGACCTATTAAGAGTCGCCATTGGTTTTTAAATGGTTGTACCAACACAACCGAGAAAAGGTTTGCACATTGACCCGGTGATGTGACCTTTGCTAAAGCGAATTCGGTGAAACCAGAGATTCGTTAGGTGCAGGGACTTGGTTATGCGGAGGGAAGGTGTTAGGCACCCAGACATCCGTGTTACCGGTGGTGACCTCTCTTTTCAAGAAACTATTATCTGAATATGTGTGTGTGTGTGTCAATGTCCTGTTATTTGGAAGTTAGTACGAGGCCTCGTTCGCACCTATATACACAGGGTTTGAATTTATGTAAAAATTCAGTTTTAAGCAAGATATGGCAGTGATGTTTTATAAAAGAGGTTTTTCAAACCCTGATGCTCAATAGTAATTGAGACCTTTTACACTCCCATTTTATTAAGTGCTCGGCTGGGTTGATTTTATTTGACAGATGTGAGGCATCCATATGAAAATAATGTCGACTTCCTGATGATTGGGTAATATACCAATAAATCGGGTATACCTGGACTTAAATAGTTGTATTCTCGAGTCATCTAGGGATATCTTTACTATGTTTATGTGATATTTTGCAGAATCGGGAGCGATAGGAGTGTTTGGAGATTTTAAGCTTAAAAAGGGCATTCTGGTAATTTCCAGCATCACAGCGCCGGGGCGCTGGGTCGTGCCAGATGTTGACTAGGGACGCGTGCGTTGACTTTTTTGTTGCCCACTCAATTGGTTGTTGTTTAAAGCCTAATTGGATTAGGAGTGTGGGTGAGATATAAAAAGAAATTAAGTGCTGAAATTAGGGCTATCATATATTTAATCATCTAATCATTCAGCTTATCATTCATTCATTAGAGGCTACACAAGGATTACTTGAAGATTAAGGATTGGCTACAGAGTTTTTCTTCTTCTTCTTCTCCTTATTTTCAATTTATAATTCTTTAAGGATGATTTGCAAACGATTGTTGGTTTTTATTTCCGTTATGAACTAATTCTTTTATTAAGATTTCAATTGAACCTTTTATGGCTATAAATTAGTTATTCACTTTATTCCAATTATTTATGTTGAAGGGAATTGTTTATCATACCTTGCATCTATTGATTAATTATTTGGCCAATAATTACCGTGTTACTCTAGAAGGAATTGAAATAGGAATTCTAGGGTTAGAACTGGGTTTGATAACGTGTGACTTATTTATTTGCACAGTGAATAATTAGATTTGTGAATTATAATGGAAATATCTTTTCACCGCATGTAACACATAAGGAATTGGAATTGAAAGAGTTTAATTCACTTGTTTTGCATAGGAATATAGCAAGATTAATCTGGATTAAATAGAAGTCAGTTGGTTACTTGGAAAAGGACTTTTGACAATTGAGAATTCCTATTAACAATTCAGTAGACATAATAATTAGGATAATTGGATTATAGTTCATAATTGGGGATATTGAAGTCTTAATCCTTATTTATCGGAAATCAATCATTCAAATCTGCGTTTATTTATTTGCTTATTTTAGAATAATATCTTTAATTGTTTAATTTAGTTTTAATATTTCAGAAAATCATAATTTATCATTGTTTAAATAAAATTGGGTTGATATAGTGCTAGTAGTTGGAATTTATTAATTAAGATTCTCTATGGGAACGATACTTTTCTTATCACTTTATTACTTGTTGACCGTGTATACTTGCACGTATTCTTTGATTGCGAATTCTATCAACACTTCCTCATGGGTATGGAAACCATTTGAGGAAATTCAGACATCGCAGAATAATTTACAAGATGCTTACAGCTGAAAATGTCCATCACGGGAACCTAGAATCTAGATCAATAGGTTGAATCTGTGATCACATGATTCCTAAAGCACAAGATACCACAATTTGTATGAAAGCGATAGCGGTATATATATAAAAGGCTTTGTATATATATATATATATATATATATATATATATATATATATATATATATACAGACATGATCACCAACCACGAAGCACCTCCATGGGGGATCAGAAATGTAAATAAAGCTGTAAAAGCTATTAACCGCCACGGAGGAAACTCCAGGCGGGACGAAACGTAAATAAAGTTGTAAATACGGTCAACCGCCACGAAGGGAACTCCAGGCGGGACAAAATGTAAAGAAAGCTGTACAAAGCGATCAGCTGCCAAGAAGTAAACTCAAAAGGCGGGGAATGAAACATAAAGAAAGTAAAAGCGATCAACCACCATGAAGTAAACTCCGGTGGGAATGAAATATATATATATATATATATATATATATATATATATATATATATATATATATATATATGGGAGCCCTTCTATAGCGATCGGTTGCATATAGTATTATGCACACACCCCTTTTTGGACCGTTGATAAATTGAATTGATGGTGCGATTAACTTTTTTTATTTGATAAAAATGGCATGTTGTTGTTGTGCCTAATTATTTACCTTTACCGGTTTCTATTTTAATAAGTGAGGCCCACATAAATTAACTTGTCAGTATAGTTATAAAAAATGAATATTTATTATGAAAATAATCTGGCCGGAAGAGCTTGTACCGGTTTACACATATTTTTTTTATTTTTTTTTATTTCTCCATTATATGTCATGACTCAGCACATTAAAATGGAATAAAAATATAAAATAAATTCCGTGCAGTATAAACGTCTGGTGGCATTAAAATAATAAAAAATTCCGGTAGAATGCAAAGTGATACTGGTAGCATTAAAATAATATTAAAATCTTTGGTGGAAGTACAGTGCGATGATCTGACTTCTGCAATAAAAATTGAAAAAATAGTGGTACGGTAGATAACTTTTGTCATACCGACAATAAAAAATTAAAAAATTGATTTTATTCAATCAATCCGCTGCTAAACAGATTCGAACTCGCAACCTCAAACTCCATACACTCGTCATATGACCACCCGAGCACGACGAGCCTAGCTGTTAATTTCAACCAAGGATATATCTTTATATTAAAACTTCACCATCCCCCAAAATCTATATTCTTGCATTATTATTATATTATGATTTATTATTATTAATAAGTCTATATAATATATATGAGGGTTTTCTATTTAGAAATAAGTTAATATCTATATTTATTATTATCCCCTTTAATATATTTTCTTATTTTTGTAATAATATCAATAAAAGGATTATTAATATATTAAAAAAAAATATCATTCTTTAATAAAATATAAAGTGATCATTATAAATCTTGCATTATTAGTATTAATAATTTTATTATTAAGCAATGATTATTAGTAATGATTTTATATATTAAGCAATGATTTTATTATTAAGAAATGATTTTATTATTAATAAAACTAGTTCAATTAGTCTAATAAGTAATGATGATAATTTTTCAAGTCATTTCAGGAAATTAATTTACTTATCGAATTTATAAAAGTAGTGAAGTATTATAATAATAATAATAATAATGTGATTATCAATATTAGAAGTACAGATTATACCAATACTAGTACTGCATAACATTAAAAGGAATAGTACATATTACATATTCATTTTCATAAAATAAAAAAAACATAGAATGATTAATACAACCGACGCCTATTTTTTTGGCTCAGGAATCCCTAGCACTCGATAGTGATTTCGCTTATCGTGGTCGGTTTCAAAGCCACAAATTGCACATTTTCGATGAGTCTTAGAAGGAATGATTTTCTCGAGTGCACTCTTGAATCTAGATTGTTTTTTGCTGCCCTTTGTTTGAGAAATATTAGGCGGCAAAAACTCTTCTTCTTCTTCCACCTCTCGCATCTTCATCGTCATTATCGTATCCCATATCATGATTTGGATCTCCAACTATGCAATCAATGTAAATCATCCGCCCGATTCAAGTAATATTCTCATCCGGATCATTTGGTCAACCAACTCTTTTCCTCGTGCATTCGGTTTAAAACGGTTTTGTAACCTTGATCGAAAGCGCTTTCTTTCGCTAACTCCTGGTAATCACCCATCAAATGATTATAGCGCATTGCTTGATTTTGTTCGAAGTCAGCAGATGTGGAGTTAAAGAGTAAGTCTTCACCATTGCTTTTGTTCGCGTCTCTTGTCCACCGATGAAGGATCATGTCGGTCGGTATTTGTGAAATACTCTTTGCTATGAAATATCTCAAGATGTGCCTGCATAATTCACCAGAGTGAGAAAACATTTGGCAGTTACATGTTACCGATCCCAGTTGTCGATTGTTGACAACTTCTTTATATCTTCCACCACTTTCAGTTGCATCTGCATTATACACTGCATAAACCTTAGTATCAGTGACACACAACTCACTAAGTTTATGAACATTGTATTTCATGGAATCGACGAATTGACGTTGGAAACGTCTAAACATCTCTTTTGTGTACACTTATGCAAAGATGAACTTCTAAAGATGAACCAAAAGTACCATAATCCTTTTACGATGTTTTGTTATGTAGTCGGCCTTCCTCTCCACGATAAACCTGCTCTTTCTCTGACCTTTTTGACTCTGCAGTACAAAACATAGCATACCTGTTGATGCATTAACATACACATCAAAAAAGGCATTCATGCTCTCGCTTCTTCTAGTGGTAGTCATTCCCGCAGCAAAATATCTCTTTGTATATGCTAGAATCCATTTCTGTCGTACATCATACAAACTTCCAAGCCATTCATTAGTATACAATTCATAGAAACTTATCAGAATATGCCAACGCTCTTCAAATTCCTCGATGGACAATGAGTTATACACACAGTTGTTAAAATCATTTTTGAATGATGGGTGCTCAGAATAAACATGATGCAATTTTTCAGGAAATTTATTGCTAATATGCCAAAAACATAATAAATGATAACTAGTTGGAAGTACCGTAGCAATAGCATTACTCATGGCTCTATCTTGATCAGTGATGATGGTTGTAGGTCCCTTGTAGTCCATGGCTTCAAGCCATGTCTATAATACCCAAACGAAAGTGTCCTCTATCTCGTTTCGTAACAGTGCAAATCCAAACAATATAGACTGATAATGGTGGTTGACCCCGGCAAATAGAACAAACGGCATGCCATACTTATTTGTCCAGTATGTACTATCAAATGTCACAACGTCTCTGAACCGTTGATATATAAATTTTGATCGGGCATCAACCCACAAAATATAAGCTATGCGGTTGTTTTCACCGGGTTTCACTCGAAAAAAAAATTTGCTGGCACTTCCGGATGCAAGTTTGTTCAAATGATTGACAACAGCTTATGCATCATTTTCATCTGCAGAATCACGCCTTAAATCTCGCACCACATTCTCAACATTAGCAGTAGAGAAAGGAACATTTTACAACCCACCTCCCATTGTGCTCAAAACATTCATCATCTTACTAGGACCAATACTGGACTTATTTAAAGTGTCAATTAAATTTCTTGCAACAGGAGTAATATTTCTGTGAGTCTCGATCAAATCTACTTTGGTGGGGGTCACTAAGTGATGATTGTGCTCTAATTCAACAGTAGATATACGCCAATTATCTTCTTTCTTATTGTGGACAACATATATTCTAGCTTTGCACATTATTCATCCTATAGAGTCTCTCTGTCTAGTTATTTTATTACTACTATCTTCATCATCAGGTAAACTCTTGCCAACAATTGGTGTACCGGCTTTCTTACATACATACTGCCTAGATCTGATATCATTCATATTAGCATGTGTATGACTAGTTGCAATTCTAATCTCAAATCCATTTTTGCGAGCATATGATCTATAAAAATATTCAACCTCTTCCAACGTACAAAATAATTGACCAACGTACGGAACAATATCAGATTTATTACTTTCAACTTCACTAACAAATTCAGATGTATTATATGACATTTTGAAAAACTTACTTGTGAATAATAGTGATGAATTTTGCTCGATCAGAACTTCAACTTGATTTTCTGAAGTGAAAGTGGGCAACCAGATGAAACAAATTATGAGTAGAGGGGAAAAGAGAAAATAATATCAGAGAACAAATTCTATGGAAGGATAAGAAGATGGGTGTTCAGAATAAACATGAGAAAATAGCAGCTTCCTAGACAATATTTAAAGGTAAAAAGACCAGCCGGTATAGCTTGTCGCAGTTAATGCTCAAGAAGTTAAACTAATGTACTTTTCCCATATAATCAATGTCAGCTTTTTTCTATTCCCATAGTGTTGTATTATTATGTTTGACTACTTATTCACCAGACAGTGTTTATAATAATAATAATAATAATAATAATAATAATAATAATAATAATAATAATAATAATAATAATAATAATAAAATAATTAAAAGTACATAAGCCACTAGAATATGGAATGGCTTTATACTCAATTCGTAATAATAATAGAATAATAATAATAATCGAATAATTATAATAAAATATTGAGAAATTTAATTTGGGGGGAGATGGAATGTTTTAAGATATATACAAATCCAAGGTCTGATATGATAGCTAGGCCCGTGGTGCTCGGGTGGTCATATGACGAATGTTTGGAGCTTGAGGTCGGCGGTTCGAGTCTAGTCTGAAAATTTGATTTATTCCGGTAGTTATAGCCTCTACCTAGTAGTAAAACGGTTTTTATTAATAATATATATATTTTTATTTTCCGGTAAGTTATAGCCTCTACTAAGTAGAAAAAGAATTTATTAATATATATATTTCAATGAGTTAAGCTTGATCTGAAGAACAAAGTGCCAAACCTTTGTGCCGCCACATCGCCATAACAACCAAACAATAATGTATAGGAAAATTACTACTTTGGAAAATCCACCCAGCCTTCGCGAGTGAAAGACCACACGCGGTTGTTATAAGCCTCGGGCCATTTACAACCAACAACACCTTATTCAAATGGTATAAAATTATATTCTTCTTTAATAAATCATGTATTGGAGTAAATACTTAATATTACATTTATTCATATTTATTGTTAATAATATTTGTTTGTGTTTATCTTACATGACAGGTTGAGAGTGCAAAGTCGTTACTTGATAAATTTTCAGTACTTACTCAGCTGCCTCCCGAGTTGGTTTTGCAAAAAAATAATTGGGATTTCCAATACGCCCTATACGACTTCGAAGCAAGAGGTAAACAAATACCTCGGATGTGGGGGTCCCATAAATTTTGGACCATTTTGGACCGGTCCCAATACACACAACTCAATGAAGGGCTTTGGAAACAAACTGATTATGTTGTACAAGAGAGCTACATACCCACCCCACATGTAATCGAGGAGAGCTCCATTCCCACCACCCAAGCCTACGAGGAGTGTTATATTCCAACCTTCCAAACCTATGAGGAGTGTTACATTCCAACCAACTCTTCATTTGCGGGACTTTCTGACGCCAAGGGATCTAGATCACAAAAGGTATATATAGTTATGTTAATAGTGATGGTTTTAATTATTATTGCTATATAATAATAATGTACATTTGGGTCTCAATCAGGTACAAGATGCGGGAGACCACATCTCTTATGGACCAAAAGGGTCTTTATCCAAAAGACTTAAAGATTGGAAGGAGACATTTGTAAATAAACATATGTTTAGAAATGTGGTGGCACCAGAAGGTGATTTATATCCTTTATCACATCCGCGCCAGTTATATGAATTAGAACACAATGCAGTGCAATCCTTAGGTCCCAGGAGTTGGATATTCGAGCATGTCATCGACGCTTATATGTTGTTGCTACGAGACAGAGAGGAATACTACAGGTCGCGGGGAATACAAAGGTGGTCCCAATTTGGTTTCATGAATTCATTCTTCAAGCATCTTGGGCAGGGCTATGTGCCCTGCACTAACGTGAATACTGCATGAAGTTTTTGCAATTCGTATGTTAACCAAGATGTTGGTCCACCTTTACACAAATGCAAATACATATTCATGCCGGTGTGTAGTACCAATCAACGCCATTTTGTCTTGTTCTATTCGCAATTGAAGATTGGATGGTTACCATAATTGACCCAAGCACTTCAATGACACTATGTATATTAAGTTACATGAAATGTACTCGTAATTCGTTAAAGTTCATGCAGATGTTTAGTTTTAAAATATTTTAATTTTATAATGTCCTTTAATATTAAAAATTATTAACCAACTACTTTGTATATGCGGTACATTTGATACCATTTTTTTGCGAAATGGTAATCCGATGCGTGAGTGGCCCAAATGGTAATCCTCATGTCTGAGACCTTAAAGATTCGACCAAAACAACACAACAACTCTCGGTGTGGCATTTTTGTATGCAAGTATGTTATTTGCTTCGTTAGGGCCAATGGTAATATTAGGAAGAGAAGTGGTCCTTGGAAGATGTCACGGTCTTTTAATTCAAGCGTCGCGTGGGAGCTCTACAAGAAATCCGCAAGATTACTTGCCGGCGCCCGAGATATAGAACTTATCCAACGTTATCTAATGTACATATTAATTAATAAGAATGTCTATTTGGTTGAACTTTATGGGATTTTCAAATTCATAACTTAGTAATATGAATATTATTGAATCACATAAAACCACTTCATATTATTAATTGAAAAAAATTTATCTATTTTGTTGAATCTGTATGGATATTTTATTAGGACTAATATTAATAATCACATTATTTATATTAATATTAAAAATCATTATTAATATTATTTTAATAATAATAATACATGAATATATAATAATAATAGTAATACATGAATATAAAATCATTATTTATATTTTATTAAAGAATGATATTTTTTAATATATTAATAATCCTTTTATTGATATTATTACAAAAATAAGAAAAACTATTAAAGGGATAATAATAAATATAGATATTAACTTATTTCTAAATAGAAAACCCTCATATGTATTATATAGACTTATTAATAATAATAAATCTTAATATAATAATAATGCAAGAATATTGATTTTGGGGGATGGTGAAGTTTTAATATAAAGATATATCCTTGGTTGAAATTAACAACTAGGCTAGTGGTGTTCGTGGTCATATAGCGAGTGTATGGAGTTTGAGATTGAAGTTCGAATCATTTAGCGGTAATTGCTTGAATAAAATCATTTTTTCAATTTTTTATTGTCACAGTGAGTGACAGATTTGTATCGTGGCTATTTTTTCAATTTTTATTGAAAGTCAGATCATTTTATCTTAAGTAGGCATTTTAATATTATTTTAATGCCACCGGTAGTATCATTTGCATCTTAAGTAGGAATTTTTTTATTATTTTATTTTAATCATTTTGTACTTAATTTATTTTATTTTATTCATTTTGTTTAGTACCGTAGGAATTTATTTTATTTTTTATTCCATTTTAATGTCTTTGAGTCATGACATATAATGGAGAAAAAAAAAAAAAAAAAAAATGTGTGTTTAAGATGCTCTTCTCTTCCGACGATTATTATAATAATAAATATTCATTTTTTATAACTATCTTGACAAGTTAATTTTACGTGGGCCTCACTTATTAAAATAGAAATAGTTTGCGAGGTAAATAATTAGCACAACAACTTTGTCTTAAATTATCAAATAAAAAAGTTAATCGTGACCATCAATTCAATTTATCAACGGTCCAAAAAGGGGTGTTGCAGACAAGTACTCATAGCAGAATTTGCTATGGAAGGGCTCCTATATATATATATATATATATATATATATATATATATATATATATATATATATATATACGGGAAGCTTCAAGAGCATAATCCTTAAATAGCATGCTTGCTTAAATAGCATAATTTTATAAAGCAGCGTAGTTTTGATAAGGCCAGCGATGACATTTTGTAAATACCATGCCACCTGCGTATTTACAAAAATGCCATAGCGTCCCTCCAAAACTACGTCGTTTTGATAAAATTATGTTATTTAAGGCGTTATGCTATTTAAGGATTATGCTCTTAAAGCTTCACATATATATATATATATAAGTAAGTAAACGCTCCGGATGTAAAATCCAGGCTCATTGAACAGAGTTCGACACACAGTTAATATATATAAGTATATATATATTAAAGCGAGAACGCTCGAGCCAAAGTACAGTGTAAGACCCCAACTTTTATGAATAAAGATGAATTTTCTATAAATATCATTTTTGAATATTATGGAATTAAATTGATATAATGTTATAGTTGTGGGTAATATTTATAAATTTTTGCATGATGACATGAAGTTGTTATATAATATTCGATTGGTGGGGAATATTCGTTTTAATGAGAGAATATTAAAGACTAATGGCACAATAATTGGTGGACCCCTTATAACGGAATTATTGTCGGATTGAAAAGCGACAAAAAACTTTTTATGAAAATAACGGCGGAAGTTTTACCGTTAAGCTTGTTGAAACACACAGTGTTAAAAAAGTACGATGTCTGGCGTAGTTGCATAGTAGCACACGATATTGATTATTGATGCTTACGTGAGAAGTCACTCAGTTTTGTTCAATTATTGCTACAGTAATTGTTGCATAGTATCTCACATTATTTGATTCAATTATTGTTGATATTTTTTATATTATTAAATCAATAATTGAGACGACAAAGTTATTAATATTATTAATTGAAATATTAACGATATCTAGAAGTTCTGTCAAGGAGAGGTTTGGTCACCTAATTGCGCGCCAATAGGGAAAAATCCTTATTGGAAAGCCCCCTCTTTCCTGGGAACGACCTGGTCGATTAATATTGTGAATTATAATAATGATGATAAATGTTGTTAAAAGAATTGAAGTAATTTTTATGAAGTATTTGTTGTATTTATTGACTCCCCCCCATTTGCCCATTTTTCAAAATAATCAGTAGAAAATTTATTTAATATAATAAATGTGGGCCCACATATGGGGGCCACATATGGGGCCCATGTGTGGAAATACTGAAGTGGGGAAGGAAAGGAATCTGCAGGATGTTATGGAATGGAGTATTATTGTTATATGTTATTATATAAAGTATGTGTCATTATTGGTGTGTGGGAGAAATTGATGAGTGGTGGAAGATATATTATATATATATGATTTTGGTGTATATGAAATGTCTTGGGACGGATTCAAATGAGAAGCACGGGTGGCTTGTTTTCTTTTATATATATATATATATAATAAGTTACATGTGGCTTGGTGGATATGATTTGTCCTCGTGGCTTGTTTTGTTTTTTCAGAAATCAAATGAATTCACGCGGCGTCCGTGATATATATACTGTTCACCCGTGATTTTTTTATTCAAATAGTATCCTTCCATTCTCCTATAAATAGAAGCTCATTCCTTCATTATTTCTTACGAATTCACTGAAACACTAGATAGAGAAATTATAGAGAAACTATAGAAAGGTATTATGCTACTTCCCTACTCTTATATCCAGTTTCTTTTACGGTAAGGGTATTATTTCTTTTGTATTCATGAAAAGAACTTCTGTTATTCCATTCTTTATTATTCTGTTGGAATAACCTGCATACATGGACTACCCTATACTTAGCGAAATATTGTTATTCCATTCTTTATTATTACATTGAACATCCACATGCATGTATTATTCTGATGACTGGTTTTAGTTATTTATTATTCTATTGGAGCATCACAATGCGTGCATTTACGCATAACTTTGGTTCCGTTGTTTTTTATTACATTTGGAATATCATATCGTGCGTTTCTGCGTGACTTGGTTCCATTAATTATTATTCTGTTGGAATAACCTGTCTGTGCGGTCTATCGCATGCTTGGTGATTTCTTTTGTTATTCCATTCTTTATTATACTCAGTTGGTTAAAATTTTAACTTCTATACTCCATTAAATTAGTGGAATATCCTTGATATTTGCGCTTCATCCAGTATCTTTTCATGGAAATATTCTTCTGAGCATTCTTAAATTTTACTCCACAAAGAAGTATCATGTTTACAATTTGAACGTTATTAATTCCTGGATAAAATAATTCTTGAACTTGTTTTATTGAATTCTTATATCATTGTCATCATCCTCATGTTTATATTTTGTTAAAAGTCATCTCACATGGCTCTTGAGTGCATAAATGGACTTGGTATGATTATGACCAGGGATTATTCGGTGTAATCATGACCGTAATGTTACAAATGATGTGGTAAAAGTCCTCATTGGCCCGTAGTGCATAGATGGACAGTTATTGGCATGATCATGACCATTAATAAATACACAAATATTCTTGGACCGTAGTGCATGGATAATTGTGGTCGTGATACTAAAGAATATCCTTGGCCGTAGTGTAGGGGTGATTCGGTGATGTGGATTATTTATTAAGCTAAGTCCCAGCGATAAAAGTGATGAAAAATCTTTTAAATCATAAAAGATAGTAGATTTTATTCTCTACTTGACTCTTTTAATGGATTGCTTGTTCTGCTGCAGTTAAACTTGATGTTGTTATATTTTATCAGTTTAACACTGTTGAAGGATAACGATAATTTATTCTGTATTATCTTATTCATAATATTTCTTACTAGGCTAGTTGATCTCACCCTTTAACTTTCATTATTCTCTTCAGGAAATGAGAACGTAGCAGGGACTAGTCGGGGAATGGAGTAACGGTCCAGATGATAGCATTAGTAGTCCTCACTATTCTATGAAATAGTGATAATCAATGTATTGAGGACTTATTTTGAGTTTGAATACTGTCTAGAAGATAATATTTGTATTAAAACTCACAGCTCATGTTGTATATTTAAGATTGTATTTGTATTCTGTACCATGTATTTGGCGACTCAGAATAGGTGATGTATACCTGTTTTGGGGGCGTCACATCTAGGCTCATCGAACAAAGTTCGACACACAGTTCATATATATAAATATATATATATATATATATATAGAAAATCAAATAAACGCTCCAGACCGAAGTCTAGGCTAAATCGAGGCATAACTCGATAATGTTAGTCAATATATATAAATATATTTATATATATATATATATATATATATATATATATATATATATATATATATATACAAGTTTGAAACAAAACCACGGACCAAAGTCCAAGGCAATAGCCATATATAAACACGACTCTCAACGTGAAGAAGGGTGTGTGCAGAGATGAAGAGAAAGACTCTAAAGTGTGTGAGAAGGCTTACAGTTGATCGCTAAAAAGACTTCTATATCTTTTAGAGTGGAGAAACTTGGCTTTCAGAGGTACAAAAGGGCTATATATGAGCTCACTGTGTGTTTAAAATGAGAAAGTACTTTGCACAGGGTGAGTGCAGAGCAAATTAGGGTGAGTGGCTTCTCGCCATTTTCTCTTGCAAAATGGGCAGCCCAAGCCCTCTATTTATAGATGATTAAGCCACAGGTGTACTGCTAATTTGGCCGCCATGTAAGTGTACCAGCAACACAGGTGGGCCCCAGTCGTCTCAAAAATCGTGCACTCAAGCAACCTTTGTAATGTCCACTCGAACTTTTAGAAGTGCAATCAAGGCATCCGTTTGAGGTATCTGGGACATATTTTGATTTATCGTTGTCGAGAGTGTAGACGATGGCATGGGATTAGAGTTTGTACGAAGTCATTGAAGATGGGACGATGCCCTCCGGCCTTCAAGCTTCAACTTTCATCTGTTACCCCGTACAATAGTCACTCGGGATTGGTTAGTCTTGTGGGACATCGTTGCGTAGAGATGTTGAGATGATGTGGCGTGGCATCGCGTTGGCGAGATGACAATGTTTCCCCTCACTGGTGTTATCGCCGGATTGGGCTGATAAAGCAGACGTTGCTCAAGCTTCGCTAAGATTGGACTGCTGTAATTTATTGAAAGTCCTCATTGTCATCTTTGAGGTGTGCCTGTCTTCCCCATGTTATCGTCGGGTCGGTACAGTGTATCTCGTTGTGAGTGCCGAGGTTGAAGCTGGTTGCATTTGAAACAAACATTTCTGGGGTTATTACCGAAACTGCATTCCTTGGGGCTATCACCAAGGTTTGTGGCTATTCCCATGGTTGATACCTCAGGGTTATCTCTGAGATTAATCGGTCTTCTCCAGTGTGTGTTCCGGTATTGGATCTGCATGCCTCAAGGTTACATCCGAGGTTGGAATTGTTACTCCCAGAGTGTACTCCGGGGTTGATGCTGAACTTCCGGTAGTATCCGGTATGGATATGGATTATCTTTCGGGGCTCCCTCTTAAAAGATAAATCTGTCCTCCGGCAATGTTAGTGACAGTAGTACAGAAAATTTCAAGTGTCTACAGATGCCCCTCTTTATCATATTTATGCATGGTGATGCATGGGTATGATAAAGAATCATAGACACTTGAAATGCAACAAGACAAACATGGTACTATATGTAGCAACATGATGCAAATGTATGATGCATGTGTACGGGGTTGTAGCCCAACATGCTTAGCTCCCTGTTGCTTCAACTGGGGATTGGCAATGATGACTAGATTTGATGTGTAATCTGAATCTGTTAGGATGTTGATGTTGGAGTTATCACCAACTTCCTGTGTCTTTGATAATGACTTGATCCTGAAGATGTGCCTCTTGTGTGTAAGAGATCTGTGGGGATAAAGCTTGGTCTATTTGAGGATGTGTATAACATATTCCATCATCTATCCTCTTTGATAACGTTGACCTCTCCTGGTTAGTATCGTCAGAATATGTCATGATTCTGTTGGATTCACTGCCAACAGCAAATGTTGTCAGGGACGTCTGACCTTCGTTGACGTGTACTTCACTGACATGTGAATCAACGGCTAAAAAATCCTGTGGGATATATTATCAAGGTTGCTTGACCTTCGCTGACGTGTGAATCAACGGCTGAGACTCTGTACGTAGATCGTCAAGGTTGCTTGACCTTCGTTGTCGTGTAGATCAATAGAGAATTGCATTGTGACCCCCACCGGGGATCCGCTGGGGAAATATGAACAATCGAGCATGAAACGCTCGAATAGCTCTAGAGCTCTGATAGGTTCAATAGCTATCAGCTGAGATAACGTCAAGGACGCTTGACCTTCATTGATATGTGTGTCAATGGCTTAAATGTACGTTGTAATCCCCTGCCGGGGCTTCACGCTGTAACCCCCGTCGGGGATCTACGTTGTAACCCCCGATAGGGACTCACGTTGTAACCCCCGTCGGGGATCTACGTTGTATCCCCCGTCGGGGACTCACGTTGTAACCCCCGTTAGGGATATATGTGACGCCCCCAAAATTAGGTATACGTCACCCATCTTGGGTCGCCACTTACATGGTACATAAATTCAAATACAACTTACTAATATAACTGCGTAGGTATGCAATCGACAAAAGCGTGAGTTTGAATACAAATATTGTCTACTAGATATTATACAAACTCAAAAGGAGTCCTCATTACAACTATTATCACACTATTTCACGAGAATAGTGAGAGGACTACTAATGCTATCCTCTCGGACCATTACTTCGTTCCCCGACTAAGTCCGGCTATGTTCTCATTTTCAAGAGAAAAAGTGAAAGAAAGGGTGAGCTCAACTAGCCCGAGAAGAAATATTATGACTAAGATAATGCGAATAAATTATCATTAGCCTTCAACGATGTTAAAGCGATAAAATACAATAGACAACCAATTTAATCTGCAACGGAATAAGCAATCCATTAAAAGAGTCAAGTAGAGAATAAAGTCTACTATCTTTTAGGTTTTAAAAGGTTTTCATCAATTTTTATCATTTGAGACTCGACAATAATAAACCACCACATCTAATCATCCTACGTACCACGGCCGAGGATTTTCATCAAATTATCAATGGTCATGACTATACCGAATCACCCCGGTCATAATCATACCAAAAACTATCCATCAACGCATTACTGAGCCATCGAGGACTTTTGTCACATCATTTATATCAAGTCATGATTATCTTAGAATGATCCACGTCATAATCATACTAAGTTCATCTATGCACGTAAGCCAAAGATAACATAATATAACATGAGGATGATGACAATGACATAGTAATTCAATAAAATAAGTTCAAGAATTATTTAATCCATGAATTATTAACGTCGAAATTGTCAACATGATCTTTGTTTTCGTAGAGTAAAATTCAATAATGATCGGAAGAATATTTCCATGAAAAGATCTTTGGATGAAACACAAATATCAAGGATATTCTACTAATTTCATGGAGTATAGAAGTCAAAGTTTTAACCAATTTGGGTATAATAAAGAATGGAATAACAAAAGAAATCACCATGCATGCGGTATTGATTGCATGAGCAAAGTTATTCCAACGAGAATAATAATAACGGAACCCGTCGGGGTGAAATTCACACCAAGCGAGGATGTTCCAACAGAATGATAAAAAGACGGAACCAGTCGGTGTAAAACACATGACGGGATGTTCCAATGAGAATAATAAAAGCGGAACCGGATCCGGTGTAAAAAACACAGATAGGATGTTCCAATGAATAATAGAAGAATGTCACCAAGTATAGGGTAAATCAAGCATTATCTGAGTTATTCCAATGTAATAATAAGCAATGGAATAACATAAGGATTTCACCAAGTATAGGGTATGTCAGCGTATCTGAGGTTATGTATAGGGTATGCCACTTTTACGAGTTATTCCAAATGAATAATAATGAATGGAATAATGAAGTTCTCTTCAAGAAGAAAGAATAACACCCTTACGGGTACAACAAATAATACCCTCTAAGTAAAAGAGGCGAATATAGAAGTAGTGAAGTAGCAGAAGAATACTCTTCTTCTTTCTATAATTTTTCTCTATAGCTTCTCTCTATAATTTCTCTCTCTAGAGTTTCAATGAATTCGTAAGAAAATAATGAAGGAATGAGCTTTCTATTTATAGGAAAATGGAATGCATAGTAACTAATCCATGAGCGGTCCAGATTGATTTACTTTAATCGACGGTCCATATTTAAAGAAAAATCTTTTAAATAAAATATAATATATTCTATTTATATAAAAACATTTTACTATGCAAACACTATGCAATACTATGCAAAACACTATGCAAAACACTATGCAACACTATGCATAATAAAATATAATATATTCTATTTATAGAATAACTTTAATAAAGTATTCTATTTTATATAAAAGATGTTTACATTTTATTACGTTAATAATCTGAATAAAACAAAAGCGTCATTATCGCTATAATAATTCATATTATTAATCGACAATAATGGAATCAAATGAGTGACTTCTCACATAAGCATCGATAATCAATACTGAGTGTCTTTCTTATGCAACCACGTATTCATCGTACTTTTACTACTTAGAGTAGTTCAACAAGTAACTACGGTAAAACTTCCGTAGTTATTTCAATAAAATATTTTTGTCGTTTTCTCAATCAAACAATAATTACATTAATAGGGTCCACCAATGATTGAGTAGTTATGCGAATATTCCCGCTAAACCGAATATTCCCAGACCAATCGAATATAATATAACCACTTGCATACTTTGCAAAATTTATAAATACTTCCCACAACTATAATATTATCTCAAATTCACACCATAATATTAAAATTATTTCGACAAAATTTAAATCTTTATTGATAAAATCGGGGTCTCACAATCTCCCCTCCTTATGGAATTTAGCCCTCGAAATTAGGGGTGCGATACTGGTATGATAAAGAGATGAGGATACCTTGAATACCTTTATCGTTGAAAACATTAAATTCATTTTTGCAATCCGGCCAAAGATATTCATTAACAATTCATCTTTGCACTACAAGCCAAAGTATACAACTGTAAAACCAATAATGCTGAAACTCAGCTTAATAGTATCACGACCACGAATTATCCATGCACTTCTTCGCCAAGGATATTCGTGTTTTCAATCTGATCATGATTATACCGAATAATAATCCGTGGTCATAATCATACCAAGTCTATCAATGCACTACTGACCAAAGATGACTTTTACCACATCAATGAATTAATATTTCATTCTTTGAGACTCACTCAATAATTAATCCATATCATCGAATCATCCACGCACTCTGTGCCGAGGATATTCATTAGTATCACGACCACGAATCATCCATGCACTACTACCAAAGATAATCGTGTATTCATTAGTATCACGACCACAAATTATCCATGCACTACGGCCAAAGATAATCGTGTATTCATTAGTATCACGACCACAATTATCCATGCACTACGACCAAAGATAATCGTGTATTCATTAGTATCACGACCACAAATTATCCATGCACTACGGCCAAAGATAATCGTGTATTCATTAGTATCACGACCACAAATTATCCATGCACTACGGCCAAAGATAATTGTGTATTCATTAGTATCACGACCACAAATTATCCATGCACTAAGGCCAAAGATAATTGTGTATTCATTAGTATCACGACCACAAATTATCCATGCACTACTACTGGCAAAGATAAGCTGTGTATTCATTAGTATCATGACCACAAATTATCCATGCACTACTACCAAAGATAATTGTGTATTCATTAGTATCACGACCACAAATTATCCATGCACTACTACCAAAGATAAGCTGTGTATTCATTAGTATCACGACCACAAATATCCATGCACTACTGACCAAAGATAATCGTGTATTCATTAGTATCACGACCACAAATTATCCATGCACTACTACCAAAGATAATTGTGTATTCATTAGTATCACGACCACAAATTATCCATGCACTACGACCAAAGATAAGCGTGTGTATTCATTAGTATCACGACCACAAATTATCCATGCACTACTACCAAAGATAATTGTGTATTCATTAGTATCACGACCACAAATTATCCATGCACTACTACCAAAGATAAGCTGTGTATTCATTTACGGTTATGATTATCTTAGAACAATCCACGGTCATAATCATACCAAGTCCACCTATGCTTACTAAAGGCCACGAGATGACTTTCAACATAATATAAACATGAGGGATAATGATATAAAGAATCAATCAAATGAGATAAAGGATAAATATTAAACATTTATAATATAATTTATCCAGGATTCAAGAATATCCCCATGTTATCAATCACTTAATAATCTCATAATCTAATATCATTAATATTATGACAATATTTTAATCACTTCTTAAATTTATAAACAATTTATCTTAATTGTTTACGCTTTACCATATAATGCATTTAATCATTCAAAATGCCATACTCATAAGATATCATCACCAATTATCAAATCTCTCAAAAATATATATATACTCTATATAGGATTCTCTAGCCATAATATCCTATTTTCAACTTTGTTACTTCACATAACATATTTAACTCATATATGTTCGTAATTAAACTATTTTCATGAAAATACCAAATTAGTCCCAAAAATATTTCTTTTCTGGGATTTAGCATAATATAGTCCCATAATGAAAATATATTTTTCTCGGAATTTTTAAAATTCATTTACTATTTTTCAAAAATCAATTTCTAATTAATTCCTTAAGAAATTAGCTACCTCAAGTTTAACTCCAAAATTCCCAAATCTTGGCAGGACCTTACACATGTTAACGTGAGCTTCTAGTTTAAATTTCATGGTCATCTGAGTTATAGAACTCGGTTATAGCGTTTTTAAATCGAAAAAACCTAAATATTGAAATAGTCATAACTTGCTCATTTTAAGTCAGAATGAGCTCATTTTTGGACAGGAGGTACTTTATACCATATACTTTCATGTCCCAAAAGGCCAGAATTTTTCTCATAATTTAAGTGGCCGAAACAGCCCCTTAAAGTTTCTGGGCAGTAGCATTTTTGAAATTTACAGCTTTGGCCTCCTTTGCTAAAATCAGTCCACACAAAAATCTACAACACTTTTTCCAGTAATTCCACTTGGATTAGTTAGGTAACTCATAGATCTAACTCTAGGACTTGACCACACTCAAAACTTCAAAATATAATAGGAGATATGGTCAATTGAATTTCATGTTACGTTTTTCACCAAAATCTGATTTTCAACTCTTTGTGATTTCTAAGAAACTTTCATGTTTTCTCATAATAACCAACATAACTCATTATAACTAATAATACACATTATACCCATGATTTTCATTAGTCCAATGCTTTTATTATGACTTTCATCATAATCCACGTAAACAGATCCTTTTAGTTGAAAAAATATTTGAGGGTTTAAGAAATGGGTTTTTGTACTGGGGTCAATACAAAATTCGATCTCACGTTCTAGGGTAGGCTAGAAAGTCTTCAAGAATACGTCAAGAAATTTATTAATGATAGAAATATCATTCAAAACTGTGACTCTCATCCAAGACTTGGATAGTACGTCACATTGATACCAACTGTGACTTCTATCCCTTAACCTAGATAGCACCTCACAATGATACCTATAAACTTGCCATCTTCATTCACGATGTCGCCTACTGTAAAGTCGGCTTGGTGCATTCCACACAAGGAAGTCAACAATGAAAGGATCGGGCTCTTTACTTATGGCTTGATATAACGTTGATTAACTTTAGGATTTGGTTACTTTGAATTCGTTTAATGGGTTGGTTAGGAATATGAAAGCTAACAACCTTACAAAAAGAATAATGAGTAGTTAATCAATCGTTTTCAAAAATTACCTCAAAGGCAAGTATTTTCAAAGAGATAAGATCGACAGTAACGTGAAAGTGTTTATTTGAAACAACAAGATTAATAAGCGAGTGGAGGTAATGAAGGTTTCTCCCAACGAAGTTTCAATAGATAAATCAAAGTCTAATTTCTCCGAGTCGAATTTAAGCGTTGAGCATAAGCAAGAGAGATAAAAGAATGGGTAGAACCGGTATCTAATAAGGTATAGACTTCGCAAGAATTTATAATTAACTAACCCGTGCTAACTTCGTTCGGGTTACCCACTTTTTGAGAAGTCACAAAAAATGCTCTTCCTGAAACCACCGACTTTGTTTTGTCCGTATCCGCCTTTGGTGCCACTATCCCAGCTGAACTTGACTTCACTATATGACAAAATCGAGCTAAATGACCTTCTCTTCTTGAAATTTCCACTTCTATTATCTTTGCCATGATTACCACCGAAGTGGTTACCATTCTTAGCATGATAATTTCCCCCACGATGGTTATCATTTTTCTGATAGCCGTTGTTACCAGTATGATTATTATCGTGTTGTTGGTCGTTACCTTTTGTTTGTGCTGAATCAACACTCTCATGTGCTTCATTATGTCATTCTCAAACACTGTCACAAAACAAGGGTTAATTAACATATCACATATTATCCCTATACTCGAATGACCAATTAAATACCAAATAAATTTAGGTAGGTCATACTAGCGAAGGAATTTCCGTCTCTCCCCTCCTAGTTCTTATCTCACATCTTAGCTGGGATCATATCCTAAGCTCGATACCAACCGTGACGCCCCAAAATTAGGTATCGTCACCCATCTTGGGTCGCCACTTACATGGTACATAAATTCAAATACAACTTACTAACCTAAGCGTAGGTATAATATCTGACATAAAGCGTGAGTTTGAATACAAATATTGTCTACTAGATATTATACAAACTCAAAAGGAGTCCTCATTACAACTATTATCACACTATTTCACGAATAGTGAGGACTACTAATGCTATCCCTCGGACCATTACTTCGTTCCCCAGGCTCGTCCCGGCTATGTTCTCATTTCTGAAGAGAAACAAAGTGAAAGAAAGGGTGAGCTCAACTAGCCCGAGAAGAAATATTATGACTAAGATAATGCGAATAAATTATCATTAGCCTTCATGCGATGTTAAACCGATAAAATACAATAGACAACCGGTTTAAGCTATGATGAATAAGCAATCCATTAAAAGAGTCAAGTAGAGAATAAAGTCTACTATCTTTTAGGTTTTAAAAGGTTTTCATCAATTTTTATCGCTGAGACTCAGCTTAATAATAAACCACCACATCTAATCATCCCTGTACCACGGTCAAGGATTTTCATCAAATTATCAATGGTCATGACTATACCGAATCACCCCTGGTCATAATCATACCAAAAACTATCCATCACTGCATTACAGGCCACTGAGGACTTTTGTCACATCATTTATATCAAGTCGTGATTATACCGAATGATCCCTGGTCATAATCATACTAAGTTCATCTATGCACGTAAGCCAAAGATAACATAATATAACATGAGGATGATGACAATGACATAGTAATTCAATAAAACAAGTTCAAGAATTATTTAATCCATGAATTATTAACGTCCAAATTGTCAACATGATCTTTGTTTAGAGAGTAAAATTCAATAATGATCGGGAAGAATATTTCCATGAAAAGATCTTTGGATGAAACGCAAATATCAAGGATATTCTACTAATTTCATGGAGTATAGAAGTCAAAGTTTTAACCAACTGGGTATAATAAAGAATGGAATAACAAAAGAAATCACCATGCATGTGGTACTTCAGCATAAAAAGTTATTCCAAAGAATAATAATAACGGAACGGTCGGTGAAATTCACACCAAGCGGGATGTTCCAACAGAATGATAAAGATGGAACCGGGTAGGTGTGTAAAAACACATGCATGAGGATGTTCCAATGAGAATAATAAAAGCGAAACCGGATCCGTTGTAAAACACACGAGATAGGATGTTCCAATGTAATAATAGAAGAATGTCACCAAGTATAGGGTAAAGCCAGATATATCTGAGTTATTCCAATGAGAATAATAAGCAATGGAATAACATAAGGATTTCACCAAGTATAGGGTATATCGCGCATTATACGGAGGTTATGTATAGGGTATGCCACTTTTCTGAGTTATTCAGCAATGAATAATAATGAATGGAATAATGAAGTTCTCTTCAAGAAGAAAGAATAACACCCTTACAAGTACAACAAATAATACCATTTCTACCGTAAAAAGAAGCTGAATATAGAAGTAGTGAAGTAGCGAGAATACTCTTCTTCTTTCTATAATTTTCTCTATAGTTTCTCTCTATAATTTCTCTCTCTAGAGTTTCAATGAATTCGTAAGAAAAATAATGAAGGAATGAGCTTCTATTTATAGGAAAATGGAATGCATATAGTAATTAATCCATGAGCGGTCCAGATTGATTTACTTTAATCGGCGGTCCATATTTAAAGAAAAATCTTTTAAATAAAATATAATATATTCTATTTATATAAAAACATTTTACTATGCAAACACTATGCAATACTATGCAAAACACTATGCAAAAACACTATGCAACACTATGCATAATAAAATATAATATATTCTATTTATAGAATAACTTTAATAAAGTATTCTATTTTATATAAAAGATGTTTTACATTTTATTACGTTAATAATACGAATAAAACAAAAGCGTCATTATCATTATAATAATTCATATTATTAATCGACAATAATGGAATCAAACCGAGTGACTTCTCACATAAGCATCGATAATCAATACAGGTAGTGTGCTACTTATGTAACCTGCATTATTCTTTACTTTTTACTACCGAGGTAGTTCAACAAAGAACTACGGTAAAACTTCCGCCGTTATTTTGATAAAATATTTTGTCGTTTTCTCAATCAAGCCAATAATTACATTGTGGGGTCCACTAATGATTGAGTAGTTATACGAATATTCCCCGCTAAACCGAATATTCCCAGAGCCAATCGAATATAATATAACCACTTGCATACTTTGCAAAATTTATAAATACTACCCACAACTATAATATTATCTCAAATTCACACCATAATATTAAAAATTATTTCGACAAAATTTAAATCTTTATTGATAAAATTTGGGGTCTCACAATATACGTAGGGTAATGACGCGGAATTGGCGGCATCGGACCTGTATAAAGTATTGCCGGATGTGGTTTGTAACAAATGAGATCATTGGCAGAGTGTACCTCGTGTTCGGGTGACTACCAATGAGTGATGTACATACTCAAAGTTTCATCTGAGAAGGCTAGGATTGTATGCTGTTTTGCTCAATCGCGTGGCATTTTTATTCCCGATTTGACCTTTCTAGTAGCTGAGGGTTTCACTCACTGCTGTATGCAGCTGGAGTTGTTGACTGCTAGTACCAACACATGGATTCCCTATTCAGGGGAACACTTGACCATCGGCTTTGAGGATGGCTACCCGACTGGAGTCGAGTACGTGATTTCCACCAGGAGAGTTCCTCTCTTCACAGATGGAGGCTGGGAGCTCTATTTAGGAGAGCGTGCTATTAGGAGCACCACATGGGAGATTCATGTACTGTGACACCCCCAAATCCTGGTACTTCATTTCCTCAAGATTTGGTGTTCACTTAATCAAAACATTCATTTCTAACTACCCAATTATAATAAATTGAATAATAAAAACCTGCCCATACATGGGATAAAACTTAAATAAAATCTCCCAAAGTTATCTAACCTTTAACAACAATCATTCAAATGCGAAATTTAAATAAACTTCATTACAATCTTTAAACCAAAGTCCTAAAGTAAACTATCAAAACTATTACAAGTCTTTAGTATTTATTCATCTTTCCTTTTCCCTTCTTTGGTGCTAGGTACGCCACACCGTTTCAACCTTAGTTTGTAAGAAATTTTACTGTGCAAGAGTGAGCAAACAAGGCCCACTTGAAATAATAATAAATAAATTTTAAACTTTTACATCAATTGCCAATATTAGGCTCAATAAAAGCTGAACAATATATTCTATTAACTTTACGAAAATTATAACATTCTTCGAGGGTCTAATGACCACGAATCATGTCCTGATTATAAGTAATCTTTCAACTTTAACTTTAACCATCATAAGACTATAAGGACTCCACATACTTAGGGGGATCAACCCTTCGTACAATGTATTGTGCACAACCATTTCAACGCTAAGCGTAAACCTCTATTAAAAGAGTTGTTCATCTCAGTATTTAGAGTACAAGTCCGCACCAAAGGAAGTTTGGTTTGGATAAGCTTTCAAAGAAATTTAGAATTCAACGAACATCAACTAAGGGACTAGTTGAATAAGACCAATAACACTATATTATAGAATAATCGTGATTGAATCAATTATAGTAAACTAAAGTCATGCATTAGGAATAATCTAATAGCATATAATTTGAATAACTATATCATACCTTGCTTGAACAACACTAAGCCAAGGTTAATTAGAATTGAATAATAAGCATGCATATCATATATTGTTATGCATGCTAAACCACAAGTTAAATACAAGAATAACTTGCTCCAAATAACATACATCATTATATTGTAATCGAATTGAAAACAGTAATTGAATTAACACGATAATATATTAGAAAACTTGTATCATCATAAGTAACTAGATACAATGACTTACTCAATAATAGGCAATCTAGCTCTACGAAAGTGTATAAGTAGCAACTTACAACAATTATAATTGAATTTGAAAACAATAATGTGCCAAAAGAAATTAAACTCGCACAATGAAGTTTTGAGTTAGAGAACTTGCTCAATTATAAAATAGAGTTATAAAACTTGCCTTGCTTGCTCGTAGGCTAAACCGAATCAATACGAATCACAATTTCCTATAAACATATGTCATCATGACATAGTTAGCCATTACCACTTTACAAACATAACTAAGTACGTTTCATCATTTAAAGTTGGATTTTAATCACATAATCACAAGTTAATCTTTAATAACATAATTATTCATAGTATAGAAATACTAACATCAATATTTTCTGATCCTACTATCATCACATAGTGTTTCTTAAAATTTTGTGTACAAAAAGTACACTTCGTCGCAGACCATTTCGCTAACTCCATTCATGGTGCGCTTACAGTTTTTTACATTGGTGTCGTTGTCATGACGATGGTGATGGCGCGCTGCTGGCAGTGAATACATTTCACTGAAGCCATCATGCTGGCGTGGTAATGGCGTCATGACACCGAGAACGCATCTTGTTGGGCCATCTTGCATTAAACTTGAAAGATTAACCGACGGCTTGGCAGCAGAAAGACAAAAAAGCCAATTTGGCCTAAAAGCTCGAATCTAATAGACTGATTAACATGTAATACACATATAGACTTCATATAAACATATTGTTAAGACTTCTAACGTGTTTCTACTCATAAAATAACATAAACATCAAATTTACAACACCCAATTTCAATGTTTTTGGCAAAAACTCCATTTTTGATGTTTTCAATGAAAACCAACATTGTGATTTTGTTTTTCAACCAAAATAGTTAATTCAAAATACCATGGTTGTGATTATACATACTCTATCAAATTCAATAGTCAATTTATATATATATATTAACAATTAATCAAACCTTAATTTCATTTTAAACTAAGCCATACTCATATATATTTTTCATATGAACCCTCTGTAATATATTTTCTTCATAAAAACACATACATACATGAATTAATTTCTTTATAATCATATATAAACTCATGAAATAACCTTATAATCAATAATCATATAAAACTATATACATAACAACAATTTATCTTTTATAAAAATTTCACAGAGAACTTTTTGGGAAGAGGAAAACTAAACTTTTAAAGAAAAAGGTTAAGCTCCTACCTTTGATTAAGAAGATGATGGCTACTATTGATTATCAAACTTCTTTTTCCCAATTCTTTTATCAAAACCTCATTAGATTTCTCTCAAATTCTCTCTAGTTTTCTTCTTTTCTCTCTTTTCTTCAATCGAGTTCTTTCTTCTCTAACATAACATCGTTTTAGAAAAAATATAACGTATATAGTAATAATATATATTAATTATATAATATAACTCTAGATATCAGTTATGTAAGTTTTGAAATTTAAAAGCCATAAGGCTTGTTTGGCTAATCTTAATAAAATAACCCATTAATCCTTACACCTTGTTTGGTAAGTCTAATTAAAACAAATGGATTAAATCCTTATACCTTGTTTGCTAAAACATCATTAGATTAAAGACTTAATAGGCATTAGGCCTTGTTTGGAAAAACTGAATTAAACTCCCTTAATTTATTTTAGTGACTCCTTTATAGCAAGGTTATTTGTCACACTTCTATTTAATTAAATAATCAATTAAAATATTAATCTATTAAATTACTTTAACACATAAATCATTATCACAAAATTATAATTTTATTTAACCAACTAACACTTTATTTTATATCACAAATTCCAATTAGAATATTATAATTCATTTAATCATTATTAGCTCTCTAACTTAATTATTAAATTACATTAGTACATAATCTAATAACAATTAATTTTCTTAGCTCCTTAATTATTTATTCAACAAATAATTAACTAAACCATATCAACTCAAATTGAACAATTATTTATTCAACAATAAACATATCCATTAAATACTTATATAAATTAATAAATATTTAATATTATACTTTAAAATTCTAGAATGTTACATGTACCGATCTTGCCTCCTGTCAGGCATCATTGGCCTGTATCGTAGTCACCCGTCACTGATATCCCATTGTTAGGGGTTCGACGACTTTGCATCGTCGAGGGTACATGTACCTGTGAGACGCCCAATGGTGGTGGTCCCCACATTATTGGAGCCGGTCCGCACCACACATGCGGTTTATGGGGATATGGTTTCAGGATCCTTGATGATGATGGATTGGATAGCTTGTGTCCGAGATCCGACTCATGTAACCTAGATTGATAGTTTGACCCGGCAGTTGGACCAGGCACATGTATTTATTCCGCATTTGGACAGAGATCCAGCAGAGGCAGATTCGTTTGTTCCTTCCAGCTCAGGCACTGGCCCCTCAGATGACCCATTCAGTTTTGCTGGCGCAGATCCTCCTCTATATAGGCCTGACATCCCTGTTGATAGAGATCCAGTGACTCAGGAGGAGTTACATCAGGTGGACAGGATTGATGATGTGAACATCGACACCTTGGTCTTCTTCTGATGTGTATTCTCGTTATATCTTTTGATAGGCCTCTGTTAGATATTGGGTGGCTGTGCCCCATTCTCGCTATATCTTTTGATAGGCCTCTGTTAGTAGTAGGGCATCTGTGCCCCATTTCCCTGTATTTGTAGCTGTACAGAGATGATGTATTAGATGATTATATACTTAAGAATGTATGCACAGTTTTTTCCATTCCCTATATCATATTGCCATCTATTATCTGCTATGCATGTATCATGTTATGCATATGTATGTATGTCCAGAGATATTCGACATTGACCCCTGGATCGTCTTATGCACGGCCCGCACAGATGTCTTCTTCGACAGTTAGCCATATAGATCATACCCCACCATCATTGGTGGCATTGGGTATGCGATCGTGGTACGATAGCATGTCACCACCAGACAGGGTGACTGTAGATCATTTGCTGCAACATACCATGACTTTACTGATGTTTCAGGCTCCTGCAGGGTTTGTGGATGGGATGATAGAGCATTGGATACCGGATAAGCAGGTTTTCTGATTCGGGACCCATGAGTTGACTCCTACTCTGGAGGAGTATGCACGATTGATGTGACGCCCCCAAAATTAGGTATACATCACCCATCTTGGGTAGTCAGATACATGGTACAGAATTTAAATACAACTTACTAATATAACTGTCATGTACAATATGACATAAACTGTGAGTTTGAATACAAATATTGTCTACTAGATATTATACAAACTCAAAAGGAGTCCTCATTACAATTATTATCACACTATTTCACAGAATAGTGAGGACTACTAATGCTATCCTACGGACCATTACTCCGCTCCCCGACTCGTCCCAACTATATTCTCATTTCAAGAGAAACGGTGAAAGAAAGGGTGAGCTCAACTAGCTCGAGAAGAAATATTATGACTAAGATAATGCAGAATAAATTATCATTAGCCTACAACAAAGATGTTAAAGCGATAAAATATAATGAACATCAAGTTTAACTACAAATGAACCAAAGAATCCATTAAAAGAGTCAAGTAGAAAATAAAATCTACTATCTTTTATGATTTAAAAGGTTTTTCATCCTTTGTTATAATTTGAGACTCGACTTTAATAAATATTCCACATCATCGAATCACCCCCGCACTACTACCGAGGATATTCTTTAGTATCACGACCACAATTATTCATGCACTCACGGGTCAAGAATAGTTGTGTATTTATTAATGGTCATGATCATGCCAACAACTATCCATCAATACTACTTCTGAATCGAGGATTTTTACCACATCATTTGTAACATTACGGTCATGATTACACAAGAATAGTCTCGGTCATAATCATACCAAGTCCCATCATGCACTTCTGTACAGATGACTTTCAACATAATATAAACATGAGGATGATGACAATGATATAAGAATTCAATAAAGTAAGTTCAAGAATTAATTTATCTAGGAACCAATAACATCCAAACTGTCAACATGATACTTCTTTGTAGAGTAAAAATTCAAGAATACCGGGAAGAATATTTCCATGAAAGGATCTTTGGATGAAGCGCAAATATCAAGAATATTCCACTAATTTCATGGAGTATAGAAGTCAAAGTTTTAACCAACTAGGTATAATAAAGAATGGAATAACAAAAGAAATCACCATGCAAATGCGATAGACCTTGCAAGCGAAGTTATTCCAACGAGAATAATAAATAACGGAACCGGTCCCACAAAAGCGCATGCATGTGAGGATATTCAACAGAATAATAAAGAATGGAACCAGTCGGCGTGAAACACATGCAGACAGGATGTTCCAGCGAGAATAATAATAAAAGCGGAACTGAGGTCGATGTAAAACACACGCACAAGATGTTCCAACAGTAATAATAATAAAGCGGAACCGGTCAAGGTGTAAAACACATGCAGCAGGATGTTCCAAGAGGAATAATAGAAGAATGTCACCAAGTATAGGGTAAACCACGTATATACAGGTTATTCCAACAGAATAATAAGCAATGGAATAACAACAGTTCTCTTCATGAATAAGAAAGAATAACACCCCTTACGGGTATAACAAATAATATTCCCTACCTTAGAAGAACTGAATATTGGAAAAGTGAAGTAGCAGAATACTTTTCGTCTTTCTCTTTATAGTTTCTCTCTACAGAGTTTCAATTGAATTCGTAAGAAATAATGAAGGAATGAGCTTTCTATTTATAGAAAAAGCGAGTGTGGCTCTTGGTCTCTTATGAAGGGTGAAATGACTCTTGGTAATATTGAAGAGACAACTACTATCTGCGAAGGGTAATTAACCCTTGGAACAAGAGAAGAGGCGTTAACTCTGGTAATATTGAAGGACAACTACTATTTGTGAAGGGGTAATTACTATTGATAATTACTATCGACGAAGGTAATTACTATTGAAGAAGGTAATTACTATTGACGAAAGTAAATACTATTGACGAAGGTAAATACTATTGATTGAAGGTAAATACTATTGACGAAGGTAATTACTTATTCACAAAGGTAATTACTATTACGGTTGAAGGTAATTACTTGATTGAAGAGACTCTTAGATGATGACATATGGGCCACCCATAAAATAATCAAACTTACCACAAACGTCTCATAATGAGACTCTTTATATACATCAAGGATTGAATAAATATTACCACAAATCATTTTATTTTTAATTAACACATTTTAATCTTTCAACAATTATTAATCATTTATAACTTGTCGTCTCAATTAATAATATAACATATTATCTGAGATGATCTTGTAATGACAATAATTGAATCAATAATATAAGAGATATGATGCGTGCCAATTCATGTGAAGCAAAAATTGAGTATAGCTAAGTGACTTCTCACGTAAGCATCGATAATCAATCAGTAGTGCTACTTATGCAACCCGCAGCGTATTCTTGTACTTTTACCGGGTAGTTCAAGCGGTTTTAACGGTAACACCTCCAGCAGATTATTTTTATAGAAAGATAATTTTGTCGTTTTCTAACTACGACAATACTTCCGTTGTGGGGTCCACTAATGATTGAGCCGTCGTAAGAATATTCCCCCAACAAAAAGAATATTCCCCGACCAAACGAATATTTTATAACAACTTACTTACTTTGCAAAATTTATAAATATTACCCACAACTATAACATTATATCAAATTTATTCCATAATATTCAAAAATAATATTTATAGAAAATTCATCTTTATTTATAAAAGTTGGGGTCTTACAACCTCCCCTTCTTATGAAATTTCTCCCTCGAAATTAGGGTACGTACCTGGTATGTCGAAGAGGTAAGGATACCTTGATTTCATTTCAGATTCTAACTCCCAAGTCATTTCCTCAACATCGTGGTTCCTCCACAAAACTTTGACTTGAGGTATAACCTTGGGCGTAGAATATGTTCCTTCTTATCAAAATTTGAGCAGGAACCTCTTCATACGTCAAATCTTCCGCTATTTCGTCGGTTCTAACTCAATAATATGGTTCGGGTCTTTCACATATTTACGTAACATGGATATGTGAAAAATGTTATGAACACGAGACATATTTGGCGGTAAAAGCGAGTCTATAGGCCACGATTCCTACTCGATCGAGGATTAAAATGGACCAGATGAATCGATGATTAAGTTTTCCTCTCTTTCCAAATCTTGTAACTCCTTTCCATGGAGCAACTCTTAACAACACATGATCTCCTATATCGAATTCCCGTCCTTTCGATGAAGATCGGATAACTCTTTTAATCGATTTTGTGAGGTTTTTATCGTTGTCGGATCGTTTGAATCTTTTTCCGTAGTCATATGTACCAACTCGGTCCCAACAACGTTGCTTCACCCACCTCATCCCAAAGCATCTTTGGAAGCGACACTTTCTTCATACAACGCTTGAATGGAGCCATGCCAATACTTGCTTGATAAGCTGTTGTTGTAGGAAAACTCCACCAATGGTAAGAACTTGTCCCAACTCCTTGAAATCAAGGACATAGAGTCTTAATAGATCTTCAAGAGTTTGAATAGTCCTCTCCATTGTCCATAAAATCTCGAGGATGATATGCCGAAGCTAAATCGTAAGTCTGTGCCCATAGCTTTTTGCAAACTAACCCAAAATCGTGAAGTGAATCTTGGGTCTCGATCGAAACTATGGATCTGGCATACCATGCGATCTTACAATCTCGTTTATGTACATCTGAGCAAAGGCGTTCAAGTGTATAAGTTTCTCGTATCGGAAGAAATGAGCATATTTGGTCAATCTATCAACAATGACCCAAATCGCATCAATGCCTTGAGAAACCTTAGGAAGACCGGTAACGAAATCCATGGTAATGTGCTCCCACTTCCATTACGGAATTTCAAGTGGTTGCAATGGACCTTTTGGTACTTGATGATGCTCGCTTTAACTTCGTTGACAAGTTAGACACCTTGAGATAAGCAGTAGCTATCTCTCTCTTCATATTGCTCCACCAAAATGTATGGCCGAATATCATGATACATTTTGGTACTCCCTGATGGATTGCAAATGGTGTGTTGTGCGGCTCCATCATGATATTATACTTTAAATCGGTCGTTAGGAACACAAATGGAGAGTTGACTCAAGTATTCCTTCTTCATCTATTCTTGCTTCCAAGCATAGCACCTTCTTGCACTTTCTTCCTCATACTTATCGGCTCCAGTGCGTAGCTTGAAGCGGCTTTAACTTTATCGATTAAAGTCGGTTCTACTCGTATACTCGCTATCATCACATGCGTCCACAGAGTCTTTAACTCTATCTCCATCCTTTGCAAGTCACACAAAATGGGCCTTTCGTTGACAATAACGCGCTTTTCGTGCTTGCATATGATCTTACACTTTCAATGCGTCAAAGAACCACATTCACTTTTCGAGGATGGTATTGGATGGTATGATCATAATCTTTCAGCAGTTCAAGCCCAACGTCGTTGTCGCGTGTTGAATTCCTTTTGAGTGAAAAAAATATTTGAGGCTTTTATGATCCGTAAAGATCTCCACTTTCTCTCCCCATACAAGTAATGCCTCCAAATTTTAAGTGCAAAGATAATAACCGCTTAACTCTAGATCATGAGTAGGATAATTCCTCTCATATTCTTTGAGTTGTCGTGAGGCATAAGGCTATAACTTTTCCATGTTGCATGAGAACACATCCCAACCCTTTTGCTAGAAGCATCATTGTAGATGACAAATCCTCCGAGCGGATGGTATTGTCGAGCAGTCTTTGAAATAAGTCTCCTCTTGAGTTCTTGAAAACTCTTCTCACATTCTTCGCTCCAACCGAACTTTGTATCTTTTCGAGTCATTTGAGTCGATGGAGTAGCGATTCGAGAAAATCCTTCCACGAATCTCCGATAATAACCAATTTAAACCAAGAAAGTTACGTATTGCCGGTCACTTATTTAGGTTGTTCCCGACTTTGAATAGCTTGATCTTTCTTTGGGCAATAGATATTCCATGACTTGATACCACGTGCCCAAGGAATGCTACTTCTTCAAGCCAGAACTCGCATTTCTTCAACTTAACATAAAGCTTATATTCACGAAGCTTTTGGAGTGTCAGTCTCAAGTGTTGCTCATGATCTTCACGGCTTTTGGAATAAATAAGGATGTCATCAATAAAAATGACCATAAAGTGATCTAAATATTCCTTGAATACTCGGTTCATCATATCCATGAAGGCAGTAGGAGCATTAGTCAATCCAAAGGATATGACTATGAATTCATAATGCCCGTCTGGGGAGTTTCGAAAGTCGTCTTTGGAATGTCGGTGATTTCTAATCTTCAATTGGTGATATCCGTAAGCGAAGATCAATCTTTGAAAAGAATTTGGCTCCTGCAACTGTTGGTCAAACAGGTCATCAATACGTGGCAATGGATACCTATTTTTGATGGTGACATGATTCAACTCCCGATAATCAATACAAAGTCGCATACTCCCATCTTTCTTCTTCACGAATAGAAGCAGAGCACCCAAGGAGAAGTACTAGGATGAATAAAGCCAATGTCTAACAATTCCTGCAGTTGGGTCTTTAACTCACGAAGTTCAATAGAGCCATTCGATATGGGGCTTTGGAAATAGGTTTTGTCTAGGGTTCAAGGTCGATACAAAATTCAATTTCACGCTCGGGGGGTAGGCGGGGAAGTTCTTCGGAGAATACGTCGGAAATTTATTAACAATAGAAATATCGTTCAAAATCAAGTATTTTGTTTAAATCGTGACATGAGCTAAGAAAGCTTGACATCCGTTTTTTAATAAACGAATAGCTTTATGGCTTGAGATGGACCGTGATTGATTTTAATGGTTTGGTCGTTTGAATTCGTATAATAGGTTGATTAGGAATATGAAAGCTAACAACCTTACGAAAACAATCAATTTTTGCATGATAAGTAGTTAACCAATCAATCCCTAGAATCACGTCAAATGCAAGTATTTTTAATGAAATAAGATTGACAGGTAATGTGAGGGTACCAATTTGAATCAAACAAGACTTATAAACAGTGGATGTAATGAAGGTTTCTCCCAACGGAGTTTCCACAGATAAGTCAAAGTCTAATTTCTCCGGAGTCAAATTTAATCGATGAGCGCAAGTAGGAGAAATAAAAGAATGGGTAGAACCGGTATCAAATAAATTATAGACTTCATTAGAGTTTATGATAAGCTTACCCGTGATGACCTCATTCGGGTTCCTTGCTCTCTTGGAGGTCACAACAAACGCTCTCCCTTGCACTACCGGTTTTGACTTTTCTGGGACGGCCTTTGGTGCCTCCATCCTAGTTGAATTTGTCTTCAGTAAACGACAAAATCGAGCTAAGTGACCTTCTCTTCCATAATTATAACATGCTTTGGACGGCATGGCGCAGATTCGGATCGATGTGTCCCTCTCCTCGCATTTGAAGCATATGATAGGTGGTCTTTCTCCTTCCTTAACAACGGGTCTTTGGTCTTGACGTCTTTCCATCATTGTTGAATCTCCTTTTCTTGAAATGTCCATTCTTATTGTTTTGGTACGATTACCACCGAAGTGGTTACCATATCCGCCTATTGATTCCCTCCACGCTTGTTGTCACCGCTTTGATGACTACTCTCATTTGGTATTATAATTTTGTTTACCGCTCTCTTTTAGTTCGTTGACTCGTTATCGCGCTCCACTAATCGAGCCCTATTTATAACATCCGAATACAAACACGGTTTATGAGAAATAAGATGTTGGCGTATCTCGGCTTCAAACCTCTTAAAAAACATTCGCTCCATTCTCTCTTCATTATCCACCAAGTGGGACGAAATAGTGATAACTCCACAAATTTTGCCTCGTATTGCGACACGCCATATTGTTTTGTTCCAACTTGATAAACTCCACCTCCTTCTGTCATGCAAGTAATACTTTCAGGAACTTCTCCCAAGATATCTTCAGTACAGCAGGTTGAGTACGTTTTACCGATTCCCACCAAGATGTAATCCGCCTCTCGCGCAACATAAAGGTGGCAAAGAGAACCTTTTGCTCCTCGGAGCATCCCAAGACATCAAATATCTTGGTGATCTGCTTTATCCATGCTTCCGCCATAAGTGGTTTTGGCTCTCCCTTAAACTCCGGTGGTCCCAGCTCCTTGAACTGTTTAGCGGTGACCGCCCGAGAGTTTTCAGTGTTTCCACCTACGTTTTGAGCAGAGTCGCTCTGCTTTCTTTGTTACATAAATTCATAAAGCCTCCGAACATTTGCTCATTCATCATTTGGTCAGTGTTGTTGTTTGCATGAGTATTGTCGCCTTCCTGATGCACATTATCCTGATTATTGATATGTGGTGAATCAACGATCGCTTTGTGCTCCATTGCTATTCTCAACATTCTCGGATGTCATTTTGACATCGCCACAAAACAAAAGGTTAATTGACATGTAACAAATTATCCCTATATTACGTGAGCCAATAAAATAGCACATAAACTTAGGTAGGTCATACTACTAACGAAGGTATTCCCCATCTCTCCCTCCTAGTACTATTCTCACATCTTAGCAGGATCATATCCCCAAAGATCGATACCAATCATGACGCCCCCAAAATTAGGTATACATCACCCATCTTGGGTAGTCGATACATGGTACGTAATTTAAATACAACTTACTAATATAAGCGTCAGGTAATAATATAACATAAACCGTGAGTTTGAATACAAATATTGTCTACTAGATATTATACAAACTCAAAAGGAGTCCTCATTACAATTATTATCACACTATTTCACGAGAATAGTGAGGACTACTAATGCTATCCTCTTGACCATTACTCCGTTCCCCAGACTCGTCCCGGCTATATTCTCATTTCACAAGAGAAACGGTGAAAGAAAGTGTGAGCTCAACTTGCTCAAGAAGAAATATTATGACTAAGATAATGCGAATAAATTATCATTAGCTACAAATGAGTGTTAAACCGATAAAATATAATGAACATCAAGTTTAACTACAATGGAACCAAAGAATCCATTAAAAGAGTCAAGTAGAAAATAAAATCTACTATCTTTTATGATTTAAAAGGTTTTCATCACTTTGTTATAAATTTGAGACTAAACTTTAATAAATATTCCACATCATCGAATCACCCACGCATCACTACTACGAGGATATTCTTTAGTATCACGACCACAATTATTCATGCACTACGGGCCAAGAATAGTTGTGTATTCATTAATGGTCATGATCATGCCAACAATCGTCCATCAATGCACTACCAACGAGGATTTTTACCACATCATTTGTAACATTACGCAATTCATGATTACAAGAATAGTCTATGGTCATAATCATACCAAGTCCATCTATGCACTACAGGCCACAGATGACTTTCAACATAATATAAACATGAGGATGATGACAATGATATAAGAATAAAATAAAACAAGTTCAAGAACTATTTTATCCAGGAATTATTAACGTCCAAATTGTCAACATGATACTGTTTTGTAGAGTAAAATTCAAGAATGATCAGAAGAATATTTCCATGAAAAGATACTGGATGAAACACAAATATCAAGGATATTCTACTAATTTCATGGAGTATAGAAGTCAAAGTTTTAACCAACTAGGTATAATAAAGAATGGAATAACAAAAGAAATCACCATGCATGCGATGAGCCCGCGCAGGCGAGTTATTCCAATGAGAATAATAAATAACGGAACCGGTCCGGCGTAAAACGCATGCATGTGATATTCCAGAATAATAAATAAAGAATGGAACCAGTCCGGCCAGAAACACATGTGATGAGGATGTTCCAATGGAATAATAATAAAAGCGAAACCGGTCGGTGTAAAACACACGAATGAGGATGTTCCAACGATGTAATAATAATAAAGAGGCGGAACTGTGTCGGTGTAAAACACATGATGCAGGATGTTCCAATGAATAATAGAAGAATGTCACCAAGTATAGGGTAAACCACGATACAAAGTTATTCCAACAGAATAATAAGCAATGGAATAACAATGTTCTCTTCATGAATTAGAAAGAATAACACCCCTTACGGTACAATAAATAATATTCCCTACCTTAGAAGAAATGAATATTGGAAAAGTGAAGTAGCGAATAATACTTTTCTTCTTTCTCTCTATAGTTTCTCTCTCTAGAGTTTTAGTGAATTCGTAAGAAATAATGAAGGAATGAGCTTTCTATTTATAGAAAAACCGAGGTGGCTCTTCTTAGTCTTAATGAAAGGTCAAAATGACTCTTGGTAATATTGAAGAGACAACTACTATTTCATGAAGGGTAATTAACCCTTGGACAAGAAGAGGCGAGTTAACTCTTGGTAATATTGAAGGGACAACTACTATTTACGAAGGGGTAATTACTATTGATAATTACTATTGACGAAGGTAATTACTATTGAAGAAGATAATTACTATTGACGAAAGTAAATACTATTAACGAAGGTAAATACTATTGACGAAGGTAAATACTATTGACGAAGGTAATTACTATTCACAAAGGTAATTACTATTGACGAAGGTAATTACTATTGACGAAGAGACTCTTAGATGATGACATATTGGCCCCCCATAAAATAATCAAACTTACCACAAACGTCTCATAACAGACTCTTTATATACATCAAGGATTGAATAAATATTACCACAAATCATTTTATTTTTAATCAACACATTTTTAATCTTTCAACAATTATTAATCATTTATAACTTGTCGTCTCAATTAATAATATAACATATTATACGATGATCTTTGTGATAATAATTGAATCAATAATATAAGAGATATGATCAAAGAAATTCTTGTAGTAATAATTGAGTATAGCTAAGTGACTTCTCACGTAAGCATCAATAATCAATACTGAGTGTGCTACAATGCAACCACGCCAGACATCTTTGTACTTTTACCACCGGGTAGTTCAACAGTTTAACGGTAACACCTCCGCCGTTATTTTTATAGAAAGATAAATTTGTCGTTTTCTAACTACGACAATACTTCCGTTGTGGGGTCCACCAATGATTGAGCCGTCATACGAATATTCCCCCAACAAAAAGAATATTTCCCGACCAAACGAATATTTTATAACAACTTGCTTACTTTGCAAAATTTATAAATATTACCCACAACTATAATATTATATCAAATTTATTCCATAATATTCAAAAATAATATTTATAGAAAATTCATCTTTATTTATAAAAGCTGGGGTCTTACAATTGACGATGCTGCCTTTAGACAGACCTTGCGTTTATCTGGCTTTGGGAGACATGAGTAGACGATTCATGACTCTCACTAGATTGTGGCGCAGATTAGTACATGATGTGCTGACATCTGTCCACGTGATATCCCAGCGTTTTCTGTATGACAGATTTGTCTCGGAGGATAGCTATTCACGATATTCCGGGGATTTCACCGCACCAGAGGATCACTGGCGTTTGGCCAGGGTTGATGTATTGCTGCTGTGCGTACTATCGTATGTCTATATGCCACTATATATGGACGAGATAGACATTGGTGTCATCATGGCTGTGAGAGCTCTTAGAGAGGGTCGTACCATTGTACCTATGATTGTAGTAGAGACCCTGCAGTCAGCATCCTACTGCTCCACTTATCCGACAGGAGTGTTCACTGGGAGTTTGGCCATGCTGTATATGTGGTTTATGTCACACTTGAGATCGATCGGCACTCTTAGATGACATGGGTATTGGTTCACCCATGGTGTAGCCATGTTATACTCCTTTCAGCCATCGGAGTGTATAGATGCTCTGTTTTGGTCCGCATTTTTGGCAGATATCAGAGATCTATTCAGTATATTGTCGTGTTCGGGGCTTTGCTCACCATACAGCTTCATTACTCACGCTCCGGGCATGGACTACCTCCCTCTGGCTAGTTTGAGGGTTGTGACTACTTATCACCCACTGGCCGTGATGTCACAGTTTGACCAGTTTTAGGATTTTCATCCTTTTGAGGGGGCGATAGGTCAGCGTTCAGCTTCTTGATATCTCTCAGCAGAGGACAGATCCCGTGTGTACGCTTGTTCGGATCAGTGTGAGGTAGCTGCTTTTTTTGTGAGTCATCCAGGTTATTCTGCAGAGTATTCCTCCTGGATGGAGACATAGATTTTATCGGATGCAGCAGTGTCTACAGTACCGGATAGTGAGTCAGACGATGTAGAACCCATGGAGGACATCGATTCCTACATCGAGGGGGAGCCCGCTACTGGGTTGCCAGCATTTCTTCCGGATTCTCCTAGTACCAGTACTGTTGTGATTCAGCACTCAGCACAATATCTAGAGCAGAGTCTTCATCTGATGACCTTTGAGAGAGATCAAGCTCGATCTATAATGTTGACTGCTCTTGATGGGAGAGACGCAGCTCTATTAGAGAGAGACGAGGCATTAGCCCGCCTGGATATCGCTGTTTTTGAGCGGGATGAGGCTAGATCAACCAGAGACGCAGTGATAGTTGAGCGAGATAGTGCTATATCTGCCCGGGATGTAGCCGCCACAAATAGTACTGTAGTGAGGTCCCTTACCACTGGCATAATCGCAGAGATGAGCGCATATATTGACGAGCATATGGTCACCATGCAGATGGCTGCAAATCTGTTGGGTCGCGTGGATATTCTCATACAGGAGACCACAGCTTCACCTCCATCTTCTGAGAGGGATGCCATGTTGGGCTTGTTAGCTCGCATACACACTGACTTGTAGATAGGCTTGTATTTACCTGCACAGACTAGCTTAGCCATTTTGTCATGTACAGTTTATATTGTGTATATCAAACAGCATTATATATATGGCAGGGAAATATATTTTCGATCACTTCCCTTTTTGATATGCCCGAATACTTGCTTGATATTTTGCCTGCTGCTTCAGGGCTTGTGGTCTTGATGTATTCTGAATTCCTCCTGGGAGGATGGACATTGAGTTGTCTCGAGACAGTTCAGAATGGATCATCGATCTCCGTGTATCCCTACCATCTGTGGTGTCTTGGGACTGGTTTCTGTGTGGAAATATGGAGAGGAGTGTGGCTTTCCTCTCTGAGATTGACCGCACCACAGATGGTCGCCAATACTTCTATTTAGGAGAAGCCTAGTTAATTCCATCTCTTATGGATTGGTGTTGCTCTTCAAGGTAAGACCGCAGCTTAGATGGTCGTCGAATCTCCTATTTGGGAGGAGTTCAGGTAATTCCATCCCTTTGGTCTGAAGCTAATGAAATGTAGTGGATTGAAGGATGATCCCATTACCGACTGACAAGGGTTTGTGTTTTGGTAGGCGGTGAGACCGCACCATGAATGGCTGCCTACGTACTCCTATTGAAGAGGAGATCAGGTCTACATAGTTTGAACCTGGTGTAAGAGGTTCAACGTTGTATATGGCTGAAATGGTGTAGGTATGTTTTTGTTTGTTTTTGTTTTTGTAAGGAAAAGGGTGTAGAAATGTTTTTGTTATTTTTGTTTTATTGCGACCGGGCCATATGAAATGGTTGCCTACGTATTCCTATTGAAGAGGAGATCAGGTCGATGTAGTTCGCCCCTCAGGGCGAGATGAAAAACGTAATCCCATGTGCAGGTCAGAGTGCGGGGAGGAGAAAGTTTAATCCTAAGTTGAGGATAAACTGCAGGTACGAGAAGTTTGATCCCAGGTATGGGTAGCCAAACTTCAAACGCAAGAGGTTCAATCCGCGGTGGGATGACCTAAGTAGTAGGAACACAATGGAGAGCCAGGTTGCTGGCTTGAAAAGTATGTTTCCTTGAGGGGCAAAGTGTGGAAAAGTTGTATGTGGTAAAGGGTTAAAGAACCGAAATGACTGGTGATGTGATGGTCCACACCAGGGTGTTTGCTTGATGGAAACTTCAGACATAGTACCGTTTCACGGTGTCTGAGTTGATGAGTTGTGGAAATTCGTCGTCGTTCATTTCTTGTAATCTGAGAGCTCCTCCTGTCAATACTTCTTTGACAACAAACGGGCCTTCCCAGTTAGGAGCAAATTTTCCCTTAGATTGATCTTGGTTGTCAGGGATCTTCTTCAAAACCAAGTCGTGTTGTTTGAACTGCCGTAGCCAGACTTTTTTGTTGTAGGATCTGGTGATCCTTTGTTGATATAACTGACCATGGAAGATAGCCGCGGTTCGCTTTTTCGTCATCGAGAGACAATTTGTGATACATCGTCTTGTACCCATTGGTCTTCATCCGGTAGAGCGTCTATCATATTTTCGGAGGATTCTATTTCAACTTCTATGGGAAGCACCGCTTCCATCCCATAGGTTAAAGCGTAGGGGTTGCCCGGTGGAAGTGCGCATTGAGGTTCTATAGGCTAACAGAGTAAGAGGCAATAGGTCAGGCCAATCTTTGTGGTTGGCGAACATCTTTTGCATAATCTTCTTGATGTTTTTGTTAGCCGCTTCAACAGCACCATTCATCTTCGAACGATAGATGACGGAGTTAAGATGTTTGATGTGGAATTTACTGCATAATTCCTCCATCATTTTGTTGTTGAGGTTCTTAGCATTGTCTGACACAATCACCTCTGGTTGTCCATATCGACACACAAAATTATTTCTGATGAAAGCAATGATGACTTCTTTAGTAACCCTAGGGAAGGATGCTGCTTCTACCCACTTGGTGAAGTAGTCGATCATGGTGAAGATAAATCGGTGACCATTACTGGCTTTAGGCTCGATGGGCCCAATCACGTCCATTCCCCACATTGCGAAGGGCCAAGGCGAACTCATATTATGGAGTTCCTATGGAGGGGCGTGGATAACATTCCCATGAATCTGGCAATAATAACATCTCTTGACGTGGTCATTGCAATCAGCTTTGAGAGATAGCCAAAAATGTCCTATCCTGAGGACTTTCTTGACAAGGAGGGGGCCACTCATGTAGGGGCCACAGACTCCGCCATGGATTTCATCCATAAGCCTTTGGGCTTGATCTTTGTCTAAACATCCGAGGAGACCTAGTTCTGCATCTCTTTTGTAGAGCGCATCTCCACTCAGGTAGAATTTCATAGCAAGTCGATGGATCCGCCTTTTCTCAGTCGGGCTCGCCTCAGCGAGTGTAGATCCATCTCGCAGATATTCCTTGATATGCTGATTCCAAGGATGTTGGATGGGAGGTAACTCATCCGATACTTCTCCAACATAATTCCCATAGGTAGGGGCCTTGTGCTGGGAAATTGTGACACTTGACAAGTGTCTTTTATCTGATATATGAATCAAGGAGGCCAAAGTTGCTAACGCATTCGCAAAATCATTCCTATTACGAGGAATGTGTAGAAAGGAGATTTCCTCGAACTCCAAAGCCATCTTCAAAACCTGCCGATGGTAAGGCAGCAAATGTAATTCCTTGGTTTGATAGATTTTGGTGGATTGTCTAATTACAAACTCTGAATCCCCAAAGACAGTTAACCGCCTGATGCCCATTGAACGGGAAAGTTTTAGCCCCATGAGACAGCCTTCATATTCAGCCGTATTATTGGTGCTGACAAACTATAATTTGACTAAGAAACGGATATCGCTCCCCGTGTCGTCGATACTAGAACTCCTCCCACTCCGTAACCTTCCATATTAATGACTCCATCAAAATACATCTTCCATGATTGGCACGTATCATACTGATAGTGTTGCTGCACTGTCATTACTCCTTCACCGGGAAAATATGTTTCCAAGGGTTTGAAATCCCCTGAAGGTGCGGCGGCCAGTTGATCCGCGATTCCTTGACCTTTGATGGACTTTTAAGTCATATATACGATGTCAAATTGTTGTAGGATCAATCGCCATCCGGGACGGTAGGTAATTTAACATGGGTTTGTTGAACACGTACTTGAGAGGATCCACGCGGGATATGAGATGGGTTGTGTGACCATGGAGGTAATGTTGTAGCCTCATGGAAGCCCATGCTAAAGCACAACACGTCTTTTTGATCAGAGTGTACTTGTGTTCACTGCTGCTGAACCTTTTGCTGAGGTAATAGATAGCTCCTTCTTGGCCTCTATTGTCCTTTTGTCCCAGCATGCAGCCCATGGCATTGTCACTTATGGATAGGTACATGAATAGGGGAACATCATCCCTGGGTGGTACCAACACGGGAGCTTTGACTAGCTATTTCTTGATTGTGAGGAAGGCTTTCTGACACTCATCATTCCATTTCGTGGAGGAGTTCTTCCTTAATAGCTTGAAGATTAGCTCACAGGTTGCTGTGAGTTGGGAGATAAACCTGCTAATGAAGTTGATTCTTCCCAAAAATCCCCGTATTTCCTTCTCTATTTGAGGAATGGGCATTTTTGTGATGGCTTGGATTTTGGTAGGATCCAGCTCAATCCCTTTTGTGGTGATTAGAAATCCTAAAGCAACTTGTTCGATTTAACGCCAAAGGCGCATTTAGCTGGATTCAACTTCAAGTTGTACTTACGCAACCTGTTTAACAACTTTCTGAGATGGTCTATATGGTTATCCTCTTTCCGGGACTTGACAATGATGTCATCCACGTAGATCTCGATCTTTTTGTGCATTAAGTCATGGAAAAGAGCCATCATAGCTCGTTGATAGGTAGCTTCGGCATTGATGAGGCCGAATAACAATCGTCTATAACAAAAAGTTCCCCAAGGCGTGATGAAAGCAGTTTTCTCATGATCTTCCTCAGCAACCATGATCTGATGATACCCTGCGAAGCAATCAGCAAAGGAGTACATGTCGTATTACGCAGTATTGTCAATAAGAATGTGGATAAATGGCACGGGAAAGTTATCTTTTAAGCAAGCTTTGTTCAAGTCCCGGTAATCCACGCAAACTCGCACCTTCCCTCTAGGTTTAGGTACGGGAACAATGTTGGATATCCACTCAGGATATGTAGACACCATGATGATACCAGCTTGAAATTGTTTCATAATTTCTTCTTTCTCCTTTAAACTCCACTCAGGTTTCAATTGCCTGAGCTTTTGCTTAACTGGCTTGAATCCCTCTTTAATGGGAAGGCGATGAAGGACAATGTCAGTGGACAAACCCACCATGTCTTCATGAGACCATGCAAACACATCCAGGAATTGGGTTAATAGCGTAACCATGTCATTCCGGTGGTTGGGGGTAAGGTCTGAACCAATATGGATTAGCTTAGGGCTTTCTATGGTTCCGAGATTGAAAGAAGTGGTTTGATCAAGGTTGGGTTTAGGTTTATCTTTGACCCATTCTTGAATTTATGGAGGCACCTCAATGTCATCCTGTATATCCATCAAGGCTGAATTCATCTCTACATCAAAGGTACAATCCTTGTGGAGAAGAGGCACCGTATCAGCAAGTACATGCACATCTAAATTCAGAGTCCTGAAATAAAATATGCTTTCACTTAGTATATATGAAATGTGTTGATCATACACAGTGTTAGCATATACTGACAAAATAAACTGCTAGTACTATACAGAAAAGTAAGTAGTTATTATATCTACATGGCATAAAGAGTTCTGCCCGTTTTACCCTTATCGACCAATGAAAGGAATGATGTTCCAATTGGCAAGGGTAAAGTCCGGGTGGACCGCAGCGATGGAGGGATTGTCATCATCCTTCATATCCCAAATGATAGCCATTACGTCTGGGCAATCATCGTCTGGGGTGTATCTATTGGTATGTTCATCATGAATTATGATGCGTATGCCTGACATCATTCGGATGACGTCTTGCTTGATTCTTCGTTCCTCTTCTTCCATAGAGGGATTTGGAACAAAGACTTCTTTCTCCTTCACCGGTACCGACTTGGGAAATAACATAGCCATTACATTGGCTGACACCTTTACAGGAGGTTGAGCGGACTCAAAGTTTGATGGCAAAGATAAACGCCGCATTGTCGAAGCTGAAGGAATCTGTTGATGTTTATGAGGATTCCAGTGACTAGAACTGGCAGAATAGCCTAGCCCAGTTGTTCCAATTTGCTTGGTTAATTGAATTGGGTACTTGATACCCTGGCGATCTTTATCCAACCCTTGTCCCGGTTTATGACCCAACGACATCATTTCTTGAGTAGCCGACATTACCTCGGCAGAAATATTGGGTTCGGGCAATGGCATTCCAATATCATGGTATTGGGTATTGCTTACTTCCAAAACATGAAAACTGACTGGTTCAACGCCTTCATTGGCATTGATGAATGGCATGTCCCTGCGTTGAGGACATTCTGGTTCAGCGCTGACCGTTACCAGGCTATTGTTGATAATGTATTTCAACTGTTGGTCAAGAGCGGAGGGGACTGCCCCTGCCATGTGAATCCATGGTCATCCCAAAAGCAGGTTATATCCTGAATCTATCTTGAGCACGTGGAAGGATATGCAGAATGTATGAGGACCAATTTCGATTGGCAGCTCAATTACTCTGACCGAATTACTGCGGGCTCCATTAAAAGCTTTGATGATAGTATGGCTACTCCAAATTCGGTTGAGATTGATATTCATCTTCACCAAGGTAGCGTATGGACAGATATTTAGAGAGGAACCTCCATCTATCAAGACTCCAGCTAGCATGTATCCAGAGGACAAGACCGCAATGTGCAATGGTTTGCAATGATTGGTCCCCTCGGGCGGTATATCATCATCAGTGAAGGATATCACATTGTTGTTGAAAATGTGATCAACCAGATGTTGAATTTTTTTCGTATCAACTAATGTTGGTAGATAGGCTTCTTCTAAAACCTTCAGCAAGACCTTCCGATGATTCTCGAAAGTTAGGACCAAGTCCAGAATTAATATTTGTTGTGGAGCTTCTTTTAAGCTTAAAACCACCTTAGCTTCGTGATGACCTATAGTGTGGAGGAATTTTTCAATTTTCTCCATGGGTATTTTCCCCTTTGATTTGATGGTAGGCTTCATCACCCGTTGGGGAAGATACAATGGATTTTCCTTCGACACTGTAGCAGTGGTATGTGAGGTGGATCCTTCACCTTCTCCATAATTCCACGAAACTTTGCTCAAGCTAACAATAGGATATTGTGCTCTACATGACAAGTTGATTGGCTCGGGGGCGGCCACTTTCAAAGGATTGTTGCTTCCCTTGAGTTGAATTGTTGGCATTGTGAGTGATTTGTTAACCCCGCTCGGGGCCAAGTGGATATGATCTGCTACCACACTCTTCCACTTAGTAGGACCTGAATTTCACTCACGACGTAACACAGTAAAGATCGCCATTCGCTAAGTGCGTGACCCCATTGTCAATTAGATTTTGAATAAGGTGTATGAGTGCCCAAAGATTCTTCTCATCTTTGTTACCACGCAGAGACTGGAGTGATATTGGCATACTCCATCAGAGTTGTACCGTCATGAACGGGGGTTGATTGGAGGTAACAGGGAACTGATCCTTCCTTCATTGATTAACATATGAAGGATTTCCTCCATAGGTTGGCCTAGATAGGTGAATTCCCTTTTGTTGGTAAAATCCCGACGGGCTTTGGCATTTGCTCTCTTTGTCACTTTGTCTTCCAGCATTTCATTTTCTGAAAGAGACGAGGGCATATTCATAATAAGAGGTAGGAGACTGGCATGCTCCTGGCTGATTAGCTGGCGTGTCACTTGATGCTGATAAGTCACCAGTTCTGCCAATTGCTCAATTTGCTTGCATAAAGCTTTCATCTTTCATTCCATTGTGAACAGGAACTTGGCATAATCCCATCTATCATCACCGTCTTTGAGGGTCTGGGAGGATTCACAGTTGAAATTGGAACTCTATCGGTTGTTCCAATTTAGCATGTTGACCTCTTCTTCTTTGTGTTGAGGAAGAGGGTTGTCTTGAACGTGAGGCTGATCTGGTTTGGTGACCACGATCTCCCCGTTGTCTATCAGGTCCTGGATCTTGTGTTTCAAGGCCTAAAATTCATGAGTATCATGTCCAGGTGCCCCGGCATGATAACCACATTTCCGAGCAGCATTGAAACCCCGTTCATTAGGGCTGGCTGGTAGAAGAATATGTATAATTTTATTTTGTGTTGTCAGAAGATTGAGAATGTTCTCGAGGGTATCCCCTAAGGGTGTAAACACTCGAGGGCATTTGACTTCTCCACCTTTTGGTATTGGAGGGTTCGTATACTGTGCTTGAAAGGGAGTGTAGTTTCTCCTTTGAATAGGCATATTCTGATTGTCTTTTTGACCCTGTAGTATCAGGGAAACATCTTCCTCTTTCTTTTTATGGACCCTCCGGGGGTTGTTCCCATAATTTCCAGATTGGATGTGATCAGCAACAGCTTTGAGTGTAGTTAGGTCTTGAATTTTTCTAGGCTTCAATCCCATCTCAGCCATCTCCCTATGTTTGACCATTTCAGAAAATGGTTTGTCGATGTCGGCTAAAACTCTTTCATAGAACGGAGCTTCTTGTATGTCTATAAAAGTCATGACCATCTCTGATTCTGTCATGGAAGGACTAACTTGGGCAGCCAGATGTCTCAACCTTTGAGCATACTCTCTGAGAGACTCGTTAGACTATTTTTTGATCTTGGTAATTTGATACCGATCAGGAGCCATCTGAGTTTGAAAGCTATATTGAGTGAGGAAAGCATGTGCTAGTTCCTCCCAGCTATGGATCTTTGAATTGTCTAATCTTGTGTACCACGAACGGGCTTCTCCAGTTAGACTTTTTTGGAACAATTGCATTCTGAGTTTTTCATCCTCTGCATAAGATCCAAGTTCTCCAATAAACACCTTTAAATGTGTGTAAGGATCTCCTAACCCATAATATTTTTCAAAGTCAGGAGTTTTAAATTTTTCTGGATAATAAACACCAGGGAAAATGCAAAGATCGGCATATGAAACACTCCCGTGTGTTCAAATTCCTTTGATAGCACGAAGGGTCTCTTCCATTTGGAGGACTTTCTTTTTTATGTCACCAGTGTCTGGGTCTCCAGTGGGATGGGCAACATCATGAGTTTTGTTGGTCGTATCCAACAGCAGTTCAAGTATTGTAATGACCTGGGTTCCCCCTTGTGTGGAGGATTCAGCATGTACGGATATTTTTGGACCCTGAATAGATTGGTGTAACTCTTTGAGCGAAAAATGACCCAAATCAGAATTTGCTTGCCTAATCCATTTAATTCTTTTCATGAAACCGGATTAAGTTCACCGGCAGTGGGATGACGACATAATTGACTGTAGGCCTATAGCCTTTTTGGACTTTGACCAGGTAGTAGGTCCAATTGATTCCCTGTGAAAGACTTGCATAGTTTAGTCTTTAGGGAATGTGTATAATAACATGCTATGCGATGTGTCCATTTTAGGAATTTTATCCTGCAAAACGGATGTCAGCTGTTTGTAGCATGTTTAAAATATGCATGTGTACACATTTCTTCATATTTCTCATTACATGGAGATAGATATGGAAGATAATTACAAGTAATTGTGTTTACAAGTAATTTGAAATGAGAGCATGAAGAGACTTTCCTCCGTTTTGGGTTTATCGAGGTCGACCTATCTTAGGTTACTCTCATGCTTTTTGGCATGAAGGTTCCCAAATCATCGCAATCTACTTGACGGGAAGTTAATCCGGTCTTTCAACTAGAGCGAATTTGGGTGGTGCCTTTCTTGAGCCTCGGAGAATTAGTCTTCTCACGAGTCCAGTAATCAAACACCCACGGGATAGCCTCCTGGTGGAGGGACCAGACAACATACATTCACATACATTGCATCTCACCGTATTAAAATGATGACATGTGCGAAGCACTAATATCACAAGCAGTTTATAGTGCGAGGCACTAAGTGCAATAAGGAAATGCATTCGTACACATTCATCAAATGTAAATGCAACATCCACACACAAGAAGATAACAGTTTTGAAAAGATTGTAATAGCGGCTTAAGTCCTCTTACTGGAGTCCCCAGCAGAGTCGCCACCTGTCGACGTCTGGATTTTCAGATGTCCCTTTCCGTTACTTATTCTTTGGTGTTCTCATTTTAGGTGAGATTTGTTTGAAAAAACAAGTGAAAAAGGTCCGACATGTATAGTTTTGACGATGGGACTGTTAAGAGTCGCCAGATGGTTTTTTAAATGGTTGTACCAACACAACCGAGAAAAGGTTTGCACATTGACCCAGTGATGTGACACTGCTAAATGGGTTGATGAAACCGAGATTCATTAGGGTCCGGGGACTTGGTTATGCAGAGGGAAGGTGTTAGGCACCCCCCGACATCCGTGTTACCATGGTGACCGCCTCTTTTCAAGAACCTATTATCTGAATGTGTGTGTGGGTCAATGTGATGTTATTTTGAAGTAGTTCGAGGCCTCGTTTGCACCTATATACACAGGGTTTGAATTTATGTAAAAATTTAGTTTTAAGCAAGATATGGAAGTGATGTTTTATAAAAGAGGTTTTTCAAACCCTGATGCTCAATAGTAATTGAGACATTCATCAATAAGGAAATGCATTCGTACTATCTGAATGTGTGTGTGTGGATCAATGTGTTGTTATTTGGAAGTAGTGCGAGGCCTCGTTCGCACCTATATACACAGGGTTTGAATTTATGTAAAAATTCAGTTTTAAGCAAGATATAGCAGTGATGTTTTATAAAAGAGGTTTTTCAAACCTTGATGCTCAATAGTAATTGAGACCTTTTACACTCCCATTTTATTAAGTGCTCGGCGGGGTTGATTTTATTTGATAGATGCGAGGCATCCATATGAAAATAATGTACAAAAATAATGTCGACTTCCTCATGGGTATGGAAACCATCTGAGGAAATTCAGACATCGCAGAATAATTTACAAGCTGCTTACAGCTAAAAATGTCCTTCACGGGAACCGAATCTAGATCCAATAGGTTGAATCTGTGATCACAAGATTCCTAGGCGCACAAGATACTGCAATTTGTATGAAAGCAGTAAGCAGGTATATATATATAAAAGTTGTAAATATATATATACAGACATGATCACCAACCATGAAGCACCTCCATGGGGGATCAGAAATATAAATAAAGTTGTAAAAGCTATCAACCGCCACGGAGGAAACTCAAAGTGGAATAAACGTAAATAAAGTTGTAATACGGCCAACCGCCACGTAAGGAACTCCAAAGGGACAAAATGTAAAGAAAGTCGTATAAAGCGATCAATCGCCACGTAAGTAAACTCTGCATGATTTAAACATAAAGAAAATCAGAAAAGTATCAACCACCACGTAAGTAAACTCAGTTGGATTAAATATTTATATATATATATATAAGCAATAAATACACCAGATGTAAAATCGTGCTCATCGTAAGCGAGTTCACCACGATTATATATATAAGTATATATATATATATATATATATATATATTAAAGCAAGTAAACACACCGGACGTAAAATCTGTGCTCATCGTAATGAGTTCGACCATAGTTAATATATATATATATATATATATATATATATATATATATATATATATATATATTAAAGTAAATAAACGCACGGATGTAAAATCTGTGCTCATCGAACAAAGTTCGACAACAGTTCATATATATAAGTATATATATATATATATATATATATATATATATATATATATATATATATATATAAAAGCAAGTAAACGCTCAGGATGTAAAATCAAGGCTCATCGAATGTAGTTCGACACACGTGATTAATATATATAAGTATATATATATTAAAGCGAAAGAAACGCCTCGCACTAAAGTTCAGGCTAATCGAACAAAGTTCGACACACGATTCATATATAAATATATATATATATATAAAAGCAAATAAACGCTCCGCATCGATGTTCAGGCTCAATCGAGGCATAACTCGATAATGTTAGTAATATATATATATATATATATATATATATATATATATATATATATATATACAAGTGAAACAAAACCACGGACCAAAGTCCGGCAAATGCGCTGCAAACACAACTCTCAACGTGAAGAAGGTGTGTGCAAGAGATGAAGACAAAGACTCTAAAGTGTGTGAGAAGGCTTACAGGTTGACCGCCAAAGAAGACTTCTATATCTTTAGAGTGGGTAAACACTAGCTTTTTGTAGGTACAAAAGGGCTATATATGAGCTCACTGTGTGTTTAAAATGAGAAAGTACACTTTGCGTGGGGTGAGCAGCAGAGCAAATTCAAGGTGGCTTCCTCGCCGTTTTCTCTTGCAAAATGGGCAGCCCAAGCCCTCTATTTATAGACGATTTAGTCAGTTAGGTGTACTGCTACCGAGCCAGCAGTGTACCAGAGGCAACTTAGGTGGCCCGGGTTTTTGGGTCGGGTCATCTCGGCACGTGCACTCGGGCATCAGAATGTCCACTCAAACGTTCAGAAGTGCAATCTGGGCATCCGTTTGAGGTATACAGGACCTATTTCGGACCTCCGTTGTCGAGAGTTATACGATGGCATGAGATTAGAGTTTGTACGAAGTCATTGAAGATGGGACGATGCCCTCGGGTCTTCAATCTTCAACTTTCATCCGTTACCCCGCATAATAGTCACTCGGGATTGGTTAGTCTTGTGGGACATCGTTGCGTAGAGATGTTGAGACGACGTGGCATGGCATCACATTGGCGAGATGACGATGTTTCCCCTCACCGGTGTTATCACGGATTGATTACCGATAAAGGCGTTGCTCAGCTTCACCGAGATTTGGATCGCCGCAATTTGTTCAAGGTCCTCATTGTCATCTTTGAGGTGTGCTGTCTTCCCGATGTTATCACGAATTGATAAATGTATCTCGTTGAGAGCTACCGATATTGAAGCTGGTTGTATTTGAAACAAGCATTTCCGGGGTTATTGCCAAAACTGCATTCCTTGGGGCTATCACCAAGGTTGGTGGCTATTCCATGGTTGGGATCGAGACCGGATACCTCGGGGTTATCTCCTAGATTATTTGGTCTTTCTCGGTGTGTGTTTTGGTATTGATCTCGCATGCCTCGGGGTTGCATCCGAGGTTGGAATTGTTACTCTCTGAGTGTGCTCACGGGGTTGATCTTGAACTTCAAAGAGTATCCGGTATGGATATGGATTGTTTCTCAGGGTTCCCTCTTAAAAGACGAATCTGTCCTCTTGCAATGTTAGTGACAGTAGTACAGAAAATTTCGAGTGTCTACAATAAGTTCTAAGCATGTCTTCTAATGTTTGTATCGTTCGCTCACTTTTTTCGTCCATTTACGGATGATAAGCAGTACTCAACCTCAGTTGTGTTCCCATCCTCTTTTGTAAGCTCTTCCAGAATTTTGACGTGAAGAGCGGATCTCGGTCAGAGATAATCAATATCGGCACTCCATGTCGTGAAACAATTTCCTTTACGTACAGATTTGCTAATTGATTTAAACTATATCGGATCTTGATCGGTAGAAAATGAGCCGTCTTCGTTAGTCGATCTACGATAACCCAAATGGTGTTTTTCTGCATGACTGGAAGCCCCACCACGAAGTCCATCGTAATGTGCTCCCATTTTCACTCTGGTATTTCCAACGATTGGAGTAGACCACTCTGCCTCTGGTGCTCTGCGTTGACCCGTTGACACGTAAGACATCTACTAACGCACTCCGCGATTTCTTGTTTCAAATTGGGCCACCAAAAATGTTGCCTCAAATCCCGGTACATCTATGTGCCTCCTAGATGAACAAAATACATCGTATTGTGTGCCTCGTGCAAAATTTCTTCTCTCAACTAGGTTATCGCTGGCACCCACACTCTCCCTTCAAATCTCAAGATATCGTCTCTATCAATCGTGAATCTCTCCTCTTCATTTTCTGCGATCCTCTTTCTGATTCTCTCGCACTCCTCATGTGACACCCCCAAGTTCGGACCACCACTTGGTCACCCGAATTCGGTTCGTCACGTGCTCAAAGTATTACCATACTAACTAAAATCACACATTCACAATGGAAAATCTAATTTAGAATAATATACAATGATTTATTATAATTATTCCCCCAAGTCTTGCAACCTATAATACTTAATAGATTACATAATAATATCAAATAAAGACTTATTACATAGTCCTACTTAAGCTTAAACATAGTCTAAAAACAGTCTTAATACAACATAATAAACTTAAACATAAAGGGACAAGCTAGTCGGTAGCCTTGCCCTTGCCTTTTCCAGAGACACTTCATTATTCCGCCTTAACTGAAAGGTTTTAAATAAGCAAGGATGAGCACAAATTGCCCAGCAAGTAATATACAACAAGGGTAAAGAGTTTTATAAATAACGAAGTATCATCTCTAAGATAGTTCAAAGTTTCAATATAATATCATGAATAATGAATATCAACAATTCTTGGAATAAGAACGATAATTCAATATAAATCAACAGATATATATGAATTCAAAGACTATCAAGGTATCCAACTGGATAACAATTTATACTGAGCAGTCACTAAGGACTATTGAACATCTAATAGAATTACCAATATTAAATTGATAACCCAAAAGAATCAAGTACGATAGATGATCAGTCTACAATACTCTAAGTTATGAATAACACCACAGTAATAATCTACTCATGTGTTGGGGTTTCCAACAACATACATTCCCATTACCATAAGGGTTGTTCAACTCAGTTTTCAAGATTTTCGCACCAATCATTTGGTTTGGATAGTTTTATAAACATGCATATAGTCTAGCCGAATCAAATGGCAGACACTTTCACAATATTCAAGAACAATACCAAGTTCAACATGAATAATAGTTTTCACAAGAGTTTTAAACATATTAGCTCAATTGAACGAATAAGTAGGATAACTTGCATTCAAAGAGATAAACTTACGATATCCGTTGAATAAAGTAATGCAAGAGTTAGGATACTTGCACAATGTAAAGAATAGTTCATATACTTGCACGATAAAAGTAGGGTTCAGATACTTGCACAATAAAAGTATGGTTCAGATACTTGCCTTAAGCGTAGTTTATCCACGTTAAGAAATCAACACTTTCGAATCCTATTTATAGCGTATTATATGTTCAAGATTTTCATTAGCTAACACAGTCTTTAATCAAGCTTGACATGATTCAAGCATGCACATATGGTATAAAATTAGTTTATAGATTCATAATGAATCAAATACCTAGTTATTGTATAAGTAAATTAAGAATGCTCAAGGTTAAGTCTTTTTTACAAGACAAACACCATCATATCATCTAAGCATCAATTATATACATGTATTAGTAGGTTTTAAACTACTTTTAGCAATATAGGCATCACACAAGTTAGCTGTCCAAAATCAGAATTATAGAATCTCAGATTTCAGATCATGGCAATGCTTGCCATGGCTAAGTTTAGGACTAAGATACCACAAGCGATCCTCCGCCAAGCCAAGACTCAGCTGCTGCCTTGTGGTTCATGTCTGGCTTGAACACAACAATCATACATAATATATTTTGTCATGTTAAGGGTCTTTTCATGCTTCTCAAGTCAATCTAGGTTCCCTTTTTATAAAAAACTCTAAATTAATCATTTCAACAATTTAAGGCCATTCAGTGTCATAAAACCAAAAGGTTTATCATGCTTGCTCTCTAAACATATAAGATAGTTATAAAACTCATATTAGGCATGCTTGTGAGTATTCATAACACATATGTGAAATTAGCACCACTTTGGTTGAAAATATGCTTTGTTTATGCTTTACTTGAAATATGATACACAAGCATGGTATATATATGTTTATGCTATATGAGTGAGTCTAAGAGTATCATCAAACATGATCACAAATGTCAGATTCTAATCCTAAATTCATGTTCAAAATTTGTATTTTCATTTGTAAAGCTTACTAGTAGGTCCAACATGTTCATGCGTCCTTATGAATCATATACACACAAGTCAACGGGTTATTCATGTCTTTCTAAATCATACCAACATGCTTGCAAAGTCAGAATGTAACTCATATAGTAGTCATGCATGTTATCCTACTATACTAAGCTTTTTCTTGAAAACTTCTCTAACACAAGGCTTAACAAGTTTGGTCACGAATATAGTATTAAGAATCATACATCATGCTTATTTAAGTTCTAGATCAGTCATGCATATGGCTACCAAGTTCAGAATCTGTAAAACATGCACTTACTTCAAAATTTGTTTTTTAACACTTTAAGTCTGTAGTACAATTCTCTCATTAAATAATGTTAATCAACTCATACCACATAGGAAAACCTTATACCTCATGCTATACCCCCTTTTAAGTATGTATATAAGTTATGATATTAAGTTCTCCACTCCTTGCATGAACAAAACTAGCAACCGGTTTCGAGGGTAATGACGCAATTTTTACCTGTTGACTCCAAGATAAAGCAGTAGCAATTGCGCTTGCGTCAAGTCAAGCAAAGAGGAGACTGCTTTGTAGAGTGTTACCCATCTCCATTTCCCTTGATTCAAACATGTTACAAACTATTACTAAAGTGTTTATACATGTAAGTAAACTTCTTAAACACCTTATAACATGTCAATTAACATATGAATTCAAGTAATTCCAAGAATCAAACAAGACCCATCTCAAGAACATAATTAGAAAAATTATACCTCCTTAAGCTTAGATTGGACTTCTCACACACTGAATAGGCTTCTACAATGCTCAGCCACTTATACTCTCCAATTTAGACTATCAAGCAACTTCTAGCAATCACAAAAATCTGAATTTGGGTTTGTATTTATAGAATGAACTTAGACTGAATTTAGGGTTTGCATGAAGGGTAGTATCCATGGTGTTTTGGAAGGAAACAATGGTCATTCATGGGTTGGCCAACCACCTAAATGCTCAGCCATCATCACCTAAGTCTAGCCTTTTGGAAAAATACGTGTTCTAGCTTTGAGCTACTATCCATGTATTTGGTGACACTCATTTTGGGACAAGAGAAAAATCTCAGCAATTGGTCATGTAAAACTTGGTTTGGCCCTTTTATTTCCCATAATGTAATATTAAGGTACAATTGTTACCATATTAGGAATTTAAAGATAAATTCTATACTCACGTCATATAATCCATGTACATTAACTGTACGCAATAAAATATCGCAGTTAGGCATTAATTCTCGGGTAGTTCCATAATTATCTCTGCCATTCATATAACCACATTACAACCTTATTTAATATTTATGTTTATTTAAAACATCGAATTCCTTTCTCAAATTCTAGAATACCCAGATAATTAATCATTTATGCATTACAACTTCATATGATGTCATGGTGCTACTAGGTACCTCATTTCATTGTAATATACTCATATCATATGGTTTTATTAATGTCACACATATAACATTAATGTCCCAATTCAGTGCTACAATAGAAGTAACCAACTCAATCGAATCAAGCGCAATTGCGCTTGATTTATCTTCTTTGGATGAAGAATTGCACTGCAGTACCCTAATAGTGCCAAGACTTGTTTAGCTTCAAGCCAGTGTCAACTTTCATCGCCAAACTTGTTTTACACGGCATGAATTATTGTCCACGTGAGTGATATTATAAGTCTAAGAGCGTATTGATTACTTATATGAAATCACATGATCATACACGATTAATCTTCCTAATTCCTATTTTAACTCGCTTAGTGAATTTCCTCGTTTCACATTATTCCACACAAGGCATTTCACAATTCTCATTGTCAATTCACACTTCTTAATACGCATTGATCTAATACGAATCAATTGAATTAACCAACTCACAAAACAACAACACTTATATTCACATAAATATTATTTCCATTAATATATTTATTTAATAATACATGGAAATTCTCGTGTATTACATCCTCCCCCCTTATAAATATTCCGTTCCAGAATTGCTACAATTTTACACAAATAGATGGGGGTAATCCTTCATCATCCTATCTTCTATCTCTCACGTAGCCTCCTTGACATCGTGGTTACGCGAAAGTACTTTTATAGAAGAAATGACTTTGTTCCTTAAAGTTTGTTCTTTCCTATCTAGAATTTGGACAGGAATTTCTTCGTATGCTAAATTCTTCTCCACTTGAATCGGTTCATAAGAAATCATGTGCTTGTAGTCAGGCTTGTACGAACATAACACGGATATGTGAAACACGTTATGGATGTGCTCCAACTCAGGTGGTAGTGCAACTTTATATGCTACTTCGCCCACTCACTTTAGTATCTTGAACGGTCCTATGACTCTTGGACTTAGTTTTCCTTTCTTGCCGAAACGGATCTTTCCCTTCCATGGAGATACCTTCAGGAATACAAAACTTCCGACTTCAAAATCTCGGTCATGCCGATGCAAATCCACATACTTTTTCTGGCGATCTTGAGCTGCCACTAGTCTTTTCCTTATTACTGTCACCACGTCCGCGGTTTGTTGTACTAACTCTGGTCCGACTATTCGTCGCTCTCATACTTCATCCCAACATAATGGCGTTCTGCACTTTCTTCCGTAAAGAGCCTCATACGGTGGCATGCCGATACTTGCATGGTAACTATTATTATACGCAAATTCGACTAAGGGTAAGTGGTCATCCCAATTTCCCTTGAAGTCCATCACGCAAGTTCTATGCAAATCCTCTAGCATTTGTATTGTTCGCTCACTCTGTCTATCTGTCTAAGGATGATAAGCAATACTTAACCTTAACTGTGTTCCCATCCTCTCTTGCAAGATTTTCCAGAATTTTGACGTGAAACGCGGGTTTCGGTCAGAAACAATCGACACCGACACTCCATGTCGTGAAACAATCTCCTTTACGTACAGACTCGCTAACTGATTCAAACTGTAGTGGATCTTGATCGGTAGAAAATATTCGGCCTTTGTAAGTCGATCCACGATAACCTAAATGGCATCCAAACCTTTCTATGTGACCGGAAGTCCTACCATGAAATCAATCGTAATATGATCCCATTTCCACTATGGTATTTCCAACGGTTATAGAAACCCACTCGGCCGCTGATGCTCTGCTTTTACGCATTGACAAGTCCAATATCTACTAACACACTCTACGACTTCCCGTTTCAAATTGGGCCACCAAAAATGTTGCCTCAAGTCTCGGTACATCTTAGTGTCTCCTAGATGAACGGAATATGACGTATTGTGTGCCTCGTGCAAAATCTCTTCTCTTAACTCGGTTACCGCCGGTACCCACACTCTCCCTTCGAATCTTAAGATACCGTCTTTACCTATTCAAAATTTTTCTTCCTCATTTTCCGTAATCCTTTTCCTGATCTTCTCACATTCTTTATCTTTCTCTTGTGCTTCTTTTACTCTATCCAACAATGTTGGACAAGGTTCAATTACAAATAATTTCTCTTCAGACCTCTCGGGTCCCTTTACTTCTATTTCCAACTTCTCCATATCTCTTATTAACTCCTCTTGAGTTGTCAATTGAAACAATTTCTCCCTTCCTTTCTTACTCAGAGCGTTGGCAACTACGTTTTCCTTCCCCGGGTGATAAAGAATATCACATTCATAATCTTTGATCAATTCTAACCACCTTCTCTGATGCATATTCAACTCCTTCTGCGTGAAGATATATTTCAGACTTTTGTGGTCCGTCTATATCTCACATTTCTCTCCGTACAAATAATGTCTCCATATCTTTAACGCAAAAACTATTGATGTTAACTTTAAGTCATGAGTAGGGTATCGTTTTTCGTAATCCTTCAATTTTAATGATGTGTACATAATGACTTTTCCATGCTGCATCAGCATACAACCCAGTCCTCTATGCGATGCATCACTATACACCACAAATCCTCCCGTATCATCTGGTAATGATAATACAGGCGCTTCGCTTAATCTCTTCTTCAACTCTTCAAAACTTTCTTCGCATTTGTCGGTCCATACAAATTTTATCGTCTTCCTCGTCAGATTAGTCAACGGGGTCGCTATCATAGAAAAATCATGGATAAATCTTCGATAGTATCCGGTTAACCCTAAGAAACTTCTTACCTCCGTCGGTGTTCTTGGTTGTTCCCAATTACTTATCGCTTCGACCTTTTCGGGGTCTACAAAGATTCCATTCTCATCCACCACGTGGCCTAAGAATTGAACCTTCTTCATCCAAAATTCACACTTTGAAAATTTCGCATACATCTTCTCCTTTCATAGTGCCTCTTAAACAATCTTCAGATGTTCGGTGTGTTCTTCCTCTGTCTTCGAGTAGATCAAAATGTCGTAGATGAAAACTACTACGAATTTATCCAAGTATGGCTTGAAAACTCGATTCATCAAGTCCATGAATGCTGCAGGAGCATTAGTAAAACCAAATGACATTACCAAAAATTTGTAATGTCCATAACGGGTTCGAAACGTAGTCTTTGGTATGTATTCATCCCGCACTTTCAGTTGATGATATCATGTCCGTAGGTCGATCTTCAAGAAAAATTTTGCTCCCTTCAGTTAATCAAATAAGTCGTCTATCATCGGTAATGGATATCTATTCTTGATCGTTACTCTATTCAATTCTCGATAATCGATACAGAGCCTCATCGATCCGTCCTTTTTCTTAACGAATAGAACTGGTGCTCCCCAAGGAGACACACTCGGTCAGATGTAACCATTATCCAATAACTCTTGAAGTTGTATCATCAATTCCTTTATTTTTACTGGCGTCATATAATAGGGAGCTTTCGAAATCGGTGCTGTTCTCGGTGCTAAGTCTATTACGAATTCGATTTCTCTGTCTGGCGGAAGACAAGGCAGATCGTCCGGAAACACATCTTGAAATTCATTCACTACGGGTATATCTTTAATTGTTACTCCCTTTTTTCCAAGTATCTACTATGTAAGCTAAATAACCTAGACTCCCTTTTTCTTAACCATTTCTTAGCCTGCATCATCGTAACACAACACGATTGCTTAAGCGATGAGCTACCATGAAACACTACCTTAGACTTACTCAGAGTCTAAAGGTTCACACACTTGTTCTGACAGTCAATTACTTCCACAAGGTTATATAACCAATGTATTCCCAGTATCACATCGAATTCTCCTAGTCTAATAGGAATCAAGTCTATGCTCAGTTCATGTTCTCTAATGTTTGCGCGACAATTTTGATAAACGTATTCTACAGGGATTATTTCCTTATTCACCACTTCTATATTCAAAGGATCTTCTAAACGTTCTCGGGGTGTACTAAGTTTACTAGCAAATTCTTCAGATATAAAAGAACAGGTGGCACCCAAATCAAATAATATATAAGCATTTATATTATTGATTGGGATTATACCTGACACCACGTCCTTTCTGACCATCGATCCTCGGCGGTCATATATAAAAGGTTCAGATAATGATCGGTTGAGTCACAAGCAGTCCACCAATCATTAACTTGCTTCGTCCTCCCTAGCCTCTTCCAGCTCCACCGCTTCCTTTCTTCGGGCAATCCTTTATCTGGTGCTCTGTTGATCCACAAGCAAAACATCCTCTGATCTTCTTTGGCTTTGGGCAATTTGGCGATATGTGCCCCTCTTAGCCGCAATTTTAGCAAATGCTCTTTCGCTTCCAGCACTCCCCCTGATGACTTCTTCCACACTTGTTACAAGTTTCAGCTCTTTTCTTAAAGTTTACCTGATGACTTCCACCTTGATTATTGTTTCTGTTGTTATTGTTATTTTCCCACTTCCTCTTTCCAGAATGACTCCCTCCACTGCTGCTTCCTCCATGATGCTCACTACCAGTGTTCATGTTTGTCTTCTCCTTATGATATAGACTTAAGGCCTCGCTGCCACCTTCCGCAATGATTGCCTTCTCTAACAAGGTCGTAAAGGAATCAATCTGGAAGATCGATACCTTATTATACAACCACGGCTTCAACCCTTGCTCAAAGCGTCTCGCCTTCCTTTCCTCATCCCTAACTTTGTGCTCCGCAAATCGCGCTAGTTCATTAAACTTCGTTGTGTAGTGCGCAACCGTCATATCTCCTTGTTTTAACTCTAGGAACATCACTTCCATCCTTCTCTTCATACTCTTCGGGAAATAGTTCTCGAAGAACAACGTCGTAAACCTCTCCCATGTTAACGTTCCTTCTTAAACTCTCTGCTGATTAGTTTCCCACCAATAGTTCGCTTCGCACCTCATCATGTATGTGGCAAATACTATCTTCTGGTCTTTACCCATGCGAGCTATAGTAAAGGCCTTCTCGATCTCCTTGATCCAAGTTTGCGCAACTATCGGGTCTGTAGTTCCCGCGAACTCTGGGGGTCCTACACTCTTAAAATCTTTGAAGGTTGTTACTGGGACAACTTGGGGAACGGGTGGTACTGGTTCGTTTCTTCCCCTCAGTGCTTCTCCCAATTAATCTACAAGTCTCTGTCTAATCTACTGGTCCTCTCTCATCATTAACTGACTCTTCTGGGATAGTTATTCTACGTCTGGGTGGCATTTTATGCATCACAAATTTTTTTCATTTTATTATCTAATTATCATATTTAGACATTTCTCAATTGAAAAGAACTAAATGTTTAAAACATGTTTCTGAAATAATACCATTTATATTCATATGCCAAATGGTTACAATACATGTTCTTTTCTAGCATACTGCTATAAATGATAACACATATTCCCTAATATCACAAAAGACGGGGACAACACTAGCTTACTACCCCTCTAACACTTTTCAAAAGTTGTGGTTACCATCATCTCATATCTTGCTCAAAAGATTGAAATTACAACAACATATTAACAACATATAAATAATATACTACAATATTGAGCTTTTCCCTTAAGACTCAATCTAACATCCCACACTCCACAACGCTCTGATATTCTTTCTGCGTAATGTGCACCACCATATCTCAACTTATGGTATATCGGGTCTGTCCTTGCTCAGCTGGGTAGTGATTTACCCCATCGATCAACCTCTCCATGGTCGTGCGTAAAGCATAACCCATCTTGTTCATCTTCCTTCATTTGCTCCGCACCTCATCCTCTAGATCATCCACCATGTCATTGGTTCCTCCCACTTCTCCTCGAAGTGAATCTTATCCATCACCTCCATCTCTAACTGAGTTCGGAGAGCCTCCTTCTCCGTCCTCTCACTCAAAACATGTGATAACCCGGGATTTCGAATAATCCGAATTTACGAATAATTTTTTTTTATTAATATTAATTATCAATATTGTGTTGTGTATCTGTGATACGAGTCTCGAGATTAGTTAATTTGTGTATTGATTGAGAAATATGAGTAGAGTTATGCTTAACAACTTTAGAAGTCCCTAACCCTAAGCTCGGATAGGGATTCGATAGAAAATATAATTAAAATAATTATATTGATAAGTACGTATTTGTACTGTTTAGAATTTTGATAAGTAATTGATCGAATAAGGTTTAAAATTTATAAACCCTAATAAGAGATTAAAAACCCTAATCTCGGATTTTGAAACCCTAACGCGCAGTTAGAAACCCTAATCGTATGCCGGGAAATCCTAATTTTAAATCTAGGAATCCTAAACCCTAATTAGGAAACTCTAATCCTAATTGATAAGCTTAATGTGTTTATTAAACGTTAATATGATTAAGAAAACCCTAATTGTAATTTAGAAATTTTAATTTTTCTAATTAAACCCCTAATCAGAAATTTTAGAAAATAAAGTGTTAAAACCTAAGGGTTAGAACCTTAGGGTTAAACCCTAAGGGTTTGGACATTATCAAGATTGCCCTTAAAATTATTTTGCAAATGACAAAAATGCCCTTTTTATATTCTTTAATTAGTTAACTTGTAAATTTTCCAAGACCTTTAGTTGGTGATCTAATATCTTGACTTTGTGACTTCAAATCTCAACAAATCAGCTCTTAGATTGACAGCAACATCAGCTATAGATACATTGTATCATATTAGAAAGATTAAAGGGAGAAAAAGTTCACTAAAGTGCTCATTTGTGTACCAACTCTCAAAAAACCTCTTCTCTCTCTAATCATCCAAAAATACTAAGTGTATCAGTCCCAATTACAAGCCTTAGATCACCCAATATCAGTTAGGAAGATCAAGATCAAGATTGGAGCAAGAGAGGTATAAACTCTATTTTGGATTTTTGATCTTACATGTTAAGAAACAAAATTTGTGTTTATGTGTTTAGATTCATGCTAGAAGATGTTTTATATTGATCTATGATGATCAAACATAGATCCATAGCATCAAAATGCTTTAAAATGATGATTTTGAAAAACTGTTCAAGAACACAAAAAGTGGTCTAACAACCGAATGTCAGAGGCCACAGATCCTTTCCTGTTTTTGATTTTTGTTGTTTTATGTTTTGGATCGGTAGTCTGACATGAGGACTGTAATCTGGAAGTGGAATCACAGTCATTCCATGTCCAGATTGTAAGATATTCATGGTCAAAGTGAGTTGACCGAGCATGACCAGTCAAATTCTGGGTAACCCAGAAATGGTTTTCCAGAGTCTGACAACATTTTGTAAGGCCATGATCTGTCAGATTATTGACCTTTTGCTGTTGTTTTTCTAAGTAGATTGTAGCTTGTTATATGGACTTTATATCCAGACCTTTAGATCTCTTAAATAACAAACATGTGGGATGTAGTGAATGGTCAAACTTAGTCATTCGGTCACGACTGCAGTTTCTGGAAAACCTAGAAACTCTATGAACAAGCTTTCTAACAGCCGTTAACCGGCTCATAACTTGTGATTATGTTGTTTTTGAACTGAGATGTTGCTTTGTAAATGTTCTATGATACATGGACTATAACTTTGAACCATTAGATCACATGAAACATGACCAGAACCTAACTTAAAATGAGCTAGAAAGTGATCGGCCGAGCTGCTGGGTTTCTGGGAAAACCCAGAAATGCTCTGACAGTAGGTTTGCAAGTCCAGATCTTCTTGTTAGTTTGTTGTATGACCGAGATGATGATTGATTCATGTAGTGTTACATAAACACTACATGATCAGTGTTTAACATTGCCCAGAACATGTATAGATTGGAAATTACAATCGGTCAAACCATGACCCTTGAGAACCGGTCTGACAGTGTTCTTGAGGCTCAAGAAAACCTAAGACGACAGAAAGTGTCGCTAAAGGGCTTTAGCAACGGTTTAATTATTTTTATTTTCTGAATTTCTAGAAAATTAATTAAAAATAGAAAATAAATTCAAAAATTACAAAAATGGTTTTAAAAATTATTTTAAATTCTGAAAAATAACTTTTAATTATTTGGGACATTTTTCATTAATATTTATAATTATTAGGATATTAATGATATTTAATTTATTTAATTAGTGTATTAAATAAATTAGAGACAAATGATTTTAATATTATAAAAACATTTTAAATAAGAATAAAGTATTTAAAAATATTTTTGAGTTATAAAATGTAACTTTTAATAATTTTGGAGAATTTTCATTAATAATTTAATATTAATGATATTAGATTTATTTAATTATTGTATTAAATAAATAAGTTAAAAATGATTTTATTGATTTAAAATCATTTTAAATGAGAATAAAGTGCTAGAAAATATTTTGAATTATAAAATATAATTTTCAATATTTTTGGAGAATTCTCATTAAGAAATTAATATTAATGATATTAGATTTATTTAATTATGATATTAAATAAATGAAATAAAAATGATTTTATTAATTTAAAATTCATATAAAATGAGAAAAACAATTTAAAAATATTTTAAGTTAGGATTAATGACTTTTAATATTTTGATGATAAATTCATTAATATTTAAATATTAATTGTGATGATTTAAAATGATTTTAATTACTTTAAAAATCATTTAAGTAGAATATTGATGATTTAAAAATATTTTAAGTTTTATAATAATAACTTTAATATTTTGATAAGTATAACATTAATATTTTTATATTATTAAATATTAATGATGATAAGATTATTTGTTAATTAAATCATTAAAAAATGATTACTAGTATTTGAAAAATTATTATAAATTATAATAATTGTTTATAAATTATTAAAAGCTTCTGAAAAATATTATAAACGATATGAGACTTATTTAAAATAATATTGAAGCTTTGAGACCGAGTTTAAGTGATAATAAATGTGTAAATTATCGGATAGGGTGACCAGGACACCGAGATGAGTCCAAAGTCCAACTAGACCAAACTAGTTAGACTTGATAAGTGTTTATATAGGTTATAAACACTGATTTGACTATGTGCTAATGTGCCTAGGAGAAGATTGACTGTAAATTACAGTGATACATGTTGTAAATTATTATGTTAATTGTGAGACCGATATTATTAGTTATAGGTCTTTCGAAAGCAGATAAGTATATTTTGTAGCTGTAAACAGCGGAAGAGACAAGTTTCCTAACTCAACCTTGAGTTATATTTGTTCAATTATTATGGTGGTTAATTATTGTTAAATTAGACCGCGTCCAAGAATTTATTGTTGATTATTCACAGTTAGTGCATGTTTAATAATTCAAATTGAATTACTGATTCTGAGAAAATACTTGGAGAATAACTATTATTGGATATTCACATCCGTAGAAGCTAGTATTGACAGAACAAATAATTCCTGTTTATTTTCGACTTGTGTTGAGATATGTCTGAGATAATTATTCTAGCTAGACGAATAATTGTTAGAACTTGATAGGTTCGAGAAGATAATTCAATTATTATTGACAGATCGATGCCAACTATATCGACTAGATCTAGAAGTGACTAAATATTGAAATCATAATATTTCGTTGTTAAATCAAATTTTGATTCACAGACTGAGAAGAACAACCTTTTATATAAAGGGAAACATTTTATTGGTCGTATATTCAGCCTTTGCGCGTGATTAAGTATTATGCATAATATAGGGTACAAGGAGTTGGCCGGCTCTCAGTACTTACAGAGGGGTATGATTTAATCTTTATGGTTATCTGATACACCTGTGTATATGTCAAAGTAATCATTTTACTAATTAGAATCATATCGTAACACATAATATTGCTTATTGCAGTCAGCACATAACCAAATCACATTGTCACACATATTCAACAGTCATTAAATCACAAACAAACACTAATACATTTAAATTATCTAAGTCCAAATTAATTTCTAAAAACATGCTTAAAATTGTCTGAAACTGACTTTATTCCTGCAATTATCGAGTCTAAAACTTTATTCTATAGCTCAAAATATGTAAGTATCAGTCATATTATTTCTAAATAACTTATAATAATTTTTAAATATTTATTATAATTTATCATGAATTTTCAAACACTGAAATCATTTTTAAATGATTTAAATACTAACTAATTCCATTATCATTAATATTTAATTAATTTTTAATTATTAATGAAATCATTGCCAAAATATTAATGTTATTTATAATAACTCAAAATATTTTTAAAACCTTTTATTACCCTTAAATGATTTTTAAAACAATTAAATTCATTTTTAAATAATTACCATTAATATTTAATTATTAATGTCTTATTTATAAAAATATTAAAAGTCATTAATTATAACTTTAAATATTTTTAAAGTATTAATATTACCTTTAAATGCTTTTAAAATAATTAAAATCATTTTAAATAAGTATCATTATTATTTAAGTATTAATGTATTATTTATTAAAATATTAAAAGTCATTTATTATAACTTAAAATATTTTGAAATCATTTATTTCCTTTTAAATGATTTTAAATTAGTAAAACAATTATTTAAACTATTTATTTAATATAATTATTAAATAAATTTAATACCAATAATATTAAATTAATATCATTAATATTAAATTATTAATAAAATTATCCTTTAAATATTAAAAGTTACATTTTATAACTTAAAACATCTTCAAATAATTTATTATTATTTAAAATGATTTTTATAATATTAAAATCATTTTAAACTAATTTATTTAATATAGTTATTAAATAAATCTAATATTATTATTATTAAATAATTAATATTTTCATGATAAAATATCGAAAGTTATATTTTATAACTTAAAATATTTTTATAATCTTTAAATGATTTTTAAATCATTAATTCTAGTTTTCATAATTTATTTAATGCATTTATTAAATAACTTAATTATCATTAATATTAATTTATTAATGAAATTTTATCACAAAATATTAAAAGTCATTAAAAATAACTTAAAGTATTTTCTTATATCATAATATAATTTTAAATGATTTTTCAAGTATTAAAATCATTTTTAAATAGTTTATTTAAAATTATAATTAAATAAATTAAACACCTTTAATATTCCAAAAATATTAAATATTTATGAAATATATTCTAAATAATTAAAAACTAATTTTCGGACTTTAAAATAATTTTTAATAATTTATTTTATATTTTTCATAATTATAAACTATTTAAAACTAATTATTTAATAAAAATAATTAATTTTGTAATAAAGTGTCGCTAAAGACTGCCTATAGTGACAGAACCGTCGCTATAGGTGTTCTTCATGTTCTTCACTTAAACCCAGAACATTCCTGTCAGTTTCAAGTGGGTGGGTTTAACTAAGTGTAGATCTTAGATCGTTAGGTTTTTGGGTATGATTTTGGTCATAACTTGTAGTACTAGTACCATACTACAAGCTCCAACAATCAATATAATCAAACAGCAACGAACGAAGGATATCTAAGCCTCCAAAGTACCTGTCAGAGCTGTTCTTCATTTCTGGGTTACCCAGAAATAAAGAACAGTTCAACTACCTTACATTGAGTTTCTATAACTTGTGATTCTTCTAATGTTTGTGTGAGCTAATGCATGTAGTGTGTAGCCAGAATGTAAGTAAAGAGATATATCATCTAAAACCATGTCGACGTCGGGATTTTTAATTGTCCCTTTCCGTTACTTGTTCTTTGGTGTTCTCATTTTAGGTGAGATTTATTTGAAAAGACAAGTGAAAAAGGTCTGACATGTATAATGTCGACGATGGACTGTTAAGAGTCGCCAATTGGTTTTTTAAATGGTTGTACCAACACAACCGAGAAAAGGTTTTTGCACATTGACCCGGTGATGTGACAACTGCTAAAATTGCCCAGAAACCGAGATTCATTAGGGTCCAGGGGACTTGGTTTATGCGGAGGGAAGGTGTTAGGCACCCTCGACATCCGTGTTACTACACGATGACCGCCTCTTTTCAAGAAACTATTATCTGAATGTGTGTGTGTGTGTGTGGGTCAATGTGTTGTTATTTGGAAGTAGTGCGAGGCCTCGTTACTTTATATATATATTGTGGTTTGAATTTATGTAAAAATTAGGTTTTTAGCAAGATATGGCAAAGTGATGTTTTATAAAAGAGGTTTTTCAAACCACGATGCTCAATAGTAATTGAGACCTTTACTCTCCCATTTTATTAAGTGTTCTATTGATTGATTTTATTTTACAGATGCGAGGCATCGACGAAAATAATATACAAAATAATGCCGACTTCCTCGTGGGTATGGAAATCATCGAGGAAATTCGTAAATCGCAGAATAATTTACAAGTCGACACAAATTTGAAAATGTCCATCACGGAACCGAATCTAGATCCAATAGGCTGAATCTGTGATCACATGATTCCTAGGTGCACATGATACCGCAATTTGTATAAAAGCAGTAAGCAGGTATATATATATAAGCTGTAAATATATATATATAGACATGATCACCAACCACGAAGCACCTCCATGGGGGATATGAAATGTAAATAAAGCTGTAAAAGCTATCAACCGCCACGGAGGAAACTCCAGGCGGGACAAAAATGTAAATAAAGTTGTACAAATCAATCAACTACCACGAAGTGAACTCCAGGCAGGACAAAACGTAAATAAAGCTGTAAAAGCGATCAACCACCATGAAGTAAACTCCGGGTGGGGACGAAAATATATATATATATATATATATATATATATATATATATATATAAGTGATAAACGCACGGATGTAAAATCGTGCTCATCGTAAGCGAGTTTACAATGATTCATATATATATATATATATATATATATATATATATATATATATATATATAAAAGCGAGTAAACGCATAATAGGATGTAAAATCCAGGCTCATCGAATGCGAGTTCGACAACAGATTCATATATATAGTATATATATATATAAAAGCTTAGTAAACACATAGGATGTAAAATCTGAGGCTCATCGAGCGAGTTCGACAACAGTTCATATATATATATATATATATATATATATATATATATATATATATATATATATATATATATATATATATATATGTTTAGTACACACATTGAATATAAATTCTAGGCTCATCGAACAAAGTTAAACAACAATTCATATACATAAGTATATATATATATATATATATATATAAAAGCTTAGTAAACGCACCTAGGATATAAAATCGTGCTCATCTAATGTAGTCCCACACACAGCTTTTATATATATATATATATATATATATATATATATATATATATATATATATATAAGTAAATAAATGCTCTGCACAAAGTTCAGGCTCAATCGAGGCATAACTCGATAATGTTAGTCCATATATATATATATATATATATATATATATATATATATATATATTATATATGTATATACAAACTGAAAAAATACCACAAACCGAAATTCGGGCAAACGCATGCAACACGACTCTCAACATGAAGAAGGGTGTGTGCAAAGATGAAGAGAAAGACTTTAAAGTGTGTGAGAAGGCTTACAGTGGGCTGCCAAAGAAGACTTCTATATCTTTAAAGTGGGTAAACACTGGCTTTTGTGGGTACAAAAGTAGCTATATATGAGCTCACAGGTGTTTAAAATGAGAAAATACTCTGTATGGGGTGAGTACAGAGCAAATTGGGCAGGGCTTCCTAGCCGTTTTCTCTTGCAAAATTGCCACCCCAAGCCCTCTATTTATAGAGAGTACCTGCGGCTCGGCCGCAAGTGTACCAGAGGCTACCCGGGTTGCCCTAGGTTTCTCGGGTCAAGTCGTCTCGTAGAACGTGCACTTGGGCACTATAATGTCTGCTCAAACTTTCAGAAGTGCAATCCGGGCATCCGATTGAGGTATACAGGACCTATTTCTGACCGGCGTTGTTGAGAGCTATACAATGGCATGGGATTAGAGTTTGTACGAAGTCATTGAAGATGGGACGATGCCCTCCGGTCTTTAAGCTTCAAATTCCATCCATTACCCCGCACAATAGTTATTCGGGATTGGTTTTCCTTAATTCTTGTGGGACATCGTTGTGTAGAGATGTGTATAAAATGTTGAGACGACGTGATGTGGCATCGTGTTGGCAAGATGATGATGTTGCCCTTCACCGGTGTTATCGCTGGTTTGGGCTGATACAGCAGACGTTGCTCAGGGCTTTGCTGAGATTGGACTGCTACAATTGTTCAAGGTCCTCAATGTCATCTCTGAGGTGTGCTTGTCCTCCCAGTGTTATATCGGGGTTGGTACTGAGTATCTCATTATGAGTGCCGAGATTGAAGCTGGTTGCATTTGAGACAGGCATTTCCGGGGTTATCGCCGAAACTGCATTCCTTGAGGTGATCACCAAGGTTGGTAGCTATTCCCATGATTGGGACTGAGACTGGATAGCTCGGGGTTATCTCTGAGATTAATCGGTCTTCTCCGGTGTGTGTTCCGGTATTGGATCTGCATGCCTCAGGGTTATATCCGAGGTTGGAATTGTTACTCCCAGTGTGTGTTACGGGGTTGATGCTGAACTTCCGGTAGTATCCAGAATGGATATGAATTATCTTCCAGGGTTCCCTCTTGAAAGACGAATCTGTCCTCCTATAACGTTAGTGACAGGTGTACAGAAATTTTTGAGTGTCTACAGATGCCCCTCTTTATCATACTCATGCAAGGCAATGCATGGGTAGGATAAAGAATCTTAGACACTTGAAATGCAACATGATGTAAGTGTATGATGCATATGTACGGGGTTGTTGCCCAACACTCTAAGGATGATTGCGGGTCCTTGTAACATTTATCGAGGATTGGCAATTATGACTTGATCGGATGTGTGATCCGAATATGTTAGGATGTTGATGTTGGAGTTATCACCAAAGTCCTGGAGCTTTGATACATAATTAATTCTGAAGAGGTGCCTCTTATGTGTAAGAGATCTGTGGGGATAAAGATTGATCTATTTGAGGATGTGTATAACATATTCCATCATCGATCCTCCTTGATGACATTGACCTCTCCTGGTTGGTATCGCCAGGATATGTCAAGATTCTGTTGGATTTACTGCCAACAGCAAATGTTGTCTGGGATGCCTGACCTTCGTTGACGTGTACATCATCGACATGTGAATCAACGGATGAAAACCCTGTGGGATAGACTGTCAAGGTTGCTTGACCTCCGCTGACGTATGAATCAACGGTTGATATTCTGTGGGCATATTGTCAAGGCTGCTTGACCTTCGCTGACATGTAGATCAATGAAACATTACGTTGTGACCCCCGTCGGGGATCCGCTGGGGAATATGAGTAATCGAGCATGAAATCCTCGAATAACTCTAGAGCTCTGATAGGTTTAATCGCCATCGGTTGAGATAACGTTAAGGCTGCTTGACCTTCGTTGATATGTGTGTCAACGGCTGAATATGCATTTTAATCCCCTGCCGGGGCTTCACGTTGTAACCCCCGTCGGGAATCTACGTTTTTACCCCCGCTGTGGATCTACGCCAGTAACCCCCGTCTGGAGATCTACGCCAGATAACCCGTCCGGGATCACGTTGATCTTTTAGGGTAATGACCCGGAGTTGGCGGCATTGGACCTATACAAGGTATTGTCGGATGTGATTTGTAACAAATGAGATCATTGGCAGGGTATACCTCGTGTTCGGGTGACTACCAATGAATGATGTACAGACTCAAAGTTTCATCTGAGAAGACCAAGATTGTATGTTGTTTTGCTCAATCGCGTGGCATTTTTATTCCCGATTTGACCTTTTTAGTCCTCAAGAACTCCTTTGCAAATCGAACTAGACCGAGCCGAAGGGATGGGGCCCACATAGGGGTGCCTCAGATAGTTGTTGGGCGGTTATGCCCCATTTCCCGGTATTTGTAACTGTACAGAGATGATGTATTAGATGTTAATATATTTTGGAATGTATGCATAGTTTTTCATTCCCTATATCATATTGTCATCTATTATCTGCTATGCATGTATCATGTTATGCATATGTATGTATGTCCAGAGATATTCAGCATTGACCCCTGGATGGTCTTATGACACAGCCCATACAGATATCTTCTTCGCCCATTAGCCGTATTGATCATACCCCACCAATATTGGTGGCATCGGGTATGCGATTGTGGTACGATAGCATGTAACCATCAAACAGGGTGACCGTAGATCATTTGTTGCAGCATAATATGACCCTATTGATGTTTCAGGTTCCCACAGGATTTGTGGATGGCATGCTAGAGCATTGGGTATCGGATAGGCAGGTTTTTCGATTCGGGACCCAGGAGTTGACTCCTACTCTGGAGGAGTATGCACGATTGACGATGCTGTCGTTGGACAGACCTTGCGTGTATATGGCTTTGGGAGACATGAGTCGACGGTTCATAACTCTCACTGGATTGCAGCGCAGAGTGGTGCAGGATGAGCTTACATCGAGCCACGTTATATCCCAGCATTTTATGTTCGACAAATTTGGCTCTGAGGATAGTTATTTACGACATTCTGGGGATTTCACCGCATCGAAGGATCATTGGCGTTTAGCCAGGGTTGATGTACTGTTGTTATGCGTATTGTCGTATGTCTATATGCCACGATACATGGATGAGATAGACATTGGTGTCATCATGGCAGTGAGAGCTCTCAGGGAGGGTCGCACCATTATACCTATGATTATAGCAGAGACTTTGTGGTCAGCCTCCTACTGGTGCACTTATCCGACAGGAGTGTTCACGGGCATCTCAGTCACGCTATATGTATGGTTTATGTCACATTTGAGACCGATTGGCACTCTTAGACGGCATGGGTGCTGGTTCACCCATGATATAGTGATGTCATACTATTTTCAGCCATCAGAGTGTATAGATGCTATGTCTGGGTCCATATTTTTGGCGGATATCAGAGATCCATTTATCATATTGCCGTGTTCGGGGCTCAACTCACCCTACAGCTTTACTACTCATGCTCCGGGCATGGACTACCTCACACTAGCTGGTTTGAGGGGCGTGACTACTTATCACTCGTTGGCCGTGATGTCGCAGTTTGACCAGTTTCAGGATTTTCATCCTTTCGAAGGGGACGATAGGTCAGCGTTCAACTTCTCGCTATCTTTCAGCAGAGGACCGATCCCGTGTGTATGCATGTTGGTATAAGCATGAGATAGCTAATTTTTCTGTGAGCCATCCAGGTTGTTCTACAGAGTATTCCGCGTGGATGGAGACATAGATTTTATCGGCTGCGGTAGTATCCACAGTACCGAATAGTGAGACAAATGAGGCAGAGCCCATAGAGGACATCGATTCCCACATCGAGGAGGAGCCAGGTGCTGGGTTGCCAGCATCTCTTTTAGATTCTCCAAAGACTGCGAGATTGTTGTGATTCAAAGACTCAAGATCTGATGAGTTTGAGCAGAGTCTTCATCTGATAACCTTCGAGAGAGATCAGGATCGATCTATAATGTGACTGCCCTTGATGGGAGAGACGCAGCTCTATTAGAGAGACACAAGGCATTAGCTCACAGAGATGCCGCTATTGTTGAGCGGAATGAGGCTAGATCAGCCAGAGATGCAGTGATAGTTGAGCGGGATAGTGCCATATCTTCCCAGGATGTAGCTGTCACAGATAGTACTGCAGTGAGGTCCCTTACAACTGGCATGATCGAAGAGATGATCGCTTACATTGATGAGCATATGGTCACCATGCAGATGGCTGCAGATCTATTGGGTCATGTGGATATTCTCGTACGGGAGACTACGGCCTCGCCTCCTTCCTCTGAGAGGGAGGCCATGTTGGGCTTGTTAGCTCGCATATACCCTGACTTGTAGATGAGCTTGTATTTTCCTACACAGACTAGCTTAGCCATTTTGTCATGTACAGTTTACATTGTATATATCAAACAACATTATATATATATGACAAGGAAATATATTTTTGGATCACCTCCCTTCTAGATATGCTTTGCTACTTGCTTGATATTTTGCCTGCTGCTTCAGGGCTTGTGATCCTGATGTATTCTGAATTCATCATGGGTGGATGGACATTGAGTTGTCTCTAGATAGTTCAGAATGGATCATCGATCTGTATGTATCCCTACCATCTTTGGTGTCTTGGGACTGGTTTCTGAATGAAAATGTGGAGAGGAGTGTGGCTTTCCTCTCTGAGATTGACCGCACCACAGATGGTCACCAGTACTTCTATTTAGGAGAAGCCTAGTTAATTCCATTGCTTATGGATTGGTGTTGCTCTTTGAGGCACAACCACAGCTTAGATGGTCACCGAATCTCCTATTTAGGAGGAGTTCAGGTAATTCCATCCCTTTGGTCTGAAGCCGAATGAAATGTAGTGGATTGAAGGATGATCCCAGTACCAGTTGATAATGGTTTGTGTTTTTGTAGGGGGTGAGACCGAACCATGAATGGCTGCCTACGTACTCCTATTGAAGAGGAGATCAGGTCTGCGTAGTTCGAACCTGGTGTAAGAGGTTCAACGCTGTATGTGGCAGAAATGGTGTAGGAATGTTTTTGTTGTTTTTGTAAGGAAAAGGGTGTAAATGTTTTTGTTGTTTTTGTTTTATTATGACCAGGCCACACGAAATGGTTGCCTACGTACTCCTATTGAGGAGGAGATCAAGGTCGATGTAGTTCACCCCTCAAGGCGAGTGGAAAAGCGTAATCCCATGTGCAGGTCAGAGTGCAGGGAGGAGAAAGTTTAATCCTAGGTTGAGGATAAACTGCAGGTATGAGAAGTTTGATCCCATGTATGGGTAGCCAAACTGCAAATGCGAGATGTTCAATTCGTAGTGGGATGACCTAACTCGTAGGAACGCAGAGAAGCCAGGCTGCTAGCTTGAAAAGTATGTTTCCCTGAGGGGCAAAGTGTGGAAGATTTGTATGTGGTAAAGAGTTAAAGAATCGGAATGACTAGTGATCTGATGATCCAACATCAGGATGTTTGCTTGATGGCAACTTTAGACATAGTATTGTTTCATGGCGTCCGAATTGATGATTTGTGGAAATTCATCGCTGTCCATTTCTTACAATCTGAGAGCGCCTCCTGTCAATATTTCCTTGACAACAAACGGGCCTTCCCAGTTAGGAGAAAATTTTCCCTTGGATTGATCTTGGTTGCCAATGATCTTCTTCAAAACCAAGTCATGTTGTTTAAACTGCCGTAGTCAGACTTTTTTGTTGTAGGATCTGGTGATCCTTTGTTGATATAATTAACCGTGAAAGATAGTCGCGGTTCACCTTTCGTCTATTAGAGACAATTGGTGATACCTATCTTGTACGCATTGGTCTTCATCCAACTGAGCATCTATCAACACTCTGAGGGATTCCATTTCAACTTCTATAGGGAGCACTGCCTCCATCCCATATGTTAATGCGTAGGGGGTTGCCCTAGTGGAAATGCGCATTGAGGTTATGTAGGCTAACAGAGTAAGAGGAAATAAGTCAGGCCAATCTTTGTGGTTGGCGAACATCTTTTGCATAATCTTCTTGATGTTTTTGTTAGCCGCTTCAACAACACCATTCATCTTCGGACGATAGATGACAGAGTTAAGATGTTTGATGTGGAAATTACTGCATAATTCCTCCATCAGTTTTGTTGTTGAGGTTTTTAGCATTGTCTGACACAATCACCTCTGGTTGTCCATATCGACAAATGACATTGTTTCTGATGAAAGCAATGATGACTTCTTTGGTAACCACAGGGAAGGAGGCGCTTACCCACTGGTGAAGTAGTCGATCATGGTGAAGATAAATCGATGTCCATTACTGGCTTTAGGCTCAATGGGCCCAATAACGCCCATTCCCCACATTGAGAAGGGCCAAGGTGAACTCATGTTGTGGAGTTTCTGTGGAGGAGCGTGTATAACATTCCCATGAATTTGGCACTGATAGCATTTCCTAACGTGGTTATTGCAGTTAGCTTTGAGAGATAGCCAGTAATGTCCTGTCCTGAGGACCTTCTTGACAAGGAGGGGGCCACTCATATGGGGGCCACAGACTCCGACATAGATTTCCTCCATAAGCCTTTGGGCTTGATCTTTGTCTAAACATCTAAGGATACCTAGTCCTGCATCTCTTTTGTAGAGCGCATCTCCACTTAGGTAGAATTTCATAGCAATTCGATGGATCTGCCTTTTCTCAGTTGGGCTCGCTTTCGCGGGTGTAAATCCATCTCGTAGATATTCCTTGATATGCTGATACCAAGGATGTTGGATGGGAGGTAGCTCATCCGATATTTCTCTAACGTAATTCCCATAGGTTGGGGCCTTGTGCAGGGAAATTGTGACGCTTGGCAAGTGTTCCTTGTTTGATATGCAAATCAAGGAGGCCAAAGTTGCTAACGCGTCCGCAAAGTCATTCCTATTACGAGGAACGTGTAGAAAGGAGATTTCTTCGAACTCCAAAACCATCCGTAAAACTTGCCGATGGTAGGGCAGTAAATGTAGTTCCTTGGTTTGATAGATTCTGGTGGATTGTCTGATTACCAACTCTAAATCTCCAAAGACAGTTAACTGCCTTATGCCCATTGAACGGGCAAGTTTTAGCCCCATAAGACAGTTTTAATACTCAGCTGTGTTGTTGGTGCTGATAAACTGCAATTTGACGGCGACGGGATACTGCTCCCCCGTACCAAATACTAGAACTGCTCCAACTCCAGAACCTTCCATATTAACAGCTCCATCAAAATACATCTTACATGATTGGCGTGTATCGTACTGATGGTGTTGCTGAACTGTCATTATTCCTTGATCGGGGAAGTATGTATCCAAGGGTTTGAAATCCCCTGAAGGTGCGGCGGCCAGTTGATCCGCAATTCCTTGACCTTTGATGGACTTTTGAGTCACATATACAATGTCAAATTGTTATAGGATCAACTGTCATCTGGATAGCCGGCAATTTAAAATGGGTTTGTTGAACAAGTATTTGAGAGGATCCACGCGGGATATTAGATGGGTTGTGTGACCATGGAGGTAATGTTGTAACCTCATGGATGCCCATGCTAAAGCACAACACGTCTTTTCGATCAGAGTGTACTTTTGTTCACTGCTGCTGAATCTTTTACTAAGGTAATAGATAGCTCGTTCTTGGCCTCTATCGTCTTTCTGTCCCAGCATGCAGCCCATGGCATTGTCACTTATGGATAAGTACATAAACATGGGAACATCATCTCTGGGTGGTACCAACACGGGAGCTTTGGCTAGCTCTTTTTTTATTCTGAGGAAGGCATTCTGGCACTCATCATTCCATTTCATGGAGGAGTTCTTCCTTAACAGCTTAAAAATTGGCTCACAGGTTGCTGTGAATTGAGAGATAAACCTGCTAATGAAGTTGATTGTTCCCAAAAATCCTCGTATTTCCTTTTCTGTTTGAGGAATGGGAATTTTTGTGATGGCCTGGATTTTGGCAGGATCCAGCTCAATCCCTTTGTGGCTGACTAGAAATCCTAGAAACTTGATTGATTTAACTCTAAATGCGCATTTAGCCGGATTCAACTTAAAGTTGTACTTACGCAACCTGTTGAACAACTTCTTGAGATGGTCTAAATGGCCATCCTCCTTTCGGGATTTAATAATGATGTCATCCACGTAGATCTCAATCTCTTTGTGCATTAAGTCATTGAAAAAAGCCATCATAGCTCGCTGATAGGTGGCTCCGGCATTGATGAGGCCGAATGACAACCGTCTATAGCAAAAGGTTCCCCAAGGCATGATGAAAGCTATTTTATCACGATCTTCCTCAGCAACCATGATCTGATGATACCCCGCAAAGCAATCAGCAAAGGAGTACATGTCGTATTGAGCAATATTGTCAATGAGAATGTGGATAAATGGCACGAGAGAGCTATCTTTTAAGCAAGCTTTGTTCAAGTCCCGGTAATCCACGTAAACTCGCACCTTCCCTCCAGGTTTAGGCACGGGCACAATGTTGGATATCCACTCAGGATATGTGGACACCATGATGATGCCATCTTGAAATTGTTTTCACAATTTCTTCTTTTACCTTTAAACTCCACTCAGGTTTCAATCGCCTGAGCTTTTGCTTAACTGGCTTAAATCCCTCTTTAATGGGAAGGCGATGAAGAACAATGTCAGTGGACAAACCCACCATGTCTTTATGAGACCATGCAAACATATCTTAGAATTGGGTTAATAGCGTAACCATGTCATTCTGTTGGTTTGGGGTAAGGTCTGAACCAATCTGGATTAACTTAGGGCTTTCTAAGGTTCCGAGATTGAAAGAAGTGGTTTGATCAAGGTTGGGTTTAGGTTTGTCTTTGACCCATTCTTGAATTTCTAGAGGCACCTCAATGTCATCCTGTATTTCCATCAAGGCTGAATTCATCTTTACATCAAAGGTACAATCCTTGTGAAGAAGAGGCACCGTATCAGCAAGTACAAGCACATCTAAATTCAGGGTCCTGAAACAAAATATGCTTTCACTTAGTATATATGGAATGTTTTGATCATACACAGTGTTAGCATATACTGACAAAATAAACTGCTAATAGTGTCTGTAAAAGCAAGCGTTATTATATCTACTGTGGTGAAAGAGTTTTACCGCTTTTACCTCGATGACGACCAATGCAAGGAGTGTTGTTCCAATTGGTAAGGGCAAAGTCCAGGTGGACTGCAATGATGGAGGGATTGTCATCATCCTCCTTGTCCCGAATGATGGCCATCACATCTGGGCAATCATCATCTGGGGTGTATCTGTTGGTATGTTCATCATGAATGATGATGCGTATGCCTGACATCATTCGGATGACATCTTGCTTGATTTTTCGTTCCTCCTCTTCCACTGCGGGATTTGGAACAAAGACTTCTTTCTCCTTCACCAGTACCGGTTTGGGGATTAACATAGCCATAATACTAGTTGGCACCTTTACAGGAGGTTGTGCAGACTCAGAGTTTTAAGGCGAAGATAAACGCCGCTCGCTTAAAGCTGAAGGAATCTGTTGATGCTTATGAGGATAGCTATGACTAGAACCGGTAGAATAGCCTAGTCCAGCAGTTCTAGCTTGCCTAGTTAATTGAATTGGGTATTTGATACCCTGGCGATCTTTACCCAGCCCTTGTCCCGGCTTATGACCCAATGACATCATTTCTTGAGTAGCGGACATTACCTCGGCAGAAATATTGGGTTCGAGAAATGGCGTTCCAATAGCATGGTATTGGGTACTGCTTACTTCCAAGGCATGAAAATTGACCGGTACAACATCTGCATTGGCATTGATGAATGGCATGTCCCCGTGTTGAGGACACTCTGGTTCAGCGCTGACCGTGACCAGGCTATTATTGATAATGTATTTCAACTGTTGATGAAGACTGGAGGGGACTACCCCTGCCATATGAATCCAAGGTCTTCCCAAGAGCAGGTTGTATCTCGAATCTATCTTGAGTACGTGGAAAGATACGCAGAATGTATGGGTACCAATTTCGATTGGCAGTTCAATTACTCCGACCGAATTTCGACGGGCTCCATCAAAAGCTTTGATGACAGTGTGGCTACTCCAGAGTCGGTTGAGATTGATATTCATCTTCACCAAGGTAGCATATGGATAGATATTTAGAGATAAAACTCCATCTATCAATACTCCAGCTAGCATGTATCCGGAGGACAAGACCGTAATGTGCAACGGCTTGCAATGACCGGTCCCCTCGGGCGGTATGTCATCATCAGTGAAGGATATCACATTGTTGTTGAAAATGTGATCAACCAGATGTTGAAATTTTTCCGTATCAACTGATGTTGGTAGATAGGCTTCTTCTAAAACCTTCAACAAGATCTTCCGGTGATCCTCGGAAGTTAGGACCAAGTCCAAAATTGACATTTGATGTGGAGCTTCTCTTAAGCTTAAAACCACCTTGGCTTCGTTATGACCCATAGTGCGGAGGAATTTTTCAATCTTCTCCATGGGTATTTTCCCCTTTGATTTGGTGGTAGACTTCATCACCCGTTGGGGAAGATACAATGGATTTTCTTTCGACACTGTAGCAGTTGTATGTGAGGTGGATCCTTCACCTTCTCCATAATTCCATAGAACCTTGCGCAAGCTAACAATAGGATATTGTGCTCTGTACGGCAAGTTGATTGGCTCGGGAGCAGCCACTTTCAAAGGATTGTTGCTTCCCTTAAGTTGAATTGTTGGCATTGTGAGTGATTTGTTAGTCCCATCAGTTTCAGTGGATATGACTGCTACCAAACTCTTCCACTTAGTAGGACCTGTATTCTCACTTTCACGTAACACAGTATCATCGTCCGCTAGGTGCAGGACACCACTGTCAATTAGATTTTGGATAAGGTGGCGGAGTGCCCAGCATTCTTCTGTGCTGTGACCGTGAGAATAGGAGTGATATTGACATACTCCATCAGAATTATACCATCCTAAACGGGGGTTGATTGAAGGTAGAAGGGAAATGATCCTTCCTTCATTGATTAACATCTGAAGGATTTCCTCCATAGGTTGGCCTAAATAGGTGAATTCCCTTTTGTTGGCAAAATCGCGATGGGCTTTGGCATTTGCTCTCTTTATCACTTTATCTTCCAGCATTTCATTTTCTGAAAGTGACGAGGGAATATTCATAACAAGAAGTAGGAGACTAGCATGCTCCTGGCTGATTAATTGACGTGTCACTTGATGCTGATAAGTCACCAATCCTGCCAATTGTTTAATTTGCTTGCATAGAGCTTTCATCTTTTGTTCCATTGTGAACTGGAACTTGGCATAATCCCATTTGTCAACACCGTCTTTGAGGGTCTGGGAGGATTCACAGTTGAAATTGGAATTCTGTCCGTTGCTCCAATTGATCATGTTGACCTCTTCTTCTTTGTGTTGAGGAAGAGGGTTATCTTGAACGTGAGGTTGATCTGGTTTGGTGACCATGATCTCACTGTTGTCTATCAGGTCTTAGATTTTGTGTTTCAAGGCCCAACAATCCTGAGTATCATGTCCAGGTGCCCTGACATGATAAGCACATTTTCGAGCAGCATTAAAACCCCGTCCATTAGGGCTGGCTGATGGAAGAAGATGTGTAATTTTCATCTGTGTTATCAGAAGAGTGAGAATATTCTCAAGTGTGTCCCCTAAGGGTATGAACACTCGAGGGACTTTGACTTCTACACCTTTTGGTATTGGAGGGTTCGAAGATTGTGCTTCAAAGGGAGTGTAGTTTCTCCTTTGAATAGGCATGTTTTGACTGCCTTTTTGACCCTATAGTATCAGGGAAACATCTTCCTCTTTCTTTTTATGGACCCTCTGGGGGTTGTTTCCATAATTTCTAGATTGGATGTGATCAGCAACAGCTTTAAGGGCAGCTAGGTCTTGAATCTTTCCGGACTTCAAACCCATCTCAGCCATCTCCCTATGTTTGACCATTTCATAAAATGGTTTGCCAATGCCGGCTAAAACTATTTCATAGAAAGGAGCTTCTTGTATGTCTATGAAAGTCATGACCATCTCTGATTCTGTCATGGAAGGACTAACTTGGGCAGCCAGGCGTCTCCACCTTTGAGCATACTCTCTGAAAGACTTGTTAAATTGTTTCTTGATCTTGGTAATTTGATACCGATCAGGAGCCATCTGAGACTGAAAGCTATATTGAGTGAGGAAAGCGTGTGCTAGCTCTTCCCAGCTATGGATCTTTGAATTGTCTAATCTTGTGTACCAGGAATGGGCTTCTCCAGTTAGACTCTTTTGGAACAACTGCATTCTGAGCTTCTCGTCCTCTGCATAAGATCCAAGTTCTCCAATGAACACCTTTAAATGTGTGTAAGGATCTCCTAACCCATCATATTTTTCAAAGTCAGGAGTTTTAAACTTTTCTGGATAATGAACACCAGGGAAAATGAAAAGATCAGCATATGAAACACTCCCGTGTGTTCCAATTCCTTTGATAGCATGCAGGGTCTCTTCCATTTGGAGGACTTTCTTTTTGATGTCACCGGTGTCTAGATCTCCAATGGGATGGGCAGCATCATGAGTTTTGCTTGTCGTATCCAACTGCAGTTCAGGTATTGGGATGACTTGGGATCCCCCTTGTGTGGAGGATTCAGCATGTACGGGTATTTTTGGACCCAGAGTAGACTGGTGTAGTTCTTTGAGTAGAACAGCCAAATCTGAAATTTGTTAGCTTAATCCGTTGAATTCTTTGCGAGAAGCTGGATTAAGGTCAGTCTGGTCAGATGACGACATGATTGACTGTAGGCCTGTAGCCTTTTTGGATTTTGACTGGGTAGTAGGTCCAATTGGTTCTCTGCGAAAGACTTGTATAGTTTAGTCTTTAGGGAATGTGTATAATAACATGCTATGTGATGTGTCCATTTTAGGAATTTTATCCTGCAAAACGGATGTCAGCTGTTTGTAGCATGTTAATTAAAATATGTATGTGTACATATTTCTTCATATTTCTCATTACATGGAGATAGATATGGAATGAAATTATAAGTAATTGTGTTTACAAATAATTGAAATGAGAGAGTATGAATAGACTTTCCTCCGTTTTGGGTTTATCAGAGGCTGACCTATCTTAGATTACTCTCGCGGCTTTTTGGCATGAAGGTTCCCAAATCATCGCAATTTACTTAACGGGAAATTAATCCAGTCTTTCAACTGGAGCGAATTTGGGTGGTGCCTTTCCTGAGCCTTGGGGAATCAGTCTTCCCACGAGTCCAGTAATCAAACACCGACGGGATAGCCTCCTGGTAGAGGGACCACACAACATAAATTCACATACATCGCGTCTCACCGTATTCACAACATACATGTGCGAAACACTAATATCACAAGCAGTTATGGTGCGAGGCACTAAGTGTAATAAGAAAATCCATTCGTACACATTCATCATAAATGTAAATGCAACATCCACACACAAGCAGATAACAGTTTTGAAAAAGATTGTAATAGCGACTTAAGTCCTCTTACTGGTGTCCCCAACAGAGTCGCCACCTGTCGACGTCAGGATTTTTAATTGTCCTTTTCCGTTACTTGTTCTTTGGTGTTCTCATTTTAGGTGATATTTGTTTGAAAAAATAAGTGAAAAAGGTCCGATATGTATAATGTCGACGATGGACTGTTAAGAGTCGCCAGTTGGTTTTTTAAATGGTTGTACCACCACAACCGAGAAAAGGTTTGTACATTGACCCAGTGATGTGACACTGCTAAACGGGTCGGTGAAACCGAGATTCATTAAGGTTCGGGGACTTGGTTATGCGGAGGGAAGGTGTTAGGCACCCCCCGACATCCATGTTACCACGGTGACTGCCTCTTTTCAAGAAACTATTATCAGAATGTGTGTGTGTGGGTCAATGTGCTGTTATTTGCAAGTAGTGTGAGGCCTCGTTCGCACCTATATACACAGGGTTTGAATTTATGTAAAAATTCAGTTTTTAGCAAGATATGGCAGTGATGTTTTATAAAAGAGGTTTTTCAAACCCTAATGCTCAATAGTAATTGAGACCTTTTACTCTCCCATTTTATTAAGTGTTCGGCTTGATTCATTTTATTTTACAGATGTGAGGCATCAGTACGAAAATAATATACAAAATAATGCCGACTTCCTCGTGGGTATGGAAACCATCTGAGGAAATTCAGACATCACAGAATAATTTACAAGCTGCTTACAGCTGAAAATGTCCATCACGGGAACCGAATCTAGATCCAATAGGTTGAATCTGTGATCACATGATTCCTAGGCGCACATGATACCGCAATATGTATGAAAGCAGTAAACATGTATATATATAAAAGCTGTAAATATATATATACAAACATGATCACCAACCACGAAGCACCTCCATGGGGGATCAAAAATGTAAATAAAGCTGTAAAAGCTATCAACCGCCACGGAGGAAACTCCAGGCGGGACGAAACGTAAATAAAGCTGTACAAAGCAATCAACTGCCACGAAGTGAACTCCAGGCAAGACGAAACGTAAATAAAGCTGTAAAAACGATCAACCACCACGAAGTAAACTTCAGGTGGGACGAAATATGTAACACCCCGAATTTTATGAAATAAAAGTATTCAATTTTTCTATTTTGGTAAATAGTTAAATTGATAAAAGTTTAAAGTTAAGGGTAATATGTGAAAAAAAAAATTGCAAAGTAAGCAAGTTGATATAAAATATTCGTTTTGTCGGGGAATATTCTTTTTGTCGGGGAATATTCGTACGACGGTACAATCATTAGTGAACCCCACAATAGAATTATTGTCGGATTGAGAAAACGACAAAAAATCCTTTATGAATATAACGGCGAAAGTTTTACCGTTAATATATTGAAACACCCGGTGTTAAAAGTACAGTAATACGCGTGGTTGCATAGTAGTACACGGTATTGATTATTGATGCTTATGTGAGAAGTCACTCAGTATTGTTCAATCGGGTATTCAGGATACTTTTCGTGTAGGAGTTACTATTCACGAGTTACTATTCATGAGTTACTATTCACAGAGTACTATTCACCCGTAAAATATATTTCTTTTCGGTCCAAATTATTTTTGGGTACAATATTAGTCCATGAGGAGATATACTAATTTTTCAGACCATTGGTTGAAGATATAATAGTAAATCAAGATGGACCGCTGGTGGATAGTTATAATAGTAAATCAATATGGATCGCTGGTTTAAAGTTTTAATAGTAAATCAGTATGTACCGTTACTTTAAGTTTTAATAGTAAACCAATATGGACCGTCCGTTTAAAAGTAAATCAATCTGGACCATTCATGAATTAGTTACTATGCAGTCCATTCTTCTATAAATAGAAGCTCATTCCTTCATTATTTCTTACGAATTCACTGAAACTCTAGAGAGAGAAATTATAGAGAAACTAAAGAAAAGTATTCTGCTACTTCTTAACTCTTATATTCAGTTTCTTTTATAGTAAGGGGTATTATTTCTTTCGTATTCATGATGATAACTTATGTTATTCCATTATTTATTATTACATTTGAATAACTCAGATACGTGAGCTACCCTATACTTGGTGAAATTCTTACATTATTTGGTCTTTATTATTACATTGGAATATCCCGTCTGCATGCGTTTCTACGGGACATGGTTCCGATCTTTATTATTCGTTGAATATCCACATGCATGCGTTTTACGCCGGACGGTTCCATTCTTTATTATTCTATTGGAATATCGTATGCATGCGTTTTACGTCGGACACGGATTCTGTTATTTATTATTCTATTGGAATAACCTGCATGTGCGGTCTATCGCATGCCTGGTGATTTCTTTTGTTATTCTATTCTTTATTATACTCAATTGGTTAAAACTTTGACTTCCTTACTCCATGAAATTAGTTGAATATCCTTGATATTTGCGCTTCATCCAGTATCTTTTCATGGAAATATTCTTCTAAGCATTCTTGAATTTTACTCCATAAAGTAGTATCATGTTGACAATTTGGATATTATTGAGTTCAGGATAAATTAACTTATAAATCTTTAAAACTTATTCTTGAACTTGTTTTATTGAATTATTATATCATTGTCATGATGAGTTATTTTGGTTAAAATATATGTTCGATTATAAATTAACTTATAAATCTTTAAACTGATTTGGTATTTTTCATGAAAATGATTTTGTTACGAACATATGAATTAAATATGTTATGTGAAGTTGAAAAATTGGTAAATAGGATTTTATGGCTTGAAAATCCTATATAAGGTATATCTTGATTTTGATGAGTAATTTGATTATTGATGATGAAATCTTATGAGTATGGCATTTTGAATGATCAAATGCATTATTTAGAAAAGTGTAAACAATTAAATTAAATTATTTATAAGTTTAAGGAGTGATTAAAATATTGTTATTATATTAACAATATTAGATTATGATTTTATTAAGTGATTGATAATGTTTAGATAAATTTAAAGTCTTTAATATTTATCCTTGATTTAATTTGACTAATGCTTATAATATTGTCATCATCCTCATGCTTATATTATGTTGAAAGTCATCGTGGCCTGTAGTGTATAGATGGACTTGGTATGATTATGACCGTGGATTATTCGGTAAGATAATCATAATAGTAATATTACAAATGATGTGGAAAAAGTCTTCATTGGCCGTAGTGCATTGATGGAATGATTTTTGGTATGATTATGGCTATGGATTCTCTTTGGTAGTAGTGTAAAGATGAATTATTTTATGGCATGATCGGGACCGTTGATGAAAACACGATTATCTTTGGTAGTAGTGCATGGATAATTCGTGGTCGTGATACTTAAAGAATATCCTTGGCTCGTAGTACATGGATGATTCGATGATGTGGATTAATTATTGGTGAGTCTCAAAGCAATGAAATATTAATTCATGGATGTGATAATAATGAATATCTTTGGTAGTAGTGCAAAGATGATTTAATGATTACTGGCGGGAATTGTGATTTGGTATAACCATGATTTCGATGTTTGGTGATGAAAATTATCTTCGATCACGGGTGCGAAGAAGAATTTAGAATCATAATTGTGATTATGAGTTATTCACATGATGATCGTGGACGGAATTGTTGATTGATGTTATACGGATAAAACATTATTGGTGGACTTTTAACATAGAGAAGATAATAGACCTTACGGTCTATTTGACTCTTCTAATGGATTGCTCGTTCCGCTGCAACTATGGTTGAAAAGTTTTATTATCTTTCATATGTTCTAAATCTTTGATTTATTATTGATGAAAGCTATTGATAATTAGTTATCTTTAGTTATGATATTCTTTACTGGGCTAGTTGTGCTCACCATTCTGCTTCACAATTTCTTTCAGGTAATAAGAGTGTAGCTGGGTCGAGCGGGGGTATTAAGAGGATTAGAGCGGTGGTCTCTAGCTGTGGAGGTTCTCCCTAAACAGTATAGAAAAGTGTGTTGTATTCTATACATCATTTAGTAGTTCTATTTGGTGAATCATATAGGGAGAAGTGAACCCAACGTTGGAAGGGTGTTTTTGCCACTATCATACAAGATGTCTAATGACATGCAGCCTCGTGTTATCATAAGACATGGTTGTGTACATCCACTTGCTGAGTATATCTACGAGCACTACCTATATGATCTTGGAGTATATTTGAAATATAATTTTCACTTGGAGACAACGGAGATAATTATATGTCAAGAGAAGACTTACCATTGGAAAGAAGATGATAGTAATCTTCTTGTTTTTCTTTGGGGACTTTTGGGTCAACCAAGGATAATTCTGTGGACATATGATATCTATCATAACCTGGATGCATGGACTCCCATGTACGAAGGTTTCCTTGAAAACTTCCTAAAGATTTTAGTTTCTAAGCAGCTTTTTGTTGTATTTTTTATGTAAAGTACCATTGTAAGGTTGTGGTCGAGGTACCATGAGAGTTACATACATCTGTATTAAAACTCATATTAAACTATGGTCGTATTTTATATGACAGCTCAACAGTTGTATAAATGATGTTATATTTGAATTTTGTACCATGTATCTGGCGACTCGGAATGGGTGATGTATACCTAATTTTGGGGGAGTCACAAGTCCTGGAATGCACCGAAGTCGGACTCTCCGTAGGGGACGCCGTCTTTCGGTGGAAAGCTGATAGGTATCAATGTGAGGTGCTATCCAAGTAAAGGGATTAGAGTCACAGTTGGTATCAGAGCTTAGGGATATGGTCGCTGGCGTAGCTAAGAGTCTAGAACTAGGAGGGGAGAGACGAGTTATATACTTCGCTAGTGTGCGACTTACCTAAGCTGAAATTGTTTACTTGATAAGTTGACAAATTATGATATGTCAATTAACCTTTGTTTTGAAGCTATATTCTAGAATGATATCTGAAATACAGGAGATGAGAAATGAGAAAATCATGATAACAAGGAAATTACCGGGAAGGTACAATTTGAAAAAAAGAAAGGTATTCTCATCTCTTCGAATATCAGGAACGTACGTAAATTTCGAGGGTGAAATTTCATAAGGAGGGGTGATTGTGAGACCCTGAATTTTATGAAATAAAAGTATTCAATTTTTCTATTTTGGTAAATAGTTAAATTGATAAAAGTTTAAAGAGGGTAATATGTGAATTTTTTTTTTGCAAAGTAAGCAAGTTGATATAAAATATTCGTTTTGTCGGGAAATATTCAATTAGTCGGGGAATATTCTTTTTATCGGGGAATATTCGTATGACGGTACAATCATTGGTGGATCCCACAATAGAATTATTGTCGGATTGAGAAAACGACAAAAAATACTTTATGAAAATAACAGCGGAAGTTTTACCGTTAACTGTTGAAACACCCAGTGTTAAAAGTATAGTAATATGCATGGTTGCATAGTAGTACACGGTATTGATTATTGATACTTATGTGAGAAGTCACTCAGTATTGTTCAATCGGGTATTCGGAACACTTTTCATGTCTGAGTTACTATTCACGAGTAACTATTCATGAGTTACTATTCATGAGTTTATTTTTCACGGAGTACTATTCACCCGTAAAATATATTTCTTTTCGGTCCAAATTATTTTTGGGTACAATATTAGTCCATGAGGAGATGTGCTAATTTTTTAGACCGTTGGTTGAAGATATAATAGTAAATCAATATGGACCACTGGTGGATAGTTATAATAGTAAATCAATATGGATCATTGGTTTAAAGTTTTAATAGTAAATCAGTATGTCACTTAATTACTTTAAGTTTTAATAGTAAACCAATATGGACCGTCTGGTTTAAAAGCAAATCAATCTGGACCGTTTCATGAATTAGTTCTTATCGATCCATTCTTCTATAAATGAAGCTCATTCTTTCATTATTTCTTACTTAATTCATTGAAACTCTAAAGAGAGAAATTATAGAGAAACTATAGGAAAGTATTCTCGCTACTTCCCTACTCTTATATTCAGCTTTTTTTTTTACGGTGAAGGGTATTATTTCTTTCAGTATTCATGAAGACAACTTCGTTATTCCATTATTTATTATTACATTGGAATAACTCAGATACATGAGCTACCCTATACTTGGTGAAATTCTTACATTATTTAGGTCTTTATTATTCTTTGGAAATATCATATGCATGCGTTTCTGTGGGACTTTGTTCCAATCTTTATTATTACATTGGAATATCCTCGTGCATGCGTTTTACGCCGGACTGGTTCCATTCTTTATTATTCATTGGAATATCATATCGTGCATTTTACTGGGACTGGTTCCGTTATTTATTATTCATTGGAATAACACGCTGTGCGATCTCATCGAATGCCTGGTGATTTCTTTTGTTATTACATTCTTTATTATACTCAATTGGTTAAAACTTTGACTTCTATACTCAAACTTTTGTCAAACTGTACAAAAACTAGGCTAACCGATTAGTAGCAAATACGAGATTGGCGCCGGGTGCGAATTCTGCTTATTTGGTAGCGAACCTGGCCATGGCTATGGCTAATTTTGACGCTTAGTATGAATTTCGAATATTTGGGGCTCCATTTTTGGTATTTGGGTACCGAAACTCTGAGAACCCAACCACGAGGAACAGAACAACTAAATTTCTGTCTATAACTTAATTTTTAACACTAATTAACATGCATAACTTCATCGTAAACTACATATAATCGTTAACAATCATCCATATAACAATTACCAACAATTAAACAACTACTTTAGAAAACTTAATTCTTTGACAACATTGTTTTAAAGAAAAACTCCATTGTTAACGTTGTTTAACACTGTAATATCAATAATAACCCAAACTTGATTACTTTAAAGCATAATTCTCTGAAATTCATACCCAATTAATATACATAAGCTTCAATTTCACAATTAGCATACAATCACATACTAATTTTGTTATACTCCAAAACATGTTCATGTTCATCCTCATATATCCACTGTAAAACCAATTTCGTTTTTCTTTGAATGTATTTGTAAACTACAATCATATATATATGCTAGTTATTATCAAAACATATGGTTTCATCATCAATTAGTAAAACATATGGATTCTGTAAAATTTTTTGTAAACATATTATACCTCAAAGGAGTGAATTTCAAGAACACAGAGATTAAGGAATTATACTGTAAAAGATATATGTTAAGATTATAAAACATACCTTTTGTTGCTTTGAAATTACTTGCTAATCACTAAGAAACGTTTTGGAATTATAGAACCCTTTCTCTCAATTTTCTCTGATACTTCTCTCTCAAACCCTCTATAATTCTTCTTCTCAGAAAACTTCTATTTTTCTTCTTAGGCTTAAGCCAAATGCATTATACGTAAACTAAAACTAACCCAAATGCACGTCTTATTCAAACGTTTAAAACCGACACTACTAATGGCCTTATTAATTCAGCGGTTACCATAATTATTATATATTATTTATATTTTATTTAATTTAATTTATATTACTAATAAATCAAATTTAAAAATCCAAAAGCCATAGGGCTTTGTTTGGCAAAATGCTTTAAAATTAAAGACTTAATATATTTAAGCCTTGTTTGGCAAGATAAATTAAAACTACTTTAATTTATTTTAATAACTACTTATAATATAGTTATTTGTCACACTTCTAATTAATTAAGTTTTCATACTTAATTTAATTAATACCAATAACAATTCATTGCATAATATAATAATTTATTTAATCATTATAAACCTTCTAACTTAATTATTAAATTAAATTAGATTACTATCTCAAAATAATTACTTTCCTTAACTCATTAATTATTTATTAAACAAATAAATAATCAAATCACATCAAATCAATTAAACAAATACTTATTCAACGATAAACACATCCATTGAATATTTATATAATTTAATAAATATTTAAATATTAATTAAAAATCTGGATTGTTACATCATTCCCTCCTTATAAGGATTCTGTCCTCAGAATCACAACTCAAGCCACTCATTTGTTACAATCTTCCCTACTTACAAAGATTCTATCCCCAGAATCGAAGACACAAATTAAACAAATAACTCAGAGTAATCTTTCATCATTTTATCTAAATATAGCTTATATATTTCCTACTACATTCATTACTTTAACAAATTGTAGGTTTCATTTCATAACTTTCACTTGATCTCAATATATTCTAAGTATTATATATCTTTTAACCCATTTATTTCCTTTTCTAAGGATCGTTATCATCAACACTCAGGATATTACATTCACCCTTTCTTCTAAGAATTTCGTCCTCAAAATTTTATTTATTAATCTTTATTCATTCAATCTATCAGAATAGATTTTATGTCACTACTTCATTCATTCATTGGTTTCTATAACCACTTTCTTTCCGCAAAGATCATTCTACAATTATTAACTTTTCTATTAAAAGTTTTACATTATTCTTTGATAACTCATATCCTTCTCACTTCAAAATCTCTTTTCTCACTTATTCAACATATTCATCATCATTCAAATTATGTCGCATTCTCGACTCACTTCTTTCTAAGGAATATCATCCTTACCACATTCACCTTTTAGAATATAAAGAATCTTCCACAATTGCTCAATAATTAGGAAGCGATATGAATAACAGGAATTTAAAAGATTTCAAATCATGCTGAGGTTCATAAGACCACGAACTATGTCCACAGTTGCAAGTAATCTTTTAACTTCAACTTTAACAGTCATAAGACTATAAGGACCCCTGTACTTAGGGTGTTAAGCCCTTCGTACGATGTATTGTGCACAAACATTTAAACGCTATGTGTATGTCCATAGTTATAAGTAATCTTTCAACTTAAACTTTAACAGTCATAAGACTATAGGGACTCCTCGTACTTAGGGTGATCAGCCCTTCGTACAATGTATTGTGCACAAACATCTCAACGCCTCCGCGTAATCCCCTATAAAAGGGTTGTTCATCTCAGCTTTTCAACATCTGAATCCGCACCAAAACAATTTGGTTTAGCATAACTTCTCAAGAAACTCTTGAATTTCATGAACATCTTTCAATATTTGTCTAGCTGAATCAAATAGCATAGACCTCTACAACAATTCGGACATCAACCAAAATATACACATACATACATATGTATTCTCATATCTCAAAGAAATCTCAAAAATCTTTTTATGACGTCATGATACCGAACTGTATTTACAGTTCGTTAAGGATTCCGTCATTTGGTGATTTTATCATACTACATCATACCATAGTAGGCTGACGATCCTTAGATCACATCCAACACTAGGTAATACTGCATTAATGACTCCATCATTTTTATCTTCTTTGAACCAGGTTAAATGATGCATTAATGATATAAAATACATTTTGATATATTGCAAATTATTTTTGTCTAGCCGAAACAATTAGCATAGACATACGAATAACAGTATTGTTGTTAAAACTCATTGGTTCCATCATTTGATCTAATGTTTTTCAAGAAAATAGAAGTATAAACATCAGCACGATGTCAATAAATTTCGAAAGTCTAGCATAGCTAATAGATTTAGAATACCTATGCTTCCACCATCAACTCCACTTTCTGTAATGATCCATTGCTTAAAAGATCTATATATTCCTATCATCCTCAATACTACATTCATAACTTATCTATACCCAGTTCGTCAAACTTACCACACGTTATGAGTTCAGGAACTTGCCACAATCATATGAGTTTAAAAACTTATCCTAGTCAGACCATAGACGTCCATTCGCTGAGGGGCTCAAAAACATACCATATAATTATGAGTCATGAACCTACCATAAGTATGAGTTTGAAGAACTCGCACTTAACCTTATAATATTCTCTAACTATACTCTACCTATCTGTTATAAACATGAGAAAAGAATCACCTTCTCAACAGGCATATAGCAAATAGCGCGACACAAACATTCTAATGATTATCAATGTGATAAATTGAGTATAAGCACAAAACCCTCGCCCATACAAAGATTTGTACAACTCAACCACCACCTGAGTCCTCAATTGAAATCCCTCCTAACTTTATCTTGCTTATAACTTGCTCTTTGCTCGATACGAATTCCTCGTATCACATTATCTATAACTCCTCATGAGTTTATCTCGTACTATCATAGTACACCATCTTCATTGCATTAAGCTATAATTATTCAAACATTACATACCATCTTTCTTTTATAACTTCAACTGATCACGTCGTGATCTTATTCTATAATCATCTCTCTTAAAATTCTTTTGTTAACTCATGATCGTTTTGTTTTACGATCCCCATTCTTTCATCATTTACGACATTATTTGTTATCTTGGCTTTTGGAGTTAGGAAACTCCCATTTCCTATCTTTATATCTCTTAGATTCTTCTTTGAATCTTCTTGTTTATAAAAAAAAAAATCTTCCTTTAAGAATTTCTAACTGCAGTTACATCGCTCAAAATTTCATTCGAGTTCTATACTTTCATCATACGTATCCATTTCTACACTTGGTACACATCGAGTCTCTAACAGTTTCAATATGGTACGCTGAGTGGTTTCCCACAAACAACCAACAAACTAGGTTCCAAGTTACTAGTTTGTATATACCTCCGCTCTATGAAGGAATCGTTTAGCCCAGATACCATACATCAACTACTAAAGAGTACAATTGCACCATACTCTCTATTCTTAACTTCTTTATCATTCTCTTTTTATAGACATTGTCTATTTATTATCACCTTACATCCTTATTATTGGAGTTGGGTAACCCCACATTCATAATCCTTATAACTCTGCGAGATTCTTCTTTGAATCCTTTCACGCATGTTTTAATCCCTTATTGTTCAAACTCAATTTGAGCTTATTCGTTCCTTATTTTCACCTCTCTTCTCTAAGGTTATAGCCTAAGGTACTCTTACCTAAGGTTTCTAACCTATCAGCTTTGATACCAACTGTAACGACCCCAAAATCCATACAAATTAAATCTCGACTCCGGTCGTTAACAATACATTAAATCTCTAATTTTACATCATTACTCGATATTAAAAACACTAAAATTGCGGAATATTTAAATCGTTTATACATTTCCTTCTTTCTTGCCCTGAATCGCAACCTTTACATTACATCTCTTTGATTCAATCTTATATCATGAATCGTTACAACAAAATGACTATACAAAGTCTTACATCATAACTAAGTATCCATATACATTGGATAACTCAACTTATAATTCAACAACATGTTACGTTCAAAATATGAAATACATTTCTCATAAAACATAAGTAATCTTCATGAATATAGATCTCTATAACTCACTTAGCACATATCTTTACCTTAAAATCTTGACCTGTAAAAGTGGTTATTTGCAAGAGTGAGCTCGACAGCCCAGTAAAGTCTAACAGTTTTCATGCATCACATAGCACATAATAACATGCTCGATATATATCTCATTAAAGTAACATAGCATACATGCTTTTAATTCACATAGAAAATATAAAGATTGAGTTCCTTACTCAATCATCATTACTTAGCCAAAACAATGCAGGCATATATTGACTTTAACATTTCATGATTTCAACATGCATAACATATCATGTAATTTAAAACAGTTCATCAAGTCCACGTAGAAAATAGGAACCGAACGACTTGCCTTGATCGTTGTTTACCAATAATAGATTAACAGCTTACAGTTATCTGCACTTCATGTGCCCTACACAATTATATAATCATACACATCAACTATTAGTCACATAACAACACATAGTAATTGTAATGTAAACTCTACTCCACATCTCATAATCTTTCTTATTAATTAGCACACAATGTTCAATTAGATTGTGTTAACTCACTCTATTTCTTCTTAGTCAAACTCGAAGTTCATTCAAGTGCTTAAGTCGTGCTAGGACTACTTATTGGTTTTATGTTAAACCCATTTCATATCATATAATATTTATTTCAATTGAATTGAAACACTTTTTAAGTTCGTTAACACTTGGCACTGCGTTTTGAGCGTTCATTCATCGCCACACCTTGGTTTTGCCTCTCTTGTGTATGCTTACTATGCTTCAATAACTTATCTAATACATCATTTATTAATTTTAAGCATCATTATATTTACTAACATTCATGTTTTATAACTTAGGACATCATCTTTTATGGTCAAGAGCACTACACATGCATATGTGCATGCCCGACGCCCTCTGATTGCCCCCCAAAACATAACAGTCCTAAAGATGACCATTTTTACTACTGTTATAGACCTCTAATTAACGAACTTAAAGCATGAACGTTGTAGGTCTATTCATCCTCATTCTGGATCATCTTGAATCAACTCAATCGAAGTTCGTATGAGAAAGTTATGGTCGTTTTACTACAGGAGGACAAAACTGTCCGACTCAAACTTTTGTCCCCGCGCTGCGGCGCGAAAACTAGGCTAACCAGTGGCGTCGTAGTGCGAGATTGGCGCTAGGGCGCGAATTTCAGCTATTTGGGTGCGAATTTTGGTATTTGGGCGCTGAATTTCGACATTGGGGCTCCATTTTTTGGCGCTAGGTGTCAAACTTGCGAGAACTCCAACCACGAAGAACAGAACAACTAAATTTCTGTCTATAACTTGATTTCTAACACTAATTAACATGCATAACTTCATCGTAAACTACACATAAACGTTAACAATCATCCATATAACAATTACCAACAATTAAACAACTACTTTAGAAAACTTAATTCTTTGAAAACAACATTTTAAAGAAAACTCCATCATTAACGTTGTTTAACACTGTAATATCAATAATAACCCAAACTTGATTACTTTAAAGTACGATTCTCTAAAATTCATACCCAATTAACATACATAAGCTTCAATTTCACAATTAGCATACAATCACATACTAATTTTGTTATACTCCAAAACATGTTCATGTTCATCCTCATATGTCCACGGTAAAACCAATTTCGTTTCTCTTTGAACGTATTTGTAAACTACAATCATATATATATATGCTAGTTATTATCAAAACATATGGTTTCATCATCAATTAGTAAAACATATGGATTACAGAAAATTTTTGTAAACATATTATACCTCAGTGAGTGAATTTCAAGAACATAGAGATTAAGGAATTATACTGTAAAAGATATATGTTAAGATTATAAAACATACCTTTTGTTGCTTTGAAATTACTTGCTAATCACTAAGAAACGCGTTTTGGAATTACGAGAACCCTTTCTCTCAATTTTTCTCGATACTTTCTCTCAAACCTCTATAATTCTCCTTCTCGAGAAAACATCTATTTTTCTTCTTAGGCTTAAGCCAAATGCATTATACGTAAACTAAAACTAACCCAAACGCACGTCTTATTCAAACGTTTAAAACCGACACTACTAATGGCCTTATTAATTCAATTGTTACCATAATTATTATATATTATTTATATTTTGTTTAATTTAATTTATATTACTAATAAATCAAATTTAAAAATCCAAAAGCCATAGGGCTTTGTTTGGCAAAAATGCTTTAAAATTAAAGACATAATATATTTAAGCCTTGTTTGGCAAGATAAATTAAAACTACTTTAATTTATTTTAATAACTACTTATAATATAGTTATTTGTCACACTTCTAATTAATTAAGTTTTCATACTTAATTTAATTAATACCAATAACAATTCATTGCATAATATAATAATTTATTTAATCATTATAAACCCTCTAAATTAATTATTAAATTAAATTAGATTACTATCTCAAAATAATCACTTTCCTTAACTCATTAATTATTTATTAAACAAATAAATAATCAAATCACATCAAATCAATTAAACAAATACTTATTCAACGATAAACACATCCATTAAATATTTATATAATTCAATAAATATTTAAATATTAATTAAAAATCTGGATTGTTACAGGTGCTATCCAAGTAAAGGGATTAGAGTCACAGTTGGTATCAGAGCTTAGGGATATGGTCGCTGGCGGAGATAAGTGTCTAGAACTAGGAGGGGAAAGACGAGTTATATACTTCGCTAGTGTGTGACTTACCTAAGCTGAAATTGTTTTACTTGATAAGTTGACAAATTATGATATGTCAATTAACCTTTGTTTTGAAGCTATATTCTAGAATGATATCTGAAATACAGGAGATGAGAAATGGGAAAATCATAATAGCAGGGAAATTACTGGGAAGGTACAATCTGAAAAGAAAAAAAATATATTCTCATCTCTTCGAATATCAGGTACGTACGTAAATTTCGAGGGTAAAATTTCATAAGGAGGGGTGATTGTGAGACCCTGAATTTTATGAAATAAAAGTATTCAATTTTTCTATTTTGGTAAATAGTTAAATTGATAAAAGTTTAAAGTTAAGGGTAATATGTGAATTTTTTTTTTGGCAAAGTAAGCAAGTTGATATAAAATATTCGTTTTGTTGGGAAATATTCAATTAGTCGGGGAATATTCTTTTTGTCGGGGAATATTAAATATTTGGCAGTACAATCATTAAGTGGATCCATAACAAAATTATTGTCGGATTGAGAAAGCGACAAAAATACTTTATGAAAATAACGGCGGAAGTTTTACTGGTTATTTGTTGAAACACCGGTGTTAAAAGAAATGCGATGTCTGGCGTGGTTGAATAGTAGTACACGGTATTGATTATTGATGTTTATGTGAGAAGTCACTCAGTATTGTTCAATCGGGTATTCGGGACACTTTTCATGTCGTAGTTACTATTCACGAGTAACTATTCACGAGTTACTATTCACGAGTTTATTATTCACGGAGTACTATTCACCCGTAAAATATATTTCTTTTTGGTCCAAATTATTTTTGGGTACAATATTAGTCCATGAGGAGATGTGCTAATTTTTCAGACCGTTGGTTGAAGATATAATAGTAAATCAATATGGACCATTTGGTGGATAGTTATAATAGTAAATCAATATGGATCGCTGGTTTAAAGTTTTAATAGTAAATCAGTATGGACCGTTACTTTAAGTTTTAATAGTAAACCAATATGGACCGTCCGTTAAAAAGTAAATCAATCTGAACCGTTCATGAATTAGTTACCATGCAGTCCATTCTTCTATAAATAGAAGCTCATTCCTTCATTATTTCTTACGAATTCACTGAAACTCTAGAGAGAGAAATTATAGAGAAACTATTGAAAAGTATTCTGCTACTTCCCTACTCTTATATTCAGTTTTTTTTTATGGTAAGGGGTATTATTTCTTTTGTATTCATGAAGAGAACTTCTGTTATTCCATTATTTATTATTCTGTTTGAATAACTTGTATACGCGGGCTACCTTATACTTGGTGAAATTCTTCTGTTATTTCAGTCTTTATTATTCTGTTGGAATATCTTGTGCATGCGTTTCTGGGGACTGGTTCCGATCTTTATTATTCTATTGGAATATCTTGTATGTGCGTTTTACGTCGGACCTGGTTCCATTCTTTATTATTCTGTTGGAATATCATGTCTATGCGTTTTACGTCGAACCTGGTTCCGTTATTTATTATTCTATTGGAATAACCTGCCTGTGCGGTCTATCACATACCTGGTGATTTCTTTTGTTATTCCATTCTTTATTATACTCAATTGGTTAAAACTTTGACTTCTATACTCCATGAAATTAGTGGAATATCTTTGATATTTGCGCTTCATCCAGTATCTTTTCATGGAAATATTCTTCTGAACATTCTTGAATTTTACTCCACAAAGTAGTATCATGTTGACAATTTGGACATTATTGAGTTCAGGATAAATTAACTTATAACTCTTTAAAACTTATTCTTGAACTTGTTTTATTGAATTATTATGTCATTGTCATGATAAGTTATGTTGGTTAAAATATATGTTCAGTATGGGACTATATTCTGCCTAATCCCAGAAAAGAATAATTTTTGGGACTGATTTGGTATTTTTCATGAAAATGATTTAGTTACGAACATATGAATTAAATATGTTATGTGAAGTTGAAAAATTGGTAAATAGGATTTTATGGCTTGAAAATCCTATATAAGGTATATCTTGATTTTGATGAGTAATTTGATTATTGGTGATGAAATCTTATGAGTATGGCATTTTGAATGATCAAATGCATTATTTAAAAAGTGTAAATAATTAAATTAAATTGTTTATAAGTTTAAGGAGTGATTAAAATATTGTTATAATATTAACAATATTAGATTATGATTTTATTAAGTGATTGATAATGTTTAGATAAATTTAAAGTCTTTAATATTTATCCTTGATTTAGTTTGACTAATGCTTATAATATTGTCATCATCCTCATGCTTATATTATGTTGAAAGTCATATGTGGCTCAGAGTGTATAGATGGACTTGGTATGATTATGACCGAGGATTATTCGGTATAATCATAACCGTAATGTTACAAATGATGTGGCAAAAGTCCTCATTGACGTAGTGCATTGATGGGAGTTTTTTGGTATGATTATGGCTATGGATTCTCTTTGCCGTAGTAGTGCAAAGATGAATTATTTTATGGCATGATCGGGATAGTTGATGAAAAAACACGATTATCTTTGGTAGTAGTGTATGGATAATTCGTGGTCGTGATACTTAAAAATATCCTTGGCCTATAAGTGCATGGATGATTCGATGATGTGGATTAATTATTGAGCTGAGTCTCAGCAATGAAATATTAATTCATGGATATGATAATAATGAATATCTTTGGCCGTAGTGCAAAGATGATTTAATAATTACGAGCAGGAATTATGATTTGGTATAACCATGATTTTTGATGTTTCAGGTGATGAAAATTATCTTCGTCTTGGGTGCGAAGAGGAATTTAGAATCACAATTGTTATTATGAGTTATTCACATGATCGTGGACGGGAATTGTTGATTGATGTTACACGGATAAAACATTATTGGTGGACTTTTAACATAGAGAAGATAATAGACCTTATGGTCTATTTGACTCTTCTAATGGATTGCTCGTTCCGCTGCAACTATGGTTGAAAAGTTTTATTATATGTCATATGTTCTAAATCTCTGATTTATTATTGATGAAAGCTATTGATAATTTAACTATCTTTAGTCATGATATTCTTTATTGGGCTAGTTGTGCTCACCCGTCTGCTTCACAATTCCTTTCAGGTAATAAGAGTGTAGCTGCGTCGAGCGGGAGTATTAAGAGGATTAGAACGGTGGTCTCTAACTATGGAGGTTCTCCCTAAACAGTATAGAAAAGTGTGATGTATTCTATACATCATTTAATAGTTATATTTGGTGAATCATATAGGGTGAAGCGAACCCAACGTTGGAAGGGTGTTTTTGCCACTATCATACAAGATGTCTAATGACATGCAACCTCGTATTATCATAAAACATGGTTGTGCACATCCAGTTGCTGAGTATATCTATGAGCACTACCTATATGATCTTGGAGTATATTTGAAATATAATTTTCACTTGGAGACAACGGAGATAATTATATGTCAAGAGAAGACTTACCATTGGAAAGAAGATGATAGTAATCTTCTTGTTTTTCTTTGGAGACTTTTGGGTCAACCAAGGATAATTCTGTGGACATATGATATATATCATAACCTAGACGCATGGCCTCCCATATACGAAGGTTTCCTTGAGCACTTCCCAAAAATTTTAGTTTCTAAAACAGTTTTTGACTGTACTTTTATGTAAAGAACCATTGTAAGGTTGTGGTCGAGGTACCATGAGAGTTACATACATCTGTATTAAAACTCATATTAAACTATGGTCGTATTCTATACGACAGCTCAACAGTTGTATAAATGAAGTTGTATTTGAATTTTGTATCATGTATCTGGCGACTCAGAATGGGTGATGTATACCTAATTTTGGGGGCGTCACAAAAATATATATATATATATATATATATATATAAAAGCGAAAAACGCACCGAATGTAAAATCCAGGCTCATCGAACAGAGTTCGACAACAGTTCATATATATATATAAATATATATATATAAAACAATTAAACGCACCAGATGTAAAATTCAGGCTCATCGAACAGAGTTCGACAACAGTTCATATATATAAGTATATATATATAAAAGCGAGTAAACGCACCGGATATAAAATCCAGACTCATCGAACAAAGTCCGACAATAGTTCATATATATAAGTATATATATATATATATATAAGCGAGTAAATGCACCGGATATAAAATCCAGGCTCATCGAACAAAGTTCGACACACAGTTCATATATGTATATATATATATATATATAAACATAAAAGCAAATAAACGCTCCAAACCGAAGTCTAGGCTCAATCGAGGCATAACTCGATAATGTTAGTCCATATATATAAATATATATATATATATAATATATATGTATATACAAACTGAAATAAAACCATGGACCAAAATCCAGGCAAACGCACGCAGCACGACTCTCAACGTGAAGAAGGGTGTGTGCAAAGACGAAGAGAAAGAGTTTAAAGTGTGTGAGAAGGCTTACAGTGGGCTGCTAAAGAAGACTTCTATATCTTTAAAGTGGGTAAACACTGGCTTTTGTGGGTACAAAAGTAGCTATATATGAGCTCACAGGTGTTTAAAATGAGAAAATATAAAAGTATGGGGTTAGTACAGAGCAAATTGGGCAGGGCTTCCTCGCCGTTTTCTCTTGCAGAATGGCCACCCAAGCCCTCTATTTATAGAGGGTGGAGCTGCAGGTGTACTGGAGGCTGGACCGCAGGTGTACCAGAGGCTACCCGGGTTGCCCCGGGTTTCTCGGGTCGGGTCGTCACATAGTAAGTGCACTCGGGCACTGTAATGTCCGGTCGAACTTTCAGAAGTGTAATCCGGGCATCCGATTGAGGTATATAGGACCTATTTCGGACCGCCGTTATCGAGAGTTGTACAATGGCATGGGATTAGAGTTTGTACGAAGTCATTGAAGACGGGACGATGCCCTCCGGTCTTCAAGCTTCAAATTCCATCCGTTACCCCGCACAATAGTTACTCAGGATTGGTTTTCCTTGATTCTTGTGGGACATCGTTGTGTAGAGATGTGTATAAAATGTTGAGACGACGTGACGTGGCATCGTGTTGGCGACATGACGATGTTGCCCTTCACCGGTGTTATCGCCGATTTGGGCTGATACAGCAGACGTTGCTCAGGGCTTCGCTGAGATTGGATTGCTGCAATTATTGAAGGTCCTCAATGTCATCTCTGAGGTGTGCCTGTCCTCCCAGTGTTATCTCTGGGTTGGTACTGAGTATCTCGTTGTGAGCGCCGAGATTGAAGCTGGTTGCATTTGAAATAAGCATTTCCGGGGTTATCGCCGAAACTTCATTCCTTGGGGTGATCACCAAGGTTTGTAGCTATTCCCATGATTGGGACTGAGACAGGATACCTCGGGGTTATCTCCGAGATTAATCGGTCTTCTCCGGTGTGTGTTCCGGTATTGGATCTGCATGTCTCGGGGTTATATTCGAGGTTGGAATTGTTACTCCCGGTGTGTGTTCCGGGGTTGATGCCGAACTTTCGGTAGTATCCTAAATGGATATGAACTGTCTTCCAGGGTTCCCTCTTGAAAGACAAATCTGTCCTCCTGCAATGTTAGTGACAGGTGTACAGAAAATTTTAAGTGTCTACAAACCCATCTAACAACATTACAGTAACAAGATCTGAGTCAGTCAACCATTGTCAGAACTAACTTTCTTGATTTTCTAAAAATTCCAGAAAACCGAAATCGTGATCATCCAAGCTAGTTTGACCATCGATTAAATCAAATACGTATGTTATTTAGGTAATCCATAAGCCTTAATCTGTAGTCCATATATATCATATAACAATCTTGTTACAACAACAGAAACAAAACAATAAACAACTAACAGATCAAAGCCCATGAACTTGCTGTCAGACTGACCTGGGGAAATCTGGGTTACCCAGAAATCTACCGGTCAATGCCGGTCAACGTGGTTTGACCACGTATAACATGAAATATGTTCATGTTCTAACCTCACTACAAGTTCCAGTTTAAATATCTCTTGTCAAACTATAGATTCAAAACTTATAATAAGAAAAATCACAAAGAGAGAAAGATTTGTGGCCACTGACATTCGTTGTCAAACCACCATTATAACTTTTTCCAGATTTTGTAAATCATCAAATCTGAGCCTATAGATGTTATAGATCTAACATCTATCAGCCCAGATCATCATTATATACTACATAGAACATGTTTTAACATTTAAACACAACTTTTAATAGAGGATCGAAGATCAGATTTGGTTTTAGGGTTTATACCTCTTATGAACAATCCTTTGATTCTTGGCTACTGATTTGTTATAGATGTTAGTGGGGCTTTGTTTGGGACTGGTATAGCAATTAATTTCATGGGTCTTGAGCTTGAGAGAATTTGGTTGAGTGTTGGTGCAAATGAGCAAACAAAATATTACTTTCGTTCTCCCAATTTATTTATACAAGTCTTAGATGCATGTAATGGCTTAATGGACTGATTGTTGGCATTATTTAAGTCACAATATCAACATGTTAGGTCACCAACTCCATATTTGGCTAGATACATAAGTAAGCTTGATAAAAAAATACAAAAGGGCATTTTAGACATTAGGCTTGAAATTTTAATGGCACTTTGGTCATTTAGCAAACCCTTAGGGTTTAACCCTAACGTCTTTCCAAAAAAATTAATTTCTAGGTTTTCATTTAGGGTTTAAAATAAAAATAAAATTAGTTTCTAAAAATAGAATATTAGGGTTTTCTAAAATAGTTTAGGTTTCTAATAATATAAAATATAAACATTAGTTTTAAGGTTCACTAATTAGCATTAATATTGCTAAGGTAGTGATTAGGTTCACCGTTAGCAATTAGGTTTTCATTTTTAACAAATTAGGGTTACAAATTTAGAAATTAGGGTTTCTAACAATTAGGGTCCACCAATATTAATTAGGGTTTAAAATAATTAGGGTTTTTCCTAATTAAAATTAAATTCTGCAATACATATCATTATTCATATAACACAGCTACATAACAATCTCAAACTCGTAATTGTGTTTCAAATTAGGGTTTCTCAAATTTAGAAATTAGGGTTCTCAATTAATTAGGGTTCCTAATTAATTAAGATTTTCCATAATTAGGGTTAATATCAATAATACATGAAATTCATAACCTAAAGTAATTACTTGAAAATCTTACAGTCTTATTTGACCATCAAATTAGGGTTTATTAAAATAATACTAGGGTCTTGCATGTTACAATAAAACTATTTCACACATTAACCTTACACATATAACGTACATATTTATAACACCTGAAAAATAATAATATTATATTATTATTCACATTCCTCATTCCAAATCCAGAATTAGGGTTTTAACACTATACACCACAATTTACCAACCATTATCAACATACACAAACAAACAAGTGCATATTTATATTACTTAAATAAAATTAATATTATATTAATATTCTCTTTCCTTGATCAAAATCCAAAATTAGGGTTTGAATTTCATATCCGATTTATCTTGCATATACATACCATTATTAATTAAGTTATAATAATTAGCGAATTAATCTAAAATAAATTTATATAATAAAATAATTATTATACTAATTCTATAATCATTTCACATATTATTTAAATAATATATAATTATATTTTCATGGAAAATAATTAATAAAAATATTTCTACTATACGATTAATTATTATAAGAATATAATTTATAATAATCAATAATTCTAAAATAAAATTTTTTGTAAATGTTCATGTAATAAATATATTTTTATTTATCACATAAATACATATACACATTATCATGGCACATATTCCCCATATTTATTTTAATAAATAAAAAAAATTATACGTAAAATTTCTGATTTATTTGTATAGAAAATATCGGGTTGTTACAATATATACCCAAGAAGAGAAGTTCAAGATCCAATGGATCACTCAGCATAAATCTAGAAAATATTCCACTTTGTAATTACGTAGAATTGATTCTTGATTATTCATTAGAATATCGTAGAAACTTTGTTAAGTGTTGTACTCTTTCATTATTAGATTATCGTGTTGCATAGAATGCGAGAAGACTTGTTAGTTATTAAAGCTTTGTTCAGCTAATTCAAAGTTCCCCGAACTTTGGCATTATTCTATCAAAATAGATAGTATGTTCTTAATGATTCGTATACATTTATTGTATGTCTTAACTTGCGGGGCAAATCTATTGTTTACCCTTGCTAAATAAAACATTTCAGCTAGGAACGAAGAGGCCAGGGGATCAAAGAAGAACAAAGGCAAAGGTAAAGTACTTGATTAGTTGTAATAAACATTATTATTATGTTCTATTTGTGAACCCTTTTTGTATATCTAAAGGGTATGTTTGTAATGTTAAGGTTAGAGAACCTGGGGTAATGTATTTACTATATCATTTAATGAAGTGTATGTTCCTATTTATAATTAAATGGGTAGTTAAATGTTATTTATATTATAAATCGTGAGCACAAAACTCGGGGGTCAGGTAACCCGGATTTGGGGGTGTCACAGGTTGGTATCAAAGCTGTAGGTTATAAACCTTAAGTGGGGTGGGGGAAAACCTTAGGATTATAACCATAAGCGAGATAGAGAAAACTAATTTAGAGTTCTAAGTGAGGGATTGCCGAAGAGCATCAATAATGAGATATGTGGACACATAGTGTGAGAAGTTTGTACTAATGAAGTACTAATCAAGTTATTTAAACCGATTGTAGGATGTTTGGAGAAGATGAAATGAGTGTAGAGATGCTAGCGGCTGTTGCAAAAATGCCAGTAGTCGAGGTGCCAGCGCAAAGCGAATCAGTTGAGAAGGTGGGAGAAGATGAACCTATGATTAATCTGGGAAGCGATCATGACGATTATCCTGAGATGTATCTAAGTGGTGATGAGGACGCAGAGTCCGAAGAAGCTAAGGTGGAGAAAGAGAATAAGATCAAAGTTGGAGAACAAGATCAACTATCTGTAGAAGTTCAAGAACTCTGGAGTAAGGTGTTTCTTTTAGAGGAGTTATGGAAGACAGAGCGAGCGTTATGCGAAATGACTGAAGAACGGAACGAGCTCAAGTCGCGGGTGGAAAGGATGAAGACTGAAGGTGGTGGATCGTTTGAAGGAACAATCAAACAGCAGAAAGGAAAGAAAAAGAGAAAGAGGGACAACGATAGCCCTAATTCTGAAAAGTCAAACTCAAAGAAGTATCAAGCCTGCAGCAAGTGTGGAAAGACTCAGGCAGGAGAATGCATGATGTGGAAGAACGTGTGCTTCAATTGCAAGCATGAAGGACATATTTCCCTGCATTGTCCTAAGCCGAATATGAGGAAGTGTTTTTCATGTGGGCAAACGGGTCATAGATTCCACAAGTGTCCCAGCAAGAAGAAGACTGGTGAAGGGAGTGGTCGGTAGACAACTTTGATATAAGTGATAATATCTTTTGGTAGAAGATTATGATATTAAGGGTTGTAATGTCGAGAACGATGTGTAAACATATGTAAATATATATGTTTATATGAATGAAATCTTTATTTTCTATATGAATATAAGATTAAGATTAATTTGTGTGTTCTTAAAACTCATACTTATGGTAAGTTAATGACTCATAATTATATGAAAAGTTTTGAACCCCTCAGTGAATGGATGCCAAAGGTCTAACTAGGATAAGTTCATACACTAATATAATTGTGGCAAGTTCCTGAACTCATAAGTGTGGTAAGTTTGACGAACTGGGAACAATTATGTAAAAATAGAAAATTGCAACTTTTTGTGTAAAGTTGTGTTGTTAATCCTGATATTATTTAAAAAGGGGATAGTAATATGTGTTAAGTACTAAATGTGATATGAACTATTTGAATAAATATTTGTTTATATATGGGAATTATGTGTTGAATTCTTATTGTGTTAAGAATTTGTGTAGAGAAAGAGAATTAATGTAAGATTTTTATTTAAATCAGATCATGCCGCCTAGACGACAGAATTGAAATCAAAGAATAATGAAGGAGGTCAAGCTGACCCAATGCAAAAATTTGCAAATATGATAGCCGAAGCTATGGGGAATAGAGCTCTAGCAGCAAGAGGAAGAGTGAGAGAACAGATAGCTGATAGATTGGCTAATTTCAAGGACTTTAAGGCGGTGGGACCGCCAGAATTCAAGGGAACCACGGATCCGATTGAAGCCCAAACCTGGATAAGAGAAATGGAGAAAGCATTCATAATTGCGCGTGTGGCAGAAGAGCAAAAGACAACTTTTGCAACTTATCTGATGAAGGGAGAAGATAATTACTGGTAGGAGATGAATCAAGCAAGAGCTGGTACAGCTGTGGTGACTTGGACAAGATTCAAGGAGTTGTTCTTTGAGAACTATTTTTCGCCAAGTATGCAATCCAGGATGGAAGTCAAATTTCTAGAATTGAAACAGGAGAATATGTCAGTTTCAGAATATGCTGCTAAATTCAACGCATTAGCAAGATTTGCACCTCATCAGGTGGATACGAAATGACGAAAAGCAAGAAGGTTTGAGAATGGACTAAAGCTGGGTATATTCAAAAAGGTAGCGGTATTGCAGATCAATACCTTTGCGGCTTTAATGGAGAAAGCGTTAATTACTGAAGGAGGGAGCGAAGCTGCATCTCGATTTCATCAAGAGAAGAAGAAGAAGACAAGTGACAGAGTAAGCAGTGGAGGTAGTAACCCGAACAAGAGAAAGTGGAGCGAGAATACCCAATCGGGTAATAAGACCGAAGAGAATAGGGAAGGGAGGGAACCATGTGCAATATGTGGGAAGAATCATGCAGGAGTTTATCTGAAGAAGAAGGGAGTTTGTTATAACTGCGGACAACAGGGACATATGTCACCCAATTGTCCCAATCCGAAGAAGATACAAGGTTGCTTTGCATGTGGATCGACTGATCATATGGTTCGGAACTGTCCAAAGAGAAATGCGGAGAAGGAAAGTGGCAACAAGGGACCCGGTAGCGAAACCTTGGCGATTCGTGGACCTACACAACCAGGAAGACCAATAGCCCGTACATTCAACACGACGGTGCAGGATGCAGTGGCTACTCAGGAGGTGGCAGCAAGTAATGATTTCGTTTAGAAATTTAATTACGCGAGTAATATGAGTTAGATATTGCTGTGAATTGTTTTCTTTTATGGATCTAAGTCACAGGTTAGAATATAAGACACAAATTAATATTGTGTTGATAATAATGAATTAATGATACAACTTTAAAAGATTGTAGAGAATAAGAAGGTTGTGATTCCGAGGACGAAATCGTTTTAAGGAGGGGTGAATGTGATAACCCGAGATTTTGAATAATACAAATTTATGAATAATTCTTTTTTATTAATATTAATATTAATTATCAATATTGTGTTGTGTATCTGTGATACGAGTCTCGAGATTAGTCAGTTTATGTATTGACTGAGAAATAAGAGTAGAGTTATGCTTAACAGCTTTAGAAAACACTAACCCTAAGCTCGGATAGGGATTCGATAGAAAATATAATTAAAATAATTATATTGATAAGTACGTGTTTGTACTGTTTAGAATTTTGATCGGTTATTGATCGAATAAGGTTTAAATTTTATAAACCCTAATAAGAGATTAGAAATCCTAATCTCAGAATTTTGAAACCCTAACGCACAGTTAGAAACCCTAATTGTATGTCGGGAAACCCTAATTTTAAATCTGGGAATCCTAAACCCTAATTAGGAAACCCTAATCCTAATCGGTAAGCTTAGTATGTTTATTAAACGTTACTATGATTAGGAAAACCCTAATTTAATTAGGAAACCCTAATTGTAATTTAGAAATTTTAATTTTTTTATTAAAACCCTAATTGGAAATTTTAGAAAATAAAGTGTTAAAACCTAAGGGTTAGAACCTTAGGGTTAAACCCTAAGGGTTTGGACATTATCAAGAATGCCCTTAAAATTATTTTGTAAATGACAAAAATGCCCTTTTTATATTCTTTAATTAGTTAACTTGTAAATTTTCCAAGACCTTTAGTTGGTGACCTAATATCTTGACTTTGTGACTTCAAATCTCAGTAAATCAGCTCTTAGATTGACAGCAACATCAGCTATAGATACATTGTATCATATTAGAAAGATTAAAGGGAGAAAAAGTCCACTAAAGTGCTCATTTGTGTACCAACTCTCAAATAACCTCTTTTCTCTCAAAACATATGAAAATACTAAATGTATCAGTCCCAATTACAGTCCTTAGATCACCCAATATCAGTTAGGAAGATCAAGATCAAGATTGGAGCAAGAGAGGTATAAACTCTAATTTATTTTTTGATCTTACATGTTAAGAAAAAAATTGTGTTTATGTGTTTAGATTCATGCTAGAGGATGTTTTATGTTGATCTATGATGATCAAACATAGATCCATAGCATCAAAATGCTTTAAAATGGTGATTTTGAAAAACTATTCAAGAACACAAAAAGTGGTCTGACAACCGAATGTCAGAGGCCACAGATCCTTCCCTGTTTTTGATTTTTGTTGTTTTATGTTTTGGATCGGTAGTCTGACATGAGGACTGTAATCTAGAAGTGGAATCACAACCATTTTATGTCCAGATTGCAAGATATTCATGGTCAAAGTGAGTTGGCCGAGCATGACCAGTCAAATTCTGGGTAACCCAGAAATGGTTTTCCAGAGTCTGACAACATTTTGTAAGGCCACGATCTATCAGATTATTGACATTTTGGTGTTGTTTTTCTAACTAGATTGTAGCTTGTTATATGGACTTTATATCCAGGCCTTTAGATCTCTTAAATAACAAACATGTGGGATGTAGTGAATGGTCAAACTTAGCCATTCGATTATGCATCGCAGATTTCGGAAAATCTAGAAACTCTATGAACAAGTTTTTCGACGGTACCGCCGATCTATTTCATAACTTGTGATTCTGTTGTTGTTGAACTGAGATTTGCTTTGTAAATGTTCTATGATACATGGATTATAACTTTGAACCATTAGATCACATGAAACATAACCAGGACCTAACTTAAAATGAGCTAGAAAGTGACCGGCCGAACTGTTGGGTTTCTAGGAAAACCCAAAAACGCTCTGATAGTAGGTTTGCAAGTCCAGATCTTTTTGTTAGTTTGTTGTATGACCAAGATGATGATTGATTCATGTAGTGTTACATAAACACTACATGATCAGTGTTTAACATTGCCCAGAACATGTATAGATTGGAAATTACAATCCACAAACCATGACCAGTAGAAGCAATCCTATCCCCGATGTTGTTCTTAAGGCTCAAGAACACCTAAGACGACAGAAAGCGTCGCTAAAGGGCTTTAGCGATGGTTTAATTATTTTTATTTTTTAAATTTCTGGAAAATTAATTAAAAATAAAAAATAAATTCAAAAAATTACAAAAATGGTTTTAAAAATTATTTTAAATTCTGAAAAATAACTTTTAATTATTTGGGACATTTTTCATTAATATTTATACTTATTTGGATATTAATGATATTTAATTTATTTAATTAGTGTATTAAATAAATTAGAGTAAAATAATTTTAATATTATAAAAATCATTTTAAATAAGAATAAAGTATTTAAAAATATTTTGAGTTATAAAATATAACTTTTAATAATTTTGGAGAATTTTCATTAATAATTTAATATTAATGATATTAGATTTATTTAATTATTGTATTAAATAAATAAGGTAAAATGATTTTATTAGTTTAAAATTATTTTAAATGAGAATAAAGTGTGGGTGAATGTGTATATATATATATATATATATATATATATATATATATATTACATGTGGAAAGAAATGTGTATGGGATGAAGAAAAAAAGGGGGGAGGTTATTACGTATAATGGAGGTAATAATATTATTATTATATATATATACAACATGTGTGTTTGAAAATATGTGTGTGAGTTTGAAAAAGTGGTGTGCATGGGTGTGTAGAGTATATGATGTGTGTGGTGGGGGGAATATATATATCTATGTGTGTGTGTGTGGCATATAAATTAATGGGTGGGTGTGGGTGTAATACCATGCCGTATAAGGCATGGTAGGTAGATATATATATATATATATATATATATATATATATATTATATTTTATTTAAAGTTTTTGTTTTATTAGAATATTTTATTGCACAATAATGAATAGTAAAATCAAATTTTTAGAAAATTTATGTCGAACGTCGCCCGTGAATTTCTTTACTGTGCAGTCCGTGATTTCTAAATTCAAATAGTATCATTTCCATTCTCCTATAAATAGGATGCTTAGTTAGAACTGAAAATCACACCAGAATCAGAGAATTCTTCTTCTATAATATTGAGCGTATTTCCTTAGAGTTTTAAAAAGCTTTGAGCGTAGAAAACAGTGAAAATTTTCTTCAAGAATATCCCCGCCCTACCAGTCGGAATACTCTTCTTTTTAAGGTAAGAGATATTATTTTTGTTCAGTATTCGTATGAAATAATATTTTCTTCCATACTCTATAGTATTTAAGTAATATTATTTCATTTCAGATTTTGAATTCTATACTCATTTTGTTAAGTTTTGGCTTATATACTCCATGAAATTAGTAGAATATCCTTGATATTTGCGCTTCATCCAGTATCTTTTTATAGAATTATTATTCTGAGTATTTTTGATAAGTTTTAACCTTTTTATGTTGGAGTACTATTCACGGGGTACTATTCCCGAATTATTATGCACGAAGTACTATTCACTCGGTTACTATTCACCCGGGGTACTATTCATAACAAAAATTGATTTTTTTTTGTCCAAATCATTTTTGATACAATATTATTCTTGAATTTTACTCCACAAAGCAGTATCATGTTAAAAATTTGGACATTAATGAATTCTGGATAAATTAAATTATAAATCTTTAAAAATTTAGTCTTCGCTTTCTTTTAATTGAATTCTTATATCATTGTCATCATCATCATGCTTATATTATGATGAAAGTCATCTGTGGCCCGTAGTGCATAGATGGACTTGGTGTGATTATGACCAGGGATTATTCGGTATAATCATGACCATAATGTTACAAATGATGTGGTAAAAGTCCTTTTTGGCCCATAGTGTATTGATGGACAGTTGTTGGCATGATCATGACCATTGATGAAAACACGAATATCCTTGGCCCGTAGTGCATGGATAATTTGTGGTTGTGATACTAATGAATATCCTTGTCCATAGTGCAGGGGTGATTCGATGATGTGGATTATTTATTAAGCTGAGTCTCAGCGATAAAATTGATGATAAACTTTTTAAATCATAGAAGATAGTAGATATCATGCTCTACTTGACTCTTCTAATGGATTGCTTGTTCCCCTGCAATTAAACTTGATGTTTATTAATTTTATCAGTTTAACACTGTTGAAGGCTAACGATAATTTATTCTACATTATCTTAGTCATAATATTTCTTATTGGGTTAGTTAAGCTCACCCTTTGCTTTCATTGTTCTCTTCAGTAAATGAGAATATAGCAGGGACTAGTTGGGGAACAGAGTGACGGTCCAGATGTTTGCATTAGTAGTCCTCACTATTCAGTGAAATAGTGTGATAATAATTATAATGAGGACACATTTTGAGTTTGAATACTGTCTAGAAGAAAATATTTGTACTAAAACTCTCAGCTTATGTTTGTCGTATTTTACATGATATTTGTATAATTAAGTTGTATTTGAATTTTGTACCATGTATTTGGCAACTCAAGATGGGTGAAGTATACCTATTTTTGGGGCGTCACATATCTCATGGGAAAACAGTACCCATGCCGTCGGAAGGTGCCAATCGGTCTCAAGTGTGACATGAACCACACATACAATAAGACCGAGATGCCTGTAAATATCCCTGCTGAATGGGTGTGGCAATACGTGACTGATGAGTGGGTTTTATACCTACGAATCGGTCTATAATCCAAACTTAAACCGTGTTAATTCTTTGTTTTTATGTTTAGTTTTACTTGTTTATTGTTGTTTTGTGTTTAGGTGTGCTGGCATGGCATTTGAACTTAAGAGGTGGTAAATTAGCTAAATTTTGCATGAAAATAAGCAAAAGCTGGACAATAGTTGAAGGGACCCCCGCCGACGAGGGTACCTAGAGAATATAAACCCCCGTCGGGGCGGGGATACGGGAAAATCAAATAGTCTTGTTTCTCTTGTATTGCTGTAGAGGCGTGAAGGGGAGAGATTGGCATGGTCTGGAACTGTGATTGACGTCGAATTACACTGAGAATACGTGTCCTAGGCTGGTTATTAACAAGATACATCAAGGGATATATCAATAAAACAATCAATTAACATTTTGAAAGCATAATTTTGAGCAAGAGCATTGGACAGAAGATTCGAAGAGGAAATTCACGATAATTGCAAATTGAAGCAAGGGAGAAGGGTGGTTTTGGATTCATTCTTTTTCTTTAATTCAATACTTGTAATTGGGATTATGTTTATTTTTATTATTTTAGTTTTTATTTCGTCTATGACGAACTAATTTACTTATTCGGCTTATGATGGATCTTATGGTTGAACAATGATTATATAGCTTTGAATTTCAGTTTAATAATCTATCTTTTAGTTTATCTATAGTGATTTGTGTTTGAATTTATGAATTGCTTGATCACCAATTTTGTGTGGAATTGTATGAACTCGAGAGATGATATACGAATCTAGACTTAGTCATTATAGCATGTGTTCTTGAATTCTGTGAATGAATGGAATCTTGATGAATGTTAGGTTAGAGATATGCTTAACATCGCATGTAATCAGATAGAGAACTTGAATTTAAACCTTCTTTGATTGTAATTCAAATAGAGATATAGTGAATTAGTTGATTAAGGTGTTTAGCTTAATTCTATCTAATTTATGGATTTAAGTTAATATGGTATTAGTGCATCGAGAGGTGGCTAGTTCTACTTGAGTGTTCTTGATTAATAAACTGGGATAGTGCATTAAACTGGAATAGGGTGTAATAATTAGATTGATGCCTAAAGTGAAGTCGTAAGCCTAATTCTCCATCATTTGCTTGAAATTACATCTTTTGAGTCTATTGATTGCTTAGTAGTTATATGTTTATAGTTATTAATAATTATAATCATTGAATTGAATAGTTTAATAAAATTTGGATTAATATAAAGCTGGTAATTGTTAGGATTAATTTCATACTAGTCTCTGTGGGAACGATACTCAACTTATCATTATATTACTTGTTGACCACGTACACTTGCATGTGAGCGTATATAGATTTTACCCAACAAGTTTTTGGCGCTGTTGCCAAGGACTAGTATAGATTTTAGTATTTTGCAATATCAGTTTAATTAGTCCAGTTTTACTTAAACACTTTTCTTTTGTTTTGTTATTTCTATTTTAGGTTCTTGAAGTCAGTTTATGCAAACTCGGTCCAAAAACCCAGATTTACTTCCTTTTAAGGACGATATTGAGAAACGGTTTCAAAGGTTAAGTAAGTGGATTAAAGACACAAGGGAAGACTTTGAGAATTCTGAAAAAGGGGAAATAATGGCTGCTGAAGACTAGAAAACGTTGAGAGATTTTGCTACACCTAAGGTGACTGAGCTTCAATCGAGTATCACCAGGCTAACGATTGTTGCAAATACATTATAAATCAAGCCTGGGACTATTCAAATGATCCAAAACTTAGTTCAGTTTGGGAGACTTGCAAATGATTATCTGAATGAACACTTGGTCAGCTTTTTGGAGATATGTGACACTTTCAGGTACAACGGGGTATCGGATGAAGCAGTCAGACTTCTCTTGTTCCCATTCATACTGCGGGACAAGGCGAAGAGTTGGTTACATTCGCTACCATCGGGATTAATAACTACTTGGGAAGACCTTGCTCAGAAGTTCCTAGCAAAAATTTTCCCACCAGCAAAGACTGCAAAAATGAGAAACGATATTACCATGTTTGAACAGCAGCATGTGGAATCATTTTATGAGGCATAGGAGAGGTACAAAGAATTGCTCAGAAAATGCCCTCATCACGGACTACCCAAACGGCTGCAGATGAACACATTCTATAACGGGTTGAATGGGAATCTAAGGATGAGGAGGCGTATGAGTTAGTTGAAACTATGACAGCTAATAACTACCAGTGGCCTACATCGAGGATGACACATCCTAAGGTAGCTGGAGATTTAGAGGTAGATTTGGGGTAGCAGTGTTGGCGACCTGATTATTGCCTTTATCAAAGAAAATGGATACTCTGGCGGTGCACAAACCACGTAGGTGGCATATGTTTCATGAAGTTATGTGTGGGAGAACATCCTACGAAGCGGTGTGCCATCAACCCAACATCGGTTCGGCCAGGCGATTTCTGATAGGAGATTTCGCAGAATGCGTATCAAAATGCCTACAGCGCAGGGAATAGGAACCATCCTAATTTTTTATAAAGCAACAATCAAAATCAGCAGGCTCCAAGACCTTCATATCCCCCGGGGTTCGAAAATTAGAATCAACAAACAGCTCAGCACCAAGATAGAAAAATAAATTTAGAAGAGTTATTATCGAAATATATAATGAGCAACGAGGCGGTTATGAAATCACAAGCAGTATCCATCAAGAACTTAGAAAATCAGATGGGATAGCTTGCCTTAACATTGAATAATAGACCGCAAGGGACTCTACCAAGTGACACAGAAAATAATCTGAAGAGAAATTATGAGAAGTGTTAGGCAATCACTTTGAGAAGCGGAAAATAACTATATGGGAAAATTACAGAAAATTCAGTTAAAACGGATGACAAAGTTGATGAAAACAAAGTGGTTGAAGAGAAACAGGGTGAGGAAAAGTAAGTTGAACAGACAAAGTCAGATGACAAGCCAGTTGTGTATCCTCCGCCGTCATTTCAGCAAAGAGTCTAAAAACAAATATTAGACAAGCAATTCGTTAAATTTTTAGAAGTTTTTAAGAAACTTCAGATTAACATCCCTTTCGCAGAAGCCTTAGAGCAGATGCCTAGTTATGCCAAATTTATGAAGGGTATTCTGTCTAGGAAAAAGAAGTTAGAGTATTTTAAAACTGTGGCATTAACAGAGGAGTGCAGTGCAGTTCTACAAAGAAAGTTACCGCCAAAGTTGAAAGATTCGGGGAGTTTCACCATTCCGTGCACTATTGGGAACATGGCATTCGAAAAGTGTTTATGTGACTTGGGGACAAGTGTGAACCTCATGCCGTTATCAGCATACACCAAACTCGATTTACCAGCTCCAAACCTGACTAATATAGTTCTAAAGTTGGCGGATAGGTCAGTCACGTACCCAAGAGGCATTGTGGAGTATATTTTAGTCAAGGTGGACAAATTCATATTTCTAGTGGACTTCATAATTCTTGATTTTAAGGAAGATAAAAACATCTCAATCATCCTAGGGAGACTATTTTTGGCTACGGGTAGGACTCTCATCGATGTGCAAAAAAGAGAATTAACCACGAAGGTCCAAGATCAGGAAGTCAAGTTCAACGTGTTCAAAGCTATGAAGTTCCCTACGGATGAAGAAAGGTGTTTTCGGGTGGATGTCATTGATCAGATAGTTAATGAAGACATGGTTAAGAGCTTGGTTAATGATCCATTAAAAACTACACTATTGGGAGATGAAGATTTAGACGATCCAGAATTTGTAGATTATCTGTATATGCTTGATTCGTTGCCACGAGTTAGTAGATTCAAGACACCATTTGAGCCATTACACACAGAAGAGAAAGCCACGGAAAGGATGAAACCTTCATTGGAGGAGCCACATACACTTAAGCTTAAGCCACTTCCTAAACACCTCAGGTATGCATATTTAGGCAATTCAAATACTTTATGTGACGCCCCCAAATTCGGGTATCTTCCAACTCGATAGATGGTGCTACACGGTACTACTAACTATACATTCATTTCATTGAAACGACATCAAAATAAGTGTATTAACTACATTCTTATTACAATCATAATAAATTCATTCCCAGGTTCTAAAACCGAATACATTATTTATTGTTCGTAAGTGTAATACATACACACATACTAGTCAATTACATGATATCTAATTATCCATCTTATCTTTGCCTTTATCTTTCTTAGAACCTTCAGTTCGTTCGGCCTTAGCTGCAATCATATAATTCAAGCAAGAAGTGAGCATAACTAGCTCAGCAAGTCTAACAAAGGATAATATAAATACCACTTCGAGAATTATATGATTATTTTCCATAACTGAACAGATAGCTATGAAGTACTATGAAACATTGACTAGCACTTCTCATAACAACAATTCCAAAGTATATATAACAGATTAGAAATTCTGAACCGATAGAAAGACCATGAACATACTCTTTTCGTTTTCATACATGAAAAGGACATCTCGGCACTAAGGTCGTACATCCAATATTTCTTATGAGCACTTCTAGGTGATCAGCCTATAGTACTCTATGTTGATCAACACTCATCCGTTAAATATATTTACGTTTAAGTTTTGTTCATATACAAACTTACCTTTGAATCTATACCAAATACTTGGCATAGGATAGCGTTAATAGTTCTATATAGAAAGACTTGTAAACAAATCAATCTAACTCTCAAGAATAGTCTAGCCGATTTAAAACTGGCATCGACCCTTTCGTAAAATAATTCATGCATCTCAGAACATGAATAATAGAAAACTTGGCTAACACGAAGGTTAGACAAGTGTTAAGAAAACTAGCCTTTAAGCGACTTCGAATATAATATTCAACAGTTCTCAATCTTTATAAAATCTACATGATATATTCACATAGCACACTATAATTAGCTACCAAACAATCTAATCACATTATTATTACCAACTTATTTCTCTTCTATGTCTTAAAGGAATTTATTGCATTAATAAATGTCAATTCGACTTACTATCCTTCTTTACGGCTTGTTAACGTTCTTACATTATTAACCAAAACTCGACCATCATTGGTGAAGTAACAATGTTGAATACAATTTACTTTCTTACTCTCTACATTCTTTGTTTAATTATTAGTTAAACAACAATAAATTTCTAAGGTCATCACTATATATGTGATATATGAATGGTCTTAACATGTATATGAAGTACATACATGTTTTACTATTTGTTCCCAAACAATTAGGATTACAAAACCTAACTTGTCCAACCTTACTATACAATCGGCGGTGCGGCGCCAGCCTTATACTCACTATTGGCGCTGTGGCGCCAATTAACAATGTGTCCTACCCGGTCTCGGTGCTGCGGCGTGAGATCCTTATACATTAGTGGCGCTGCAACACCACTCTCCAGTAGCTCATGCCCCTTTACCCGGCGCTTCAGCGAGACATTTAATATTGGGGTTGTTGTTGCAGCGCCTCCCCTGAGCTATAGTTGGTTTTGACAGTTTGATTTTTCTACGAACTTTCCAGGCTCATAACTTATTCGTTTTACATCCGAATTGGCTCATTCAAAAGCCATTAGCTCCTAAATCATGTGCACTATGATTTCATCAGAAAATATTTCATTTTTGAATCTTTTAACACATAATTCACCGATTAGTTCATTATTAAGCATTTGTTTAACGTTCGTGAGCATTCATAGCTCATTTTCTTTGTTCTAAGTTAGAATTCGACAATTCTTGAGTCCACGACTCTTGAATACCTTATCTCACGTGATGCCACTGAAAACCATAGTTTCTGAGTTACTCGGCAACTTTTGATGTAAGACCCCGAATTTTATGAAATAAAAGTATTCAATTTTCTTATAATTATTATTTTGGTTATATTGAAATTTTGCAAAGTAAGCAAGTTCATATAAAATATTCGTTGTATCGGGGAATATTCGATTGGTCGAGGAATATTCGTTTTAAAAGGGAATATCCGTATAACGACACCATCATTGCTGGACCCCATAACAGAATAACTGTCGGAGTTAGAAATCGACAGAAATATCTTTTTATAAAAATAATGGCGAAAGTTTTACCGTTAACTATTGAAATACACAATGGTAAAAGTACAGTAATACGCGTGGTTGCATAGTAGCAAACGGTATTGATTATTGATGCTTACGTAAGAAGTCACTCAATTTATTCAATTATTGCTACAGTAGTTGCTGCATAATATCTCTCATATTATTGATTCAATTATTGTCACAGTATCAACTGCATAATATTTTTATATTATTAAATCAATAATTGAGACAACAAAGTTATTCATATTATTATTTGCAAAATTGACAATGTCTAGAAAGTTCTGTCAAGGAGAGGTTTGGTCACCTAATTGCGCGCCAATGGGGAGAAATTCTAATCAGAAAGCCCCCTCTTTCCTAGGAATGATCTGGTTGTTAAATATTATGAGTTATAATATTAATGATGAATAATTGTTTAAATATTAAAATGTGTTTATTAAAGATAAAGGATTTGTGGTAAATATTTATTCAATTTTTTGATATAAATATAGGGATTTGTTATGAGGCGTTTGTTGTAAGTTTGACTTAGTATTCCATGGGAAGATTTACAAATTTTATGGACTGTCGATGGTGGTTTTAATAGTAAGTCAATCTGAACCATTGATGGTGGTTTTAATAGTAAATCAATCTGGACCGTCGGTGGTGGTTTTAATAGTAAATCAATCTGAACCGTTGGTGGTGGTTTTAATTGTAAATCAATCTGGATCATCGGTGGTGGTTTTAAAAGTAAATCAATCTAGACCATCGGTTGTGATTTTAATAGTAATCAATCTGGACCGTCCGTTCTAATAGTAAATCAATCTAGACCGTTCGTGAATTAGTTACTATTTAGTCATTTCTCCTATAAATAGAAGCTTAATTCTTCTTTCATTCTAACCAATTCATTGAGACTCACAAGAGAAACTATAGAGAGAAAAACTATAGAGAATAAGAAGAAGAGTATTCTGTTACTTCACTATTGCAGTATGTAGTCTTTTATTAAGGTAAGGGGTATTATTTCATTTGTATTCCTAAGGAATACTATTTTTTGTATTCATCCTTTAATATGTCGGAATAACCTGTCTACACGGATTACATACCGTATAACAGGTGAAAATCCATTTGTAGTTTCGTATGTTATTTCTTTTCATATTCTTAAATCTAAACTTACTATGGCAAGTATTGCTTCTATAATCCTTGAAATTAGTGGAATATCCTTGAGTTTTGCACTTCATCCAATATTGTTTCGTTGGAATATTGATCTGAACTTTCTTATTAAATATAAATATTTTCACCGTCCGTTCTAATAGTAAATCAATCTAGACCGTTCTTGAATTAGTTACTATTTAGTCATTTCTCCTATAAATAGAAGCTTAATTCTTCTTTCATTCTCACCAATTCACTGAGACTCACAAGAGAAACTATAGAGAGAGAAACTATAGAGAATAAGAAGAAGAGTATTCTGCTACTTCACTATTGCAGTATCTAGTCTTCTACTAAGGTAAGGGGTATTATTTCTTTCATGTTCATAAGGAATACTATTTTTCGTATTCATCCTTTAATATGTCGGAATAACCTGTCTACACAGATTACATACCGTATGACAGGTGAAAATCCATTTATAGTTTCATATGTTATTTCTTTTCATATTCTTAAATCTAAACTTACTATGGCAACTATTGCTTCTATAATCCTTGAAATTAGTGGAATATCCTTGAGTTTTGCGCTTCATCCAGTATCGTTTCGTTGGAATATTAATCTGAACTTTCTTATTAAATATAAATATTTTCACGGGGGTACTATTCATGGGTTACTATTCACCCAATTACTATTCACTAAAATATTATTCACTCGGGAATTCAGGGCATTTTTCATGCCAGGGTACTATTCACGAGTTACTATTCATGGGTTACTATTCACCTGATTACTATTCACTTAAATATTATTCACTCGAGTATGCGGGGCACTTTTCATGCCGGTGTACTATTCACGGGGTACTATTCCTGAAGTACTATTCACAGGGTACTATTCATCGAAAAATTTATTTCCTTTCTGTCCACATTATTTTCGATACATGGATATCATTCTTGAATTTTACTCTACAAAGCAGTATCATGTTGACAATACATTATTGAATTCTGGATAAATTAAATTATAAATCTTTAAAATTTATCTTGTGCTTTATTTTAATTGAATTCTTATATCATTGTCATCATCCCCATGCTTATATTGTGATGAAAGTCATCTTTGGCTTACGTGTATAGATGGACTGTTGATTGGTATGATTATGACCAGGGATCATTTGGTATAATCATGACCCGTAATGTTACAAATGATGTGGTAAAAATCCTCATTGGCATGTAGTGCATTGATGGACAGTTGTTAGTATGATTATGACCAAGGATTATTCGGTATAATCATGACCATTGATGATTACATGAATATCCATGGCCCGTAGTGCAGGGATGATTCGATGATGTGGTTTATTTATTTAGTTGAGTCTCAACGATAAAGTTAATGAAAACCTTTTTAAATCATAGAAGATAGTAGATAGCATGCTCTACTTGACTCTTCTAATGGATTGTTTGTTCCGCTGCAGTTAAACTTGTTGTCTATTATATTCTATCAATTTAACATTGTTGAAGGCTAACGATAACTTAATCTGCTTTATCTTAGTTATAATATTTCTTACTAGGCTAGTTGAGATCACCCTTTTGCTTTCATTATTCTCTTTAGGAAATGAGAACATAGTCAGGACTAGTCGGGGAATAGAGCGATGGTCCGAGATGGTTGTTTTAGTAATCCTCACTATTTAGTGTGATAATAAATGTAATGAGGATTGAATTTGAGTTTGGATATTGTCTATGAGACAATATTCGTGTAAAAACTCTCAGCTCTTGTTGTATATTTAAGTTTGTATTTGTATTCAGTACCATGTATTTGGCGACCCAACATTGACTAGCACTTCTCATTTCATAACAACAATTCCAAAGTATATATAACAGCTTAGGAATTCTGAACTGGTCGAAAGACCATGAACATACTCTTTTCGTTTTCATATATAAAAAGGACATCCCGGCACTAAGGTCGTACATCCAATATTTCTTATGAGCACTTCTAGGTGATCAGCTTACAGTACTCTATGTTGATTAACACTCATCCGTTAAACGTATTTACATTTAAGTTTTGGCAACCTCACGTGCCCATCGAATAATCTATGAAAATACATTTGTTTGTTCATATACAAACTTACCTTTGAATACGCACCAAATACTTGGCATAGGATAGCGTTAATAGTTCTGTATAGAAAGACTTGTAAACAAATCAAACTAACTCTCAAGAATAGTCTAGCTGAGTTAAAACTGGCATCGACCCTTTCGTAAAATAATTCATGCATCTTAGAACATGAATAACAGAAAACTTGGCTAACACGAAGGTTAGACAAGCGTTAAGAAAACTTGCCTTCAAGCGTCTTCGAATATAATATTCAATAGTTCTCAGTCTTTATAAAATCTACATGATATATTCACATAGCACACTGTAATTAGCTACCAAATAATCTAATCACATTATTATTACCAACTTCTTTCTCTTCTATGTCTTAAAGGAATTTATTTCATTAATAAATGTCAATTCGACTTACTATCCTTCCTTACGGCTTGTTAACGTTCTTACGTTATTAATCGAAACTCGACCATCATTGGTGAAGTAACAATGTTGAATGCAATTTACTTTCTTACTCTTTTCATTCTTTGTTTAATTGTTAGTTAAACAACAATAAATTTCTAAGGTCATCACTATATATGTGATATAGGAATGGTCTTAACATGTATATGAAGTACATACATGTTCTACTATTCATTCCCAAACAATTGGGATTACAAAACCTAACTTGCCCAACCTTGCTATACAATCGGCGCTGCGGCGCCAACCTTATACTCACTATTGGCACTGCGGCGCCAATTAACAGTGTGTCCTACCCGGTCTTGGCTCTACGGCGCGAGATCCTTATACATTAGTGGTGTTGTGGCGCAACTCTCCAGTATCTCATGCCCGTTTACACTTGCATGGCTGGCGCTTAACATTGGGGTTGGTGCCTGATGCCTCCCTAAGCCTCAGTTGGTTTTGAAAGTTTGGTTTTTCTACGAACTTCCCGGGCTCATAACTTATTCGTTTTACATCCGAATAGGCTCATTCAAAAGCCATTAGCTCCTAAATCATGTGCACTATGATTTCATCAGAAAATATTTTGTTTTCGAATCTTTTAACACGGAATTCACCGATTAGTTCATTACTAAGCGTTCGTTTAACGTTCGTGAGCGTTCATAGCTCATTTTCTTCGTTCTAAGTCAGAATTCGACGATTCTTGAGTCCACGACTCTTGAATACCTTATCTCATGTGATGCCATTGAAAACCAAAGTTTCCTAAGTTACTCGGTAACTTTTGACTACTAATCCGAGATTTCTATATTTTTAACGTTTCACGCCGAATCTCAGAAATTTCTCCATAACTTTGTTACTCGTGTTCTATACGCCAAATCAAATGGAACAACTCCATTGATTCATCATCTACATCCTAACCAAGCAATATGCACATACCCTAAATGATGGTTTTCAATTTATCCATCAACAACCAAGTTAACGCTTAACGATTTTCTTTTATTATAACTTACTTAAATGCTTACGATTACTAACCATACATGACTTATAATGTTTTAATCCACTATTAGCCATCCTTATTACCACGGAAGAGACATGCTCCACCAATCTACTATTCTCTATGAAACGAAATCAAACAAGATCAAAGACTAACGTTTACGAAATATTACCTTTATGTTCTTCGCATTATTGACTAAACTTGTATGGTTTTCTTTAAATAGCTCTTGATTACTTGTTTCTAGATCTTTCTCTCTCTCAAATTATGTTGGACAAAGTTTGTAAAATAATAAATGACCAAGACTAGCTTTCGTATATAAGCAAACCAAATGGAGGGCAAAATGGTCATTATGTGACCTCCTTACTATTCACACCTCCACAACAACTTAGCCACCAAGTAACCACTTTACTTGGTGGCCAAGTGGCTGGCCCACATGCTCCATGGGTCTCCCTATGGGTTTTATCCATCCAGTGACCTGTCGGTTCGATCCGCGGTTCGGTTTCTTGGATCGAGCTTGATTTAACCTAACATTGGGGCTTAACTTAGGCTTGATTACACAATTCATTGGGCTTGATATAATCCAAGTCCAATTGGATTCTACAAAGTCCTTAAACTTAAAGTCCATTAAGAACTAATCGTATTCTACATGTATAACTCATGTATTCTTTTCGTATAGTATTCGTACGATGTTCGTATTATACGTCATAATATTCTTCATACTATACTCGTATATCACACGTATAATAACCTCAATCATTATACGCACTTCATTTCCTTCTCGGAAAGCACTTTTCCTAACCCTTAGGTTTTAAGTCCGTAGGCAAAAACTTTGTTTGCCATAACTGAAATATTATTGGATATTCCATCTCGTCTTCGTATTCTATCATTATGCGTTTCTCAAAAATTCAAATTTAATTCCTGAGTAGAAATGGATGAATAGTATTTTTACGAAAATTTCTCAAAAAACATTTATTTTCACCTTCGAAATTCAAAACAATTAAACCTAGCACATAGCCAGACTACTAACCACATCCGCATGTTCTAAGTCATAGAACGACCTTCAAACATCATACTCATACAAATAATCAATTAAATTCATTTAATTCAAATAATAAAATAAAATTTAATTCACATAAAGATCCAATTTTCTCGGGCGTTACATTCTCCCTCCCTTATAAGGATTATGTCCCCAGAATCTCGCTATAATTACATAAACAAATGAGGAAAATTCTCCTTTATTTTACTTTCGAGTTCCCACATTGCTTCTTTGGCATTGTGGTTCCTCGAAATCACCTTTACCGAAGGTATTATCTTATTTCTTAAGACTTGCTCCTTCCTATCAACAATTTGAACTGGAAGTTCTTCATACGTAAGTCTTTCTCTATCTGAATAGATTCATACTCTATTACGTGTTTATAGTCCAGTTTATAAGGACGCAAAACTGACACGTGAAACACATTGTGTATACGTTCCACTATCGTTGGTCGAGTATCCATTGAGAATAACATCTCTACCACTTCACTTGGTAACTTAACTTCTAACTCCATTCTCTCCATCTCAGTTATTAACTCATTCTAAGTCGTTAACATTGACAACTTTTCTCTACCCTTCCTACTTAGCACATCGGCTACAACATTTGATTTCCCCGGATGATATAAGATATCACAATCATAATTTTTTATCAACTCTAACCACCTTCTATGCCTCATATTCAACTCCTTCTGTGTGAAGATATATTTCAGACTTTTATGGTCCGTGTATATCTCATATTTCTCCCCGTATAAATAATGTCTCCATATTTTTAAGGCAAAATCTACAGTTGCCAACTCTAGGTCATGAGTAGGATAGACCTTCTCATAATCCTTTAACTAGCGTGACGCATATGCAATGACCTTGCCATACTGCATGACCACGCAACCCAGTCATCTATGTGAAGCATCGCTATAAACTACGAAATTTCCCGTATCATCTGGCAAAGGCAATACAGGCGCCTCACTTAATCTCCTTTTTAGTTCCTGAAAACTATTCTCACACTTCTCCGTCCACTCATACTTCACTGACTTCCTCGTCAAATTCTTCAACGGAGTAGCTATTTTAGAAAAGTCTTGGATGAACCTTCTATAATATCCCGCTAACCCCAGAAAACTCTGAACCTCAGTTGGCATTTCTGGTTGCTCCCACTCATTCGCTGCTTCCACCTTCGCTGGATCCACGGAAATGCCATCTTTATCAATAACATGTCCTAAAAACTACACTCGTTCAAGACAAAATTCACACTTAGTGAATTTCACATACAACTTCTCCTTCCTTAGTGTTTCCAACACTATCCTTAAATGTTCAGCATGATCTTCTGGCATCTTAGAATAGACAAGAATATCATCAATGAACAGTACAAAAAACTTGTCCAAATACTGTTTGAATACTTTGTTCATTATATCCATGAATGTGGCTGGCGCATTAGTCAACCCAAACGACATAACCAGAAACTCGTAATGACCATAACGAGTTCTGAACGTCGTCTTAGGTACATCCTCCTTCCTTACTTTCAACTGATGATACCCCGTACGCAAATCTATTTTAGAAAAATACTTTGCCCCTTTTAATTGATCAAATAGATCATCGATTGTAACGACCGAGAAATTTGGATCTTATTGTAAAATGATTTTATTAAATTAAATAATAATAAAATCATATTCTATGTGTTATCAAGATGGTTGTCATTGTATAACATATTGATGTTAGAATATCTTAGTATTTAAGCTATGTGGATGAATTAAAGTGTTTGAATTTCCAAGACGAAAATAAAAGTTTTCCGAGAAATTTTCTGAAAAACACTATTCATCGATATTTGCTCGGGATATAATTTTGAGTTTTCGAGAAATACGCAATGATGGAATAACAAAGTAAGATGGATTATGTAATAATAATCTAGTTATGGAAAATATGATATTTCGCTTGTGGACTTAATTTATAAACGTTAAGTAAAGCGAAGTTTTAAAGAATAAGTAATAATTGTGTGATACTTGGTTTTGTACGAAGTAATGAAAACGAGTATAATATGAAGTATTATACGAGTTTGTATGAAGGATGAAATATGGTATACAAATTCTATATGAATTAGAATATAAGAATAATGCATAAACTACATGTGTATGTATTATGAGATGTTAATGGACTTGGAGGATTGGTTAACCATTATATGCAAGACCAAGTGAATTAAAGGGTTAAGGCCCAATCATAAATTAATAAACCAATGAGTGTTATTAATGCAAAGCCCAAAGGATTTAGTAATCCAAGCCCAAGCTAGAATCCATGAGTGGTATGACCCATGGGGCAAACCATATTGATATGGTTGAATGTGGTGACCAAGTAATGTGTGATGACCAAGTATGTGTGGTGACCAAGACTTAGGAGTAATGCCCAAGACTTTTAAGTAATGACCAAGTGTAGGATAAAAGTTGTGCCTTGCAAGTAATGAATAGTAAGGAGGTGGTTTAAGGAGGTGGGATGTTTTAAAGACTAAACTACCCTAACCTTGGAAATTATATAAATAGAAGAAGCTTGCAAGCCATTTGTTGGTTGTTCAAATAATCTAGACATCACAAAGTGCTTAAGTGTTAGAGAGATTAAGTTGCAAATAAGTCACTTCCATAAGCCAAGAAAAGAAGAAGCTACTTATCAAAGACTTCTAAAGTAAGACTTCTTCTCCAAATATCTTCTATCTCTATCATGATAGGATGATAAGAAAAGTTGGATTAAGCAACATGAATGAGTAAGTAATGAACTTAAGCCACATAAGTTGGCAATAAGTCATTTGAACTTATAAAAGTTATAAACTTATTGTAAGATAACCTTGAATGTTAAGTATGAAAATATGATCGTGAATTGAGTTATCAAGAGAAGTGAATTGAGCACTTAAATGATCATATATATCATGTATACCTAAGTTAAGTTATATGTTAAGATCATATAAGAAATGATGTTTAAGAAACTTTAACTTGTCATAAGTCATTAACAATGAAATCTTAAGTAGTTTATAGTTGACAAGATATAAACTCGTGAATAATAAGTCTAAAATCCAACAATGATTATAAGTTGTTGTATTAAGTATGTTAATATGTTCATATAATGAATGAAGTTCATTTGTAATGTTGAACAAATCATAAGAAGGAAGAATTGCCAGAATTTGCACGATTGGACGATAAACGTCGAATACGTAAAATTCTCGGAATGGAAGTCAAATTTTGTGTTTAATCATGAAACCATTGTTTTAAAGTAGAGACAAGTCATAATTGGCATTTAAGAGTTGTGGACTCGAAAATGATCGGATTCCGACTTAGAACGAAGAAACGAGCGTTGAACATTCACGAACGTTTATCGTTTACGTTAAAAATGAAGCAATAGGTGAATTTTTAGCAAACAAAGTCAAATAGATAAAATTCTTGAATGGTCATGTAGAGTACGTAAATTGTGGCTGTGAGGCTTTTGAACGAGCCAATTCGGACTTATAACGAAGAAGTTATGCGTCCAGGAAGTTCACAAAATTTTAAAGCCGAAATTATTTTACGGTGCCGCGAGTTGGCGTAGTGGCGCCAACCCCCACAAAGAGACAGTATTGTACTTGACGCGAGCGAATCGAAAGTATCTGAAGAGTTCATGCTTGTGTGAACCTTAGTTCAATAAGTGGAAGCCGCGGTAGCCGCCATGAACAAGATATCAAAATTTTCGAGAGTGTGGCAAATACGACCCATTAAGTAAGGACTCGCGCCGCAGTGCCAAGTCCGGGGCAATGGTATTAAGAGCTCACGCCGCAACACGAGATGTAAGCATAAAGCTGGCACCATGGCGCCAGTCTCAGAACAAAGATAGTAATGAAATTTTCTAAGTGTAAAGAAAAGAAATGGAAGTAAACATAACTTAAGGAAGGTAATGTAACATTGATTAAACTTTGTTAAACCTTAAGGATGATGTATAAAGGTTGAGATAACCTAGTCAAGTATAATGCAAGCATAATGATAAACCGGAATGAATATTAAATGAATCTAATACACAATTAGATTGAAATAAAGGGTATGATATAGTCATACACGTACTTGATTATATGTGACCTAATGTAAGGCATTATGTGATCATGTATTGTAGAGACTTGAACGACTTGAACATAAAGTTAAATTACCATAGCAGACGTTAAAGGCAAGTATTCTAACTCTTGTCTCAGTTCAATCTGAACAAGTTTTTGAGGTTCATGTATTCTTTCGCATGAATTGAAGTATGTTAAAGTTGAAGCCAATTCCTTTGGCTAGACTGGATGTATTGATAATCAATTCATGTATTATCAAATGTTGTTATCTTTTGTCAACTACTTGATATGGTTTTCAAAAGAAGACTGAAATGTTAAACAAATGTTTTGTCAGTAAAACGACAGGCACGTGAGGTTGCCAAATGCTTAAACGTGCATACGTTTAATGGATGTAGTGTTGATCAACATAGAGTACAATAAGCTGATCACCTAGAAGTGCTCGTAAGTGATATCGGGCTTACGGACTTGCTTCCGGGTTGTCCTTTTCCAATAAAGAATGAATACTCGAGGTCTCTGACCGGAGTGAATGTTTTACTAATATTGTTGTTATTGTAAAACATTTTGAAAGAAAAGATGAAGTGCCATTTTGAGTTATCAATAGTACTTCATAACTATTGTTCAGTTATTGAAGATATACGATTTGTATGTGTCAAGCATGTTGTTATTAAATTGTTATACTTGTTGAGCTAGTTATGCTCACTCTTGCTTGAACCATATGAATACAGCTAAGACTGAACGTCCCGAAGGATCGAAAAAGGATAAGGGAAAAGCTAAGGCAGATTACTAAGCTGTTTTATAATAGTATAGGTCTATTGTTGTAATTTAACTGATATTATGACAAAGAACCTTTGTAACGGGTATAGAACTTGGGAAATGTAAATATTACTTTAAATATATAGAAGTTATGTTCGTTCTTTGAGACTTTTCAATTGAATGGATGTATGAATGTTATACAGTATAGCACCATCTGTCGGGTTGGAAGATACCCGGATTTGGGGGCGCTACATCGATCCTGGGCAGTGGGTATTTATTTTTAATTGTTAACTTATTCAACTCTCGATAGTCGATACAAAGTCGTAACGACCCATCCTTCTTCTTTACAAACAATATCGGTGCTCCCCACGGAGACACACTCGGTTGAATGTACTTCCTATCTAATAGTTCCTGTAGTTGAACCATTAACTCCTTCATCTCTACTGGTGCCATCCTATATAGTGCCCTTGAAACTGGTGTCGTACCCGACAACAAATCAATCACAAATTTGACCTCCCTATCCGGCAGAAAACTAGGTAATTCCTATGAAACTACATCCGCAAACTCTTGAACTATAGGTATCTATTCCAACGATGCTCCCACTCTTTGGGTATCCATAACATGGCACAGATATCCTATACACCCCTTCCTCAACATTTTCCTAGCTTCTGTCATCGTTAGACAACAAGAGCGTCTCAGTGATTTACTACCGAAGAACACTACCTTGGTTTTCTTAGAAATTCGAAGGTTTACACTTTTCATATGGCAATTTATTATATCCTTATTGTTAATCAACCAGTCCATACCGAGAATTACATTGAATTCCCTCAACCTTATCGGTACTAAATCTACCGATAATTTGTTACCTCTAATATCTACGCAACAATCCCTATGAATATGTTCAATGGGAATTATCTCTTCGTTTGCTACCTTAACTTCTAAAGGTATTTCTAGCTTTTCAGGGATTAAACCGAATTTCTTAGGAAATCCACATTCTATAAAAGAACAAGTAGCACCTAAGTCAAATAACACATAAGCATTTATTTCGTTGACTGGAATGATACCTCGCATTACATCCCACCGATGCAACCGCATCTTGGGATTCGATAAATATATTAAATGTAATTGGCCGAGGGTCTACTCATGGATGGTGTTGGTCCAGTAATGGCTAACTTACCACTACCAAAACCCTTACTACCCTCTGACCCTTTCTTTGGGCAATTTCTTGCTAAGTGTTCATTTGACCCACAAACAAAACAGTCATGGTTTTTCTTAGGATTAGGACAGTTGGGTGATATATGTCCCTCCTGCCCGCAGTTATAACAAACTGATTTTCCCTTTAGACAGACTCCCAGATGAGTTTTTCCGCATGTCTTGCATGACTCCATCCTACGTTTAGGATCCCCTTGTTTAACCCCAGTATTCCTAGAGTTAAAACTCTTCCTTTTTGGCATACTGCCACTACCACTGGCACCATCTTCCTTGGTTCATCCCTCTCCCTTACTCTTATTCTTTCTCTCTTTGTGGTATTAGGTCAACGCCTCACTACCACCCTCTACTATAATCGCCTTTTCCAGAATGGTCCCATAGGAAGTACTCTAGAATATAGAAATGCTACTATAGAGCCAGGGTTTCAGGCCCTGCTCAAACCTACGAGCCTTGCTCTCTTCAGTGTCCACTTGGTGTGGATCAAACCTTTCCAATTCGTTGAATTTGGCTGCATACTGGAGAACTGTCATGTCCCCTTGTTTAAGTTCTAGGAACTTAATCTCCATCCTCCCCTGCATGTTAGTAGGAAAGTAGTTCTCGAAGAAAACCTTCTTGAACAGTTCCCACGTAACCGCATCAGTTCTAGCCCCACCTTCGTGACCCTTCCACAAAACGTTAGCTTCCCCTTTCATCATGTAAGTCGCAAAATAAGTCTTTTGCGCCTCAGCTACATTTGTAATAACAAACTCCTTTTCAATTTCTTTCACCCATGTCTGGGCCTCTATTGGGTCCGTCGTTCCCTTGAACTCCGGTAGACCAACGCTTTTAAACTCTTTAAAGGTAGTCGTTCTTGTTACCCTAGGTCCCGCGGGTGCTCTACCCCCGGTATAGTTAAATGCAACCGTTAATAAATTAACGAACTCTTGTATAGGGTTATTTTGACCCCCCTGATTATCGTTATGGGACTCAGCCTCCTGATTACGTTGTCTCCTTCTTGGTGACATTTTCTGATTAAATAAAGTTTCATTATTACTTATTTGCTTACTTAGTTATTATTCGCCAAACAATAACTCATATACAACAAAGCACATTTAATAAAAACTTCATTATATTAATATGCTTCTTCATAGTTCAAAACTATTTACAACTTGATTCCATAGCCAAAAGCTATTACATTACTATCCCGCGATTCACTTCTACAAAAATTGGGATTTACAAAAAGACTACCCTTTAACTAGACAAAAGAGGGTTTTACATCACTACACAAAAGTATTTAACGTTCTAAACTCCTAATACTTTATAACAACATTCTCGTATATTATGTCGAGTTTGTTCCGACCCAATAGAATAACAAGTAATCTTTAGCTTGAAATCCTCGTGTGCACTCTCGTGGATGTAAGACATCTGTGCTATTTTCAGGTCCCTCAACCCCAGTTCTCTACGAAGCTGTACGACCTCCTTCTTATACTCCATGGCCTTATCCTTCATGAGCACCTTCTCATCATGCTCAATCTCGAAATCTGCTTCTGCAGACACCTTGGCCTCATGGAGATCACTAATCTCCTCCTTCTGGTTCTGCACAATATTGTGTAGTTGCACGTTACGGTCAAGCACCGATAGATACAATGCCTTCATTGTATCCAGAAGTGTTGGCTCTAGTGCAGGCATCACCGTATTAACCGATGTTACCTCCATATCATCCTCTACATCAATCATCATATCTAGGTATGATGTTAATCCCATCACTCCATCGGAGTAGTCCTCCTCAGAAAAGTACTCCTCTGGCTCTGACTCTTCTAGAATCACTAATGGTACCTCCGCCACTGGCATAGGTACAGGCTCTACTCTGTTCACAGACTCTTCGCTCACCACGTGTATATCTATATACATTAAGCTATCAATTAACATCTACAATAACACATTACATGTTGATTAGTATATAATACACAATAATATAAGCACAAATCACATTTAATTTATTTAGGGTTAATTTCCGTCTTTTAAATCTTTCGGTACTGAGTTTTCTCAATACCTTTTTAACTTATTAGACTCGAGTTTACTTCCTTCGAACTTTTCCTTCCTTAACGAGGTTATTAGCCTAAGGTTCTTCCCCCCTTAAGTTTTATAACCTAATTCTTTGATACCAATCTGTGACGCCCCCAAATCTGGGTATCTTCCAACCCGACAGATGGTGCTACACGGTACTACTAACTATACATTCATTTCATTGAAACGACATCAAAATGAGTGTATTAACTTCTTATTACAATCATAATAAATTCATTCCCAGGTTCTGAAACCGAATACATTTTTTATTGTTCGTAAGTGTAATACATACACACATACTAGTCTATTACAGGATATCTAATTATCCATCTTAGCTTTGGCTTTATCTTTCATAGAACCTTCAGTTCGTTCGGCCTTAGCTGCAATCATATAATTCAAGCAAGAAGTGAGCATAACTAGCTCAGCAAGTCTAACAAAGGATAATATAAATACCACTTCGAGAATTATATGATTATTTTCCATAACTGAACAAATAGCTATGAAGTACTATGAAACATTGACTAGCACTTCTCATAACAACAATTCCAAAGTATATATAACATCTTAGGAATTCTGAACCAATCGAAAGACCATGAACATACTCTTTTCGTTTTCATACATGAAAAGGACATCTCGGCACTAAGGTCGTACATCCAATATTTCTTACGAGCACTTCTAGGTGATCAGCCTATAGTACTCTATGTTGATCAATACTCATCCGTTAAATGTATTTACATTTAAGTTTTGGTAACCTCACGTGCCCATCGAATAAATGATTAAAATACATTTATTTGTTCATATACAAACATACCTTTGAATTCGTACCAAATACTTGGCATAGGATAGCGTTAATAATTCTATATAGAAAGACTTGTAAACAAATCAATCTAACTCTCAAGATAGTCTAGCCGAGCTAAAACTGGCATCGACCCTTTCGTAAAATAATTCATGCATCTCAGAACATGAATAACAGAAAACTTGGCTAACACGAAGGTTAGACAAGCGTTAAGAAAACTTGCCTTCAAGCGTCTTCGAATATAATATTCAACAGTTCTCAATCTTTACAGAATCTACATGATATATTCACATAGCACACTATAATTAGCTATCAAACAATCTAATCACATTATTATCACCAACTTATTTCTCTTCTATGTCTTAAAGGAATTTATTGCATTAATAAATGTCAATTAGACTTACTATCCTTCTTTACGACTTGTTAACGTTCTTACGTTATTAATCAAAACTCGACCATCATTGGTGAAGTAACAATGTTGAATACAATTTACTTTCTTACTCTTTACATTCTTTGTTTAATTATTAGTTAAACAACAATAAATTTCTAAGGTCATCACTATATATGTTATATATGAATGGTCTTTTTCAAGAATAAGCATGTGAATGTTATTCCTATTTATCAAGATTTTATTATGATATATATATTAATAAATATGCAAGTATGCTTGAATTAAGAAAAGCTGTAAAGTCCTTTGATAGATAATAGAACCATGTGTACAAGGACTTAGAATGAATTGATCAAATATGTTAGGTTGATCCATATAAGCAAAATAGCTTTGTAAAGTCCTTATAAAGAAATGATGTACAAGGACTATAAACATAGAAAGATCAATCATGTTAGGTTGATCTTATGATGTAATAGATAGGCTTGTCTGATCGTCGAGCACTGCACCAGAAATCGTAGTCTACCTGGAGAGTTAAGGAGAACTCGAGAGCTGTCAATGCAGAATCATAGTCTGCAAGATAGTAGATCTCGGAGTTCGTAGACTGCCAGGAGAGACGAGGAAAGATCGTAGTGTGTCGAGTAGAATTTCCTCGTAGCCGAAGTCTGCTGAGGAAGTTATGTTCAGAATAGTAAAGACAGCCTGCCTATGAGCCGACCGAGTATCTGCAAAAGCCAAGTCAGAAACGTAGACTACACTCGGAGTCGTAGAGTCTACTGATGCCGAAGCCAAGTCAAGGATCGTAGACTACACTCTGAGTCGTAGAGTCTATTGATTACATGCAGAGATTGTAGTCGGGCAAGATCAGATGAAGACAACAAGCACAAGGCAGAAATCGTAGAGTGTCAAAATCTAATCTCAGAGTCGTAATGTCTGCACAGTCAAAACAGAATCGTAGAGTACAGAACTAAGACCTCAACGGATGTGCTCACAATGCCAAGGCAGAATCATAGAGCATATACGATTCTTAACGAATGAGCACTCCTAGAATATCCAAAGGAATGAAGCCTCTAGTTGGCACTGCAAAGATACATCCCATCATAAGGGAAACTAGAGAGCACTCAACGAATGGCATGCAAGCTAACAGAAGATCTAAGAACCAACCCAATCAACATCCAGATTGAGTTGTGAAGCCATTCAAGATGAAGTCTTCCACAAGGAGATCAGAAGAAGACTTCAGTAACTGACTAAGGAAAGTCAGCAAGTGCAGTTGCTATCAAATAGACAGAGGATGATGATCTTGGAAGCAACCAGGATCGTAGTGTTTGCCAAACAAAGAAAGGACTGATGAAGTACATACAGAGATACTGGACAGCTTCTGAAGAACAAGGCTAAAGTGATTAAGCATTGGGTCAGTCCATTGATGATAAGTGAATGGGAGATCACAAGGAGAAAGCGAGCTGGACACGCCACAAATCTAAAGTGTCTTGCTATTCAGAAGGGGCCTGAGCAAAGTAGTCAAGTCATCAGTATCTAAGAATTATTGAGGCAAATAGAAGTGTTGAAGCACTGCACAAAAGAAAGAAGAGGTGTTCTACATTGAAGATCCAATCAACACTCTTCAAGATCGTAGTGTTGTCTCTACCTGTCAACATGACACTACGATCGGGTCCTTGAAGACATGCATCAGAATCGTAGAGTTCGAATAACTGAAGATTGAAGCATTGGCAACGGTTCAATCTGAAGGATAATATTCGGACTAGTGCTTATGGAGAGCATCGATGCAAAAGGACAACCTCTGATCGAGAAATCAGAAGGAGGAAATAAAGTCTTCAACCTGCCCAAGACATTAAAGTGATATATCTGACAGGGTAGGTGAAATAGTAGACTACAGTGTCAGAAAAAGTATGACATGTCACATCAGCAGTCTACCTCAGTCAACTCGAGATCTATGAAGATATTTGAATAGCTCTCAAAGGCTACTTTCCAACGAAAGGATTGGGAAGGAGTATAAATCAATAAGAACTTCAAAGATCGAAGGTTGGTGGAGTTGTCGAGTTTGGAGTAACGGTGGACTGGTCTAAACCATGTGAAATAGTGAGTCCGAAGGCTCACTCTATGATCCACCAAGAACACTTAGAGACAGACAAAGAAAGAAATAGAAGTGAGAGTTCTACAATATAGAAGTGAGAGTTCTACTACATGAAGAGTGTTCTAAACTGCCGAGAGAAAGAAGAGCGTCATGTCATCTTGGTGTCCATCATGGGAAGACTCTAAGTACCATAGAGAAGAGCTCACAGTCATCTTAGCAAGTCCATCATGAGAAGGCATCAAGTATCAAGAAAGGAGATCACAAACGTCATCGTGGTGGCAAGCATGAGAAAGTTTTTAAGTACCTAACAGAAGAGCTTACAGTCATCTTAGAAACCCATCATGTGCAGCCATCATGTATCAAGAGGAATGATCTTCAAGGCAGTCATCAAGGGATCATCCAAAGTGGTTGAGTAACTAAAGAAGCTGACCATCGTGCAACACTCAACTGCATTTCAAGGGTGATCACGCCAAGCTGCTAAGTACAGAAGATGTTCAGAGCATGAAGACATCTTAGCAGCTCAGCACCAACTCCAACAAATAAACAAATAACTTAACAAGAAGTCAGGGCCCTAGGGGTCCTTGTCCGGAAGGTCTAAATGAAGTTCCAAGCCTGGTGGGCTTGAAGAGTTCCTAGGGAACTAAAGAAGTTCCAAGGCTGCTGGCCTTGAAGAGTTCTTAGTGAACTAGAGTCCCAAGGTTGCTGGCCTTGAAGGAATCTTAGTGATTCAGGGTGCTTCCCTTCCTTAGTGAAATCTTGCTAGTTGAAACCAGAAAAGTGGATTAGGAGCTTGAGTCTCTGAACCACTTAAAACCCCTTGTGTCTTTTACATTATGTCATTTACATTATGTCTATTAACTGCTATAACTGCTATGTATGTGTTAACTGCTCACAACTGAACTAACTCTACGAACAATGTATGTATAATTATGAATATATCAATGAAGGGGATCTTTTACTTATTCCGCTGTGCTTGAAAAGATTCTTATGTTTGTCATATGCTAATTTAATAGAAATACAAAATAAAAGAAAAAATGATTTGGAAAAAAAAGGATCTATTCAACCCCTCCCCCCCCCCCCCCTTCTAGATCTATTGTGCCTACTGGGAACTAACAATTGGTATCAGAGCAGGTTCTCATGTTATATTCAAAAGCTAATCGCTTTGAGTCTGATCCCAGGCACAAACATTGTTCTAAACTTAGTTTAGTAGTAAGTCACATGTTATATGCAGATGAGCTCACACGTTGGAAATATTGTTTACAGGTCCTGAAGCTACTCAGATTGGTCCATGTTCTCAAATATTATATCAACAAGACCAATCCTTGCCTGCAGTCAATCTTGTAGTCTGAAGACTAGACGAGATAGCCCAAGAGACATCAACAACACAGAGTCAAGCATCCACCAGCCTGAAAGATGAAAAGGCCATACATGCTAAGAAATGCTTATCAAGAGAAGAAAGAAGTCCTTCTCAAACATGTGTCTGGCCAACTAGCAGTTGGGTGCAAACTTTATGAACTGAAGGATGTCAAAGAACTAAAGATGCTGAGATTCTCAGGCTGCATCGTCAAGACCACGACTGATTGATTAAAGGGCAACAAGAGCAATAAGCTGTCAGGAGCAAATGTGAAACTATACATATCAATGCCTAAGCTCAGTATATTAAAGGTAAATGACTGTTAAGAAACTGACAGTAAAAAGGTACGGTTCCTCACTATTATAAATGTGTACATCATAAATGCATCTTCTTATAAACTATAACAGCATTCTATCAAGGAGTCATAATCTACCTAAAAAGGTGAAGAGAGAAAGTACCCTGAGGATGGAAACTCAAATACCTATAAACTTTCTCTCCATCCAAGTTTTAGGTTGAAGATGACATCTTGAAGGAAATCTGAAATGGGTCATAAGAGCATCACAGGCCAAATTAATTCTATGAGAAGTAATCTTTGCTGGTGGGTTAGTATGTATATACAAACCTATGTTCTAAGTGTTTGACAACACACAGAGTATGATCAGTTCAAAAAAAAGTATCTTGATGATGTGTAGAAACTGATCACCTCCATGAAGCAACTAGATACTCCTAAATCGTAGAGTTGATTCTCACTCTGTAAACACTTAAATCTTGTGAACATAACCCTGCAAATGATGAAACCATCAAAGAAAAAGAGTGTGTTATTAAAATGTTAAATCTTACACACACTCACCTTCATGCATCTCAAAATATATTATCTAAAACTAGTTGCATGCATAAATATGATTGTTGGTATTAAATGTGATGATTATCTAAATATGAGGAACAGAGGTTTAGTAAACTAACCTAGCAGGACCCATTTAATTGTTAGTACGGAAAATAGAAATGTATTTAAACCTGCAGGTACTTGGTCTGTCTGATCACACTAAGGAATGCTGAAGCAGAAGACTTCAGACAAGAAGACTCAACCAGCAGAAGGCTAAAGACTGTTCAGAGATGATTCTGATAAAATTCCTATATGTCCAAGCATGTCCTTGAAGACCCGCTGAGCTAACCAGAATGGAGCTCACATGGCTGCTAATCTGTATTTAGAAGCAGGCCATTCAACCAAAGGTGAAAAGGGTCTTATGTGCTCAAAAGCAAGCAAAAAATGCTATATGAGAAGAATCCTCAAGGAAGCTAACAACATTGGATCATCGAGCATCAATCTAGAAGAACTCAACGCATGATCAAAACTTTACACTCACAAGACTGACAAAGAAGACTGCGTTCGTAGTGCTGTCAAATGATTGTAGAGTGATCAGTTATGAAACCCCAGATTTTATGAATAAAGATTTAAATTTATCGAAATATTTTTTTGAATATTATTGTGTGGATTTGATATAATGTTATAGTTGTGGGTAGTATTTATAAATTTTTCAAAGTATGCAAGTTGTTATAAAATATTCGATTGGTCGGGGAATATTCTTTTTGTCGGGGAATATTCGTACGACGGCACAATCATTGGTGGACCCCACAACGGAAGTTTAGTCGTAGTTAGAAAAAGATAGAATTATCTTTTTATAAAAATAACGGTGGAAGTGTTACCGTTAAAATTGTTGAACTACTCAATAGTAAAAAAGTACAAAGAATACGCTGTGGGTTGCATAGTAGTAGCACACCGGTATTGATTATCGATGCTTACGTGAGAAGTCACTCGCTTATACTCAATTATGCTACAAAGAATTGTCGTGATCATATCTCTCATATTATTGATTCAATTATTGTCACAAGATCATCTCGTGATAATATGTTATATTATTAAATCAATAATTGAGACGACAAAGTTATTCATATTATCATTTGCAATATCGACAATGTCTAGAAGTTTTCACAAGGAGAGGTTTGGTCACCTAATCATACGCCAATAAGGAGAAATTCTTATCGAAAATCCCCTCTTTCCTGTGAACGACCTGGTTGTTAAATATTGTGAGTTATAATATTAATGATGAATAAGTTGTGTTGATTAAAGATGAAATTGATTGTTCTATTGTATTGGGATTATTAGTGTTAGTGGAAATTGACATTTATGTCGATGATAATTGATGTCTGGAGGTTATATTGTTCACTCGGGTATTCAGAGCACTTTTCAAGTTGGAGTACTATTCACGAGTTACTATTCACGGGGTACTATTGATTCACATTCTTATACTATTAGGGGTGTAATGCAAGATTGATAATACTTGTATGACTAAGTTAAAAATGGAGGTATAGATGGAGGTACTATACTGTAATTGTTTTTATCACATGATTAGAACTATTGAGTCACATGATTTACTATTGATTCACATTATTTACTATTAGGAGAGTTGGTGCAAGTTTGATAATACTTGCAGGACTAAATTAAAAGTGAAGAAAAAGAGGAAGGTATTATACTGTAATATTTCGAGCCCCAAAATGTGCAATTATCGAAACTATATTTTCCTATAAATAGAAGCTCATTCTTCCTTCATTTCTCACCAATTCACTAAAGCTATAGAGCAATTATTATAGAGAGAAATTATAGAGAAAAAGAAGAAAAGTATTCTGCTACTTCACCACTTCTATATTCAGTTTCTTCTAAGGTAGGGAATATTATTTGTTGTATTCGAAAGAGGTATTATTTCTTTCTTTCATCTTCATGAAGAGAACTTCTGTTATTACATTCTTTGTTATTATGTTGGAATAACCTGTCTATGCGAAGTACCGCATACTTGGTGAAATTCTTCTATTATTCCATTCCTTATTATTCTCATTGGAATATCCTCGATCAGGCATTCTACGCCGCATTCGGGTTCCGCCTTTTATTATTATGTTGAATAATATCTCATGTCATGCGCTTTACATGGGACCTGGTTCCGCTTTTTATTATTATTCGTTAGAATATCATGTATGCATGCGCTTTTACGCCGCCTTATTCCGCCTCTTTATTATTCTCATTGGAATATCCCGTTCGTAGGCGCTTTTTATTCGACCGATTCCGTTATTTATTATTCATTGGAATAACTCGTTGAATGCGGTCTATCGCATCGCATGCGTGGTGATTTCTTTTATTATTCCATTCTTTATTATACTCAGTTGGTTAAAGTTTTGACTTCTATAATCCATGAAATTAGTGGAATATCCTTGATATTTGTGTTTCATCCAGTATCTTTTCATGGAAATATTCTTCTGAGCATTCTTGAATTTTACTCCACAAAGAAATATCATGTTAACAATTTGGACGTTATTGGTTCCTGGATAAATTAATTCTTGAACTTGTTTTATTGGATTCTTATATCATTGTCATTATCCTCATGTTTATATTTTGTTGAAAGTCATATGTGGCATGTAGTGCATAGATGGACTTGGTATGATTATGAACAGGGATTATTCGGTGTAATCATGACCGTAATGTTACAAATGATGTGGTAAAAGTCCTCATTGGCCCGTAGTGCATTGATGGACAGTTTTTGGTATGATTATGGCTATGGATTCTCTTCGGCCAAGGGTGCAAAGATGAATTATTTTATGGCATGATCAGGACCGTTAATGAAAACACGATTATCTTTGGCCTGTAGTGCATGGATAATTCGTGGTCGTGATACTAAAAATATCCTTGGCCTGTAGTGCAGGGATGAGTTAATGATGTGGATTATTTATTAAGTTGAGTCTCAGTGATAAAGTTGGTGAAAAACTTTTTAAATCATAGAAGATAGTAGATTTTATATTTTACTTGACTCTTCTAATGGATTGTTTATTCACCGCAGTTTCGTGATCTAAAACTTGTTGTTTATTATATTCTATCGGTTGTTATCATCGTTGAAGGCTAATGATAATTTATTCTCGCATTATCTTAGTCATAATATTTCTTCTTTGGGCTAGTTGAGCTCACCCTTTTCTTTTCATCGTTCTCTTCGTGAAATGAGAACGTAGTCGGGAATAGTCTGGGAACAGAGTGATGGTCCTAGATGATAGCATTAGTAGTCCTCACTATTCGTGAAATAGTGTGATAATAAATGAAATGAGGACTCCTTTTGAGTTTGTATACTCTAGTAAACAATATTTGTATTCAAAACTCATGTATTTCATGTTATATATTTAAGATTGTATTGTATATTCTGTACCATGTATTTGGCGACTCAATTGAATAGGTGATGTATTCCTATTTTGGGGCGCCACAGCTTGGTATCAAAGCTTAGGATATAATCCCGGCCGAGATATGAGATAAGAACTAGGAGGGGAGAGACGGGAATTCTTCGCTAGTATGACCTACCTAAGTTTATTTGGTATTTAATTGGTCATCGAGTATAGGGATAATATGTGATATGTTAATTAACCCCTTTTTTTAGCCAGAGTGTTTGAAAATGACATCCGAGAATGTTGAGAATAGCAATGGAGTACAGGAGACCGTTGAGTCTCCACAGATCAATAATCAGGACAATATGCAACAGGATGGCGATAATCCTCCTGTAAATAACAACACTTACCAAATGATGAACGACGGTACGTTTAGGAGCTTTTTAGAATTCATGTAACACCAGACGAGAGAGACTCATATTCATAATGCAGGAGGAAACAATGGCAACCCACGGTTGGTCACCGCTAAGCAGTTCAAGGAGCTGGGACCATCGGAGTTTTTGGGAAAGCCAGAACCACTTAAGCCGTAGACATGGTTAAAGCTGATCACCAAGATATTTGATGTCTTGGGATGCTCAGAGGACCAAAAGGTTCCCTTTGCCACCTTTATGTCAAGCGTGAAGAGGCGATTCTTTGGTGGGAATCAGAAACGCACCTGCATCGACGACTCAAGATGTCTTGGGGGAAGTTCCAAGAGTCATTCAACGACAAGTACTTTCCGAAAGTATTCGTCACATGAAGGAGGTGGAGTTCATCAAGCTGGAGCAAAACAATATGACCGTGTCGTAGTACAAGGCTAAGTTTGCCGAGTTGTCTCGGTTTGCATCCCATTTGGTCGATAATGAGGAGCGAATGACGTGAATGTTTTTAAGAGGTTTAAAACCCAATATACGTCAATACCTCATTTCTCACAAACTTTGTTTATATTCAGATGTTGTGAATAGGGCTCAGTTATTGGAATGCGATAACGAGTCAGCACAACAAAATGCAACAACCAACAACATGATAGTAATCGTACCGGTGGTAATGGCCATGGGAACAATGATAACCATCGTGGGGGAAATTATCATGCCATGAATGGTAACCATTTCGGTGGTAATCATGGCCAAAACAATAAGAATGGACATTTCAAGAAGAGAAGGTTCAACAATGACGTGAAGACGTCAACACCAGCACCCGTTTCAAAGGAAGAAGAACGAACACCGGTCGTATGTTTCAAATGCGGACAGGAGGGACACATCCGTCCAAACCGTGACGCAAAGAATCCAAAGCGTGTTTTAATTCATGGAAGAGAAGGTCACCTAGCTCGATTTTGTCGTATGGTGAAGTCAATTCCAGCTGGGATAGTGATGCCAAAGGATGTCCCGCACAAGCAAAAGTCAGTAGTTTAAGAGAGAGCATTTTTTTTCGACGACGAGGATCCCGAATAAAATTATCACGGATATGTTAGTCATAAACTCTTCGAAGTCTATACCGTGTTAGATACCGGGTTCTACTCACTCTTTTATTTCACCTAGTTGTGTTCAATGTTTGAATTTAACTCCAAGAGAAGTTAGATTTTGATTTATCTATTGAAACTCAGTTGGGAGAAACCTTCATTACCTCCACTATTTATAAATCTTGTTCAAATCAACACTTTCACGCTAATTCGTCAATCGTATCTCTTTGAAAATACTTGCCTTTGATGTGATTTTAGGAATCGATTGATTATCTACTCATCATGCTTTTCATAAGGTTGTTAGCTTTCATATTCCTAACCAACCTATTATGCGAATTCAAGCAACCAAATCACTAAAGTCAATCATGGTCATATCAAGCTATAAGTAAAGAGCCCCGGTCCGTTCGTTGTTGACTTCCTTGTGTGGAATGCACCGAAGCCAGACTTTCTGTAGGCGACGCTGTGAATGATGATGGCAAGTTGATAGGTATCAATGTGACGTGTTACCCAAGTCTTGGATGAGAGTCACAGTTTTGAATGATATTTCTATTGCTAATAAATTTCCTTACATATTCTTGAAGACTTCTTAGCCTACCCCTAGAGCGTGAAATCGAATTTTGTATTGACCCCGGTACAAAACCCATTTCTAAAACCCTCAAATATTTCTTTACTTAAAATGAACGTAACATGCGCCAAAGACATTGGCTCGAGCTGTTGAAGATTACGATCGTACCATTCAATACCATCGTGGGAAAGCGAACGTAGTAGCTGACGTGTTAAGTAAAAGATCGTATGCGTTTACGAGTGCAATGTTGTTAACACAAAGACCCATTTTGTACGACTTACAAATGATGAAGATAGAGTTAAAGAATCTAGGAACCCATGTAAAGATAACGAATATACGATTAGAATTGACTTTAATCGATAAAGTTAAATCTGCTCAAGCTACACACCCGGAGCTGATGAATGAAGAAGGTTCAAGAGGGTGTTATTCTAGAAGCAAGAATCGACGAAGAGAGGAAATCTCAACCCTCGATTTAATTGGCCCATTTGAAATCCTCGATCGAGTAGAACTGTGACCTATAGACTCATTTTACCGCCAAGGTATGTCGCGTGTTCGTAACGTTTTTCACGTGATCGATGTTAGCGTAAATATGTGGACGATTCGAACCATATTATTAAATTAGAACTAGACGATATAGCGTAAGATTTAACGTATGAGAGATACATGTTAAAATCTTGGATAAGAAGGATCGTATTCAACACTCAAAGGTTATACCTCAAGAGTTAGAATCTGAAATGAAGTCAAGGTATCCTCACCTCTTTGGCATATCAAGTGCGTACGTAAATTTCGAGGGCGAAATTTCATAAGGAGGGGAGATTGTGAAACCCCAGATTTTATGAATAAAGATTTAAATTTATCGAAATATTTTTTTGAATATTATGGTGTGGATTTGATATAATGTTATAGTTGTGGGTAGTATTTATAAATTTTTCAAAGTATGCAAGTTGTTATAAAATATTCGATTGGTCGGGGAATATTCTTTTTGTCGGGGAATATTCGTACGACGGCACAATCATTGGTGGACCCCACAACGGAAGTATTGTCGTAGTTAGAAAACGACAGAATTATCTTTTTATAAAAATAACGGCGGAAGTGTTACCGTTAAAACTATTGAACTACTCGGTAGTAAAAGTACAAAGAATATCTGTGGGTCGCACAGAGTAGCACACGGTATTGATTATTGATGCTTACGTGAGAAGTCACTCGCTTATACTCAATTATGCTACAAAGAATTGCCGTGATCATATCTCTTATATTATCGATTCAATTATTGTCACAAAGATCATCCGCATAATATGTTATATTATTAAATCAATAATTGAGACAACAACGTTATTCATATTATCATTTGCAATATTGACAATGTCTAGAAGTTCTGTCAAGCAGAGGTTTGGTCACCTAATTGTGCGCCAATAAGGAGAAATCCTTATCAGAAAGCCCACTATTTCCTAGGAACGACCTGGTTGTTAAATATTGTGAGTTATAATATTAATGATGAATAAGTTGTGTTGATTAAAGATGAAATTGATTGTTCTATTGTATTGGGATTATTAGTGTTAGTGGAAATTGACATTTATTTCGATGATAATTGATGTCTGGAGGTTATATTGTTCACTCGGGTATTTAGAGCACTTTTCGTGTCGGAGTACTATTCATGATTTACTATTCACGAGTTACTATTCACGGGGTACTATTGATTCACATTCTTATACTATTAGGGGTGGTGGTGCAAGATTGATAATACTTGTATGACTAAGTTAAAAATAGAGGTATAGATGGAGGTACTATACTGTAATTATTTTTATCACATGATTAGAACTATTGAGTCACATGATTTACTATTGATTCACATTATTTATTATTAGGGGAGTTGGTGCAAGTTTAATAATACTTGCAGGACTAAATTAAAAGGGAAGAAAAAGTGGAAGGTATTATATTGTAATATTTCGAGCCCCAAAACGTGCAATTATCGAAACTATATTTTTCTATAAATAGAAGCTCATTCTTCCTTCATTTCTCACCAATTCACTAAAGCTATAGAGAAATTATTATAGAGAGAAATTATAGAGAGAAAGAAGAAAATTATTCTGCTACTTCACCACTTCTATATCCAGTTTCTTCTAAGGTAGGGAATATTATTTGTTGTATTGAAAGGGTATTATTTCTTTTTTCATCTTCATGAAGAGAACTTCGTTATTCCATTCTTTGTAATTATGTTGGAATAACTGCCATACTGCCAATACCGCATACTTGGTGAAATTCTTCTATTATTCCATTCCTTATTATTCGTTGAATATCACATGCATGCGTTCTACGCCGGACCGGTTCATCTTTTTATTATTCGTAGGAATATCCCGTCGCATGCATGCGTTCTACGCCGGACCGGTTCTATCTTTATTATTCGTAGGAATATCACTGCACGTGTTCTACGCCGACTGGTTCCGTCTTTATTATTATTCTCGCTGAATATCGTTCACGCGGCGCTTTCTGGCCGGACTCGATTAAAATCTTTATTATTCTGTTGGAATATCCCGTCTGCATGTGTTTTACGCCGGACCGATTCCGTCATATTTATTATTTCATTGGAATAACTCACTTGTATGCGGTCTATCGCATGCATGGTGATTTCTTTTGTTATTCCATTCTTTATTATACTCAGTTGGTTAATGTTTTGACTTCTATAATCCATGAAATTAGTGGAATATCCTTGATATTTGTGCTTCATCCAGTATCTTTTCATGGAAATATTCTTCTGAGCATTCTTGAATTTTACTCCACAAAGAAATATCATGTTAACAACTTGTTTTATTGAATTCTTATATCATTGTCATCATCCTCATGTTTATATTTTGTTGAAAGTCATATGGCCTCAGAGTAGTGCATAGATGGACTTGGTATGATTATGACCCAGGATTATTCGGTGTAATCATAACCGTAATGTTACAAATGATGTGGTAAAAGTCCTTATTGGGCTGTAGCATTATGATGGACGTTTTTGGTATGATTATGACTATGGATTCTCTTGACCAAGGGAGCAAAGATGAATTGTTTTATGGCATGATCGGGATAGTTGATGAAAACACGATTATCTTTGGCCGTAGTGCATGGATAATTCGTGGTCGATGATACTAAAAATATCCATGGCCCGTAGTGTAGGGATGAGTTAATGATGTGGATTATTTATTGTCGAGTCTCAAATGATAAAGTTGGTGAAAAACTTTTAAATCATGAAGATAGTAGATTTTATATTTTACTTGACTCTTCTAATGGATTGTTTATTCCACCGTAGTTTTTTGATCTAAAACTTGTTGTCTATTATATTCTATCGTTTGTTATCTTTGTTGAAGGCTAATGATAATTTATTCTCGCATTATCTTAGTCATAATATTTTAAATTGGGCTAGTTGAGCTCACCCTTTCTTTCATTGTTCTCTTCAGGAAATGAGAACGTAGCTGGGACTAGTCGGGGAACAGAGTGATGGTCCTAGATGATAGCATTACTAGTCCTCACTATTCTGTGAAATAGTGTGATAATAATAGTAACGAGGACTCCTTTTGAGTTTGTATACTCTCTAGTAAACAATATTGTATTCAAACTCACAGCTCATGTTGTATATTTAAGATTGTATTTGTATTCTGTACTATGTATTTGGCGATTCAGAATAGGTGATGTATTCCTGTTTTGGGGGTGTCACATCAGTCCTGAAAATATCCATGCCTACGATACAAGGAGATTTAAGTGATAATGGTGATTCCAGTCAGAAGAAGATATGCAAGGTTGCCTTTAAATGAACATAAAGAAAAGGGAATCACATCTATCTGAGAAGACAGCATCAACCATGGGGGAGCAGTGATCTGTTAAGAAAATACAGCACTGAGATATACTATGAAGAAATGTACCAGCTACAGAGTCCCAAAACTTTGTAGCTGATGAACCAAATGAAGATCCATAGTCAGTAGGAACGTCTCAAAACATACTATTGATAACCTATCAGCCACCTAACCCAACATCGTGGAGTGCCTGCAATAAAACATTCGATCATAGTGTAAGAAGTAGGAGGACATTACGATTACAGCAAATGCAACTATCTAAAGTTGGCAAAGGACCTCCCCGCCAGAAAAGGTCGAATGAGATATCATTGCAAATCACTTCAATAGTATTTCATCTGAAAAGCGCCTCAAGGACAAACCTGACCCTTAGCTCACTCTAAGAGGTTAGCCTTCCTGAGCTACCTTGAACCAGAAAGAATGCTAAGTAAAGTTCATCTCAAGGACCAAGTCAGTCAACGATCGTAGAGTCGAGGTTAAAGAAAAGTACACGATCGTAGTGAAACCTCAGCGATCGCAGAAGCAGACTCGACGATCGCAGTCCAACCAGAGGATACTCCAGTTCTCCAGGAGCTTGGAAAATGGAACAATTTCTCAACCATTCAGATTATAAGGAGATAAGTTTGAATATATCCGTAAGCAAGCTGTGCTGTATCAAAATGAGGATAAATGTCAAAACCATCCACTGCAACATCTCTCAATAGTTGATCGTTGAGTCAATAGAAGAAAACGTAGAGTCCATAGCTTACCATGCTACTCTACGAACCAAAAGGTTAATGGTCAATCCACGTCAACTAAACGTCTACTCTCCTAAAGGAAATATCTAACTAAAAAGTTATGGAGAGTTACAGCTCATTACTGGACTTCGTGCAACCAATGGTTGGTTAACACCTCACTGATTATGCAGAGTTAGAAGGAATTGTCATTAAGACAAATTCAAAATCTGCAAACAGTTATCAGAAACCATCGAACCTTTCTCCCTCCCATATTTCAAACCCTAGAATCCTCTCAAAAGCTGAAATCAATTAACTTTTCGGAGTCTTGCCAAAATCACAATCAGCCATCTCTCATAAACCTCTCTGAATAAAATACCCTCATTCTTCGAACTGCTCAAATGGAAAACTGGCGAGTAATCACTGGCATTCAGCTCGAAACCAAGTCGTTTGATAAATCCAAAAAGAAGTTCAGAGATATTCTCGAACTTGTGAAGAAAGCTAGATTCTCATAATGCCTTGAGGCTAGCACTTGAGTATATGTTGACCTGGTTAAAGAGTTCTACTCAAATGCTTCAATAAAGTTCGGAACCCTTTCTACCAAGGTCAAAGGTCAGTCTCTAAAGCTGAAATCATCTGACCTAAATCAATGATTAGGCTTTCCTGACCAAGGACTGAAGAGCCTTGATGATATCGATATGGAACAAGCAAAGGAGATCATGGGGTACCAAAGAAACCCTAGTCTAAAAGACATGAAGAAGAAGGAGTTTCCAGAAGAGTTCGAGTTCCTTACAGAGATAGTGGGCAAATGTATATTATGCAAGGATACTGCACATGATACTGTACTTGATCAGTAGTTGAAGATAATGTTAGCAATAGTTTTGAAGAAACAAATTAACTTTGGAGTTATCTTGTTTGATCAAATCTCCAAGTGGGTAGAAAAGGCTGAGCTAAAGAAGTCTACAGAAAAACCTCTGACAAAGGTGTTTCATGGAAGATTATTGACCATTGTAATGAAGAAGAAGCTAGGAGGCAAGATTAAGGATGATGAAGGAGAGCCTCTGAATGTTCACAAAGTGATGTCTCCACAACTATTTGTGAATTGGAAGAAAAACCCCCATGGAGAACCGAAGGCTGACAACTGGGAGCAGCAGCAGGGCCTCTGTAAAGAAGAGGAAGACAAAAGAGGTAGAAAGCTCTGAGTCTGATGACTCTATGCCAGCAGCAACCACACCAGCCAGAAAGAAATCTAGAGGTATGAAGAAAACCAAGGCCCCATCAAGAAGTCTCTCCTCCAAAGATAAGGATAAAGAAGAAAAAGTCCTGACTGCTGAAACCACAAAGCGAAGAAGCAACAAGCTGCTCCAAGAGCCGTTAAGAAAGAAAGATAAGGTGGAAAATAGGCCAGCCCCAGCTTCCCAAAATAGTACATCTGATGAAGAGAAGGACGTAGAGTCAGTAGAAGAAAAAGTGACAGATATCAAGTCTGAGTCCAGCAATGAAGGTGAAGCTGGAGTGATGGAAGAAATTGCAGCATCTACTAATAAAGAAGAATGCTCAAGCCCTGTGGCTAATCCTCAGAGAAGTCACTCTGCTGATGTAGAAGAGATTCAAGATAACCAAACTCAATCCCCAAATGCAACTACTCCAACAAGCCCGGATAATGGGTCAAATAATGTTGTTTCCAGAAAAGAGGGACATGCCCCTTCCAATCCTGAATGCCCCCATGATGGCTCAAAAGGTGATGAGTCCAAAGAAGAAGGATATGCCCCTGCCCTTGCTGAACCTCAAGGAAGCACGTCTGATGAACCAAAAGCTTCTAAGTCTGAAGATGAAGAAGAGTCTGACTCTCACAAAACTGAACCTCCCAGAAGATGGAAGAGCTACAGACTGCAAGCCAAATTCACCTCTAAAAGGAGCAGTGATCAGTCCAATGCTATCATTGAACTAAGTGATGATGAGTTTGTATCAAAGGATGAAAGTGCTGAAGATGGAACCAGTGGTGAAGATGATTAATCAGAGGAAGATCTTGCTGAAGAAGGTTCTGAAAATGAAATGCAGCAAGAAGGATTCACTGTTGGAAATGATCAAGATGGTTCAGGCTCTGAAAGAGAAGAAATGGAGAATGATTCCAATTCTAACAATCAGGAATCAGAAGAACTAGAATTCTATCCTGTCCTCTCTCCAGCAAAATTCACCAGGAGAATAGTGGTAAAAGTTTCGAATGAAACACCAGAAGCACCACCAGAAAGATGGGTGAACTATGGAGATAAACAACTCAAGGTGGTAAAAATGACTACCTTTGATATAGCTAAAAACTGGAACAACATGGAGCTAGACTACACGACCATTCTCTATAATCCTGATGACTTGCTAATGAGATGGTTTTTCCAATGGATGCCATGGCTAAAGGCCTATACTGAAAGAGATGGAAGCTACTTCAGCTGGTGTTTCTCTCACTTTCCAAGCATGGAACTGGTAGCACAAAACTTCCCAAGGGTAAAGAGTTTTGCTACAAAGATGATCGCAAACCAATCCCACTTCAAAGTCTATCGTCATGTTGGAAATCACTATATCCCTTACGATCGTAGAGTGGACTCTAAAGGAAAAAGGATTATAACCAAGGAGATGATCGTAGAGTCTGTTCACTCTACTGCTGATGGTGTTCAAAGTCAAAATCAGAAACCTCCATCAGCTCAAGCACTGCTATCTAACATTCCTTCATCCTCAATCAGGGATTGGAACTCAACGATTCTTCAGATTCTCAACACCTTCGAAAATATGTCCAAGGATGCAGATCGTAGAGTTCAATCTAATGCTCGACAGGAGATTGCTCAACCAGATGATCAAGTATCTGTGGAGAAGGAGCTGATGAAAAACTCTAATGAACTGAGTGAGAAAATATCTTTATTCACTGAAGAGTCACAGAAGCTGATAGCAGCAGGAGATAATTCATTACAGAACAGACTTCAAGCTATTATGGCTGATGTATCTCTTAAACTCAAAAAGAGAGATAACATCTATTTAAAGGTCATGCATGATCATAAACCAGAAGCTCTACGAGCACAGAAGGCCAATGAAGAGCAGATCCAAGCCCTCTCTGATAAGATTAACGACATGACATGAAGCAGTCTTTCTCAGTGAAACTTGAGCTAGGCCAACAGGAACTCAAGTTTGAAGTTGTTAACTCCTCCTACCTGATGGAACAGCTTATGTCCAATATGGAGTAGCTTTCCCAAATGATTAATGACAAAAAGGGGGAGAAAAAGAGGCATAGAAAGAGGCAGAGCAAGAGGCATTCGAAAAAGAGTAGAAGGAAAGGAGAGAAGAAGTCAAAGAAGAAGATAGCAGAAGAAGAGGCAGAGTCATCTTCTGAGGGGGAGCTGAAGAATGATGAACCTATGTATGCCAAAGCTGAGGGGGAGCCAGAAGGAAAAGAGAAGCATACATCTGAGGGGGAGCAAAGCAAAGCAGGAAAGTCCATATCTCAAAGGGAGCAGGAGCAAGAAGGCCAAACAGATGATTAGCTGATTAGCAGAATCCTAGAAACATACATGGAGCCAAAAGAGGTACATCTCTAACTAGTTAGGTATGTTCTGGATCCAGTATGTAAAATGTCAGTGTATTAAATTCCATATAATTATAAATGACATTCATGATTATCTATTTTAGAAATACAGCTGCTCACTGTATATAAGATTCATTCATAACATGCATATGCACTTATTATTTTTGTCATAATCAAATGGGGGGAGATTGTCAGGAATAAGCATGTGAATGTTATTCCTATTTATCAAGATTTGATTATGATATATATATGAATGAATATGCAAGTATGCTTGCATTAAGAAAAGTTGTAAAGTCCTTTGATAGATAATAGAACCATGTGTACAAGGACTTAGAATGAATTAATCAAATATGTTAGGTTGATCCTACATAAGCAAAACAGCTTTATAAAGTCCTTAAAAATAAATGATGTACAAGGACTATAAACATAGAAAGATCAAGCATGTTAGGTTGATCTTATGATGTAATAGATAAGCTTGTCTGATCGTCGAGCACTGCACCAGAAATCGTAGTCTGCCTGGAGAGTTAAGGAGAACTCGAGAGCTGTTAAGGCGGAATCGTAGTCTGCAAGATAGTAGATCTCAGAATTCGTAGACTGCCAAGAGAGACGAGGAAGGATCGTAGTGTGTCGAGTAGAACTTCCTCGTAGCCAAAGTCTGCTGAGGAAGTCATGTTCAGAATCGTAGAGACAGCCTGCCTATGAGCCAATCGAGTATCTGGAAAAGCCAAGTCAGAAACGTAGACTACACTCGGAGTCGTAGAGTCTACCGATTCCGAAGCCAAGTCAAGGATCGTAGACTACACTCTGAGTCGTAGAGTCTATTGATTACATGCAGAGATCGTAGTCGGGCAAGATCAGATGAAGACAACAAGCACAAGGTAGAAATTGTAGAGTGTCAAGATCTGATCTCGGAGTCGTAGTGTCTGCACAGTCAAAATAGAATGGTAGAGTACAGAACTAAGACCTCAATGGATGTGCTCACAATGCCAAGGCAGAATCGTAGAGCATATACGATTCTCAACGAATGAGTACTCCCAGAATATCCAAAGGAATGAAGCCTTTGATTGGCACTACAAAGATACATCCCATCATAAGGGAAACTAGAGAGCACTCAACGAATGGCATGCAAGCTAACAGAAGATCTAAGGACTAGCCCAATCAGCATCCAGATTGAGTTGTGAAGCCATTCAAGATGAAGTCTTCCACAATGAGATCAGAAGAAGACTTCAGTAACTGACTAAGGAAAGTCAACAAGTGCAGTTGCTATCAAATAGACAGAGGACGATGATCTTGGAAGCAACCAGAATCGTAGTGTTTGCCAAACAAAGAAAGAACTGATGAAGTACAAATAGAGATACTGGACTGCTTCTGAAGAACAAGGCTAAAGTGATTAAGCATTGGGTCAATCCATTGATGATAAGTGAACGGGAGATCACAAAGAGAAAGCGAGTTGGACACGCCACAAATCTGAAGTGTCTTGCTATTCAGAAGGGGCAACAGAAAAGAAGTTAAGTCATCAGTATCTAAGAACTGTTGAGGCAAACAGAAGTGTTGAAGCACTGCATGAAAGAAGGAAGAGGTGTTCTACATTGAAGATCTAATCAACACTCTTCAAGATCATAGTGTTGTCTCTACCAGTCAACATGACACTACGATCAGGTCCTTGAAGACATGCATAAGAATCGTAGAGTTCGAATAACTGAAGACTAAAGCATTGGCAACGATTCAATCTGAAGGGTAATATTCGGACTAGTGCTTATTGAGAGCATCAATGCAAAAGGACAACCTCTGATCGAGAAATCAGAAGGAGGAAATAAAGTCTTTGACCTGCCAAAGACATTAAAGTGATATATCTGACTGGGTAGGTGAAATAGTAGACTGCAGTGTCAGAAAAAGTATGACATGTCACATCAGCAGTCTACCTCTGTCAACTCAAGATATATGAAGATATTTGAATAGCTCTCAATGGCTACTTTCCAACGAAAAGATTGGGAAGGAGTATAAATCAGCAAGAACTTTAAAGATCGAAGGTTACTGGAGTTGTTGAGTTTGGAGTAACGGTGGACTGGTCTAAACCATGTAAAATAGTGAGTCTGAAGGCTCACTATAAGATCCACCAAGAACACTTAGAGACAGACAAAGAAAGAAGTAGAAGTGAGAGTTCTACAATGTAGAAGTGAGAGTTCTACTATATGAAGAGTGTTCTGAACTGCCGAGAAAAAGAAGAGTGTCATGTCATCTTGGTGTCCATCATGGGAAGACTCTAAGTACCATAGAGAAGATCTCACAGTCATCTTAGCAAGTCCATCATGAGAAGGCATCAAGTATCAAGAAAGGAGATCACAAACGTTATCATGGTGGCAAGCATGAGAAAGTTTCTAAGTAACTAGCAGAAGAGCTTACAGTCATCTTAGAAACCCATCATGTGCAGCCATCATGTATCAAGAGGAATGATCTTCAAGGCAGTCATCAAGGGATCATCCGAAGTGGTTGAGTAACTGAAGAAGCTGAGCATCATGCAACAATCAGCTGCACTTCAAGGGTAATCACGCCAAGCTGCTAAGTACAGAAGATGTTCAGAGCATAAAGACATCTTAACAGCTCAGCACCAACTCCAACAAACAAACAAACAACTCAACAAGAAGCCAGGGTCCGAGGGGTCCTTGTCCGGAGGGACTAAATGAAGTTCTAAACCTGCTGGGCTTGAAGAGTTCCTAGGGAACTGGAGAAGTTCCAAGGCTGCTGGCCTTGAAGAGTTCTTAGTGAACTAGAGTCCCAAGGTTGTTGGCCTTGAAGGAATCTTAGTGATTCAGGGTGTTGCCCTTCCTTAGTGGAAATCCTGCTAGTTGAAAGCAGAAGAGTGGATTAAATGCTTGAGTCTCTGAACCACTTAAAACCCCTTGTGCCTTTTATATTATGTCATTAACATTATGTCTATTAACTGCTATAACTGCTATGTATGTGTTTACTGCTCACAACTGAACTAACTCTACGAATAATGTATGTATGATTATGAATATATCAATGAAGGGGATCTTTTACTTATTCCACTGTGCTTGAAAAGATTCTTATATTTGTCATATGTTAATTTAATAACAATACAAAATAAAAGAGAAAAGTATTTGAAAAAAAAAATGATATATTCAACCCCCCCCCCCCCTTCTAGATTTATTGTGCCTACTCGGAACTAACAGTCTTAACATGTATATGAAGTGCATACATGATCTACTATTCGTTCCCAAACAATTGGGATTACAAAACCTAACTTGTCCAACCTTGTTATACAACCGACGGTGCGGCGCCAGCCTTATACTCATTATTGGTGTTGTGGCGCCAATTAACAGTGTGTCCTACCCGGTCTCGACGTTGCGGCGTGAGATCGTTATACATTAGTGGCTCTGCGGCACCACTCTCTAGTAGCTCATGCCCCTTTACCCGGCGCTACAGCGCGACATTTAATACTGGGGTTGGTGTTGTGGCGCCTCCACTGAGCTACAGTTGATTTTGACAGTTTGGTTTTTCTACGAACTTCCCAGGCTCATAACTTATTCGTTTTACATTCGAATTGGCTCATTCAAAAGCCATTAGCTCCTAAATCATGTGCACTGTGATTTTATCAAAAAATATTTCATTTTTAAATCTTTTAACACAGAATTCACCGATTAGTTCATTATTAAGCATTTGTTTAACGTTCGTGAGCGTTCATAGCTCATTTTCTTCGTTCTAAGTTAGAATTCGACGATTCTTGAGTCCACAACTCTTGAATACCTTATCTCACGTGATGCCACTGAAAACTAAAGTTTCCAAGTTACTCGGCAACTTTTGATTTAAGACCCCAAATTTTATGAAATGAAAGTATTCAATTTTCTTATAATTATTATTTTGGTTAAATTGATAAAAGGTTAAAGTTAAGGGTGATATTTGAAAATTTTGCAAAGTAAGCTAGTTGATATAAAATATTCGTTGTATCGGGAAATATTCGATTGGTCGGGGAATATTCGTTTTAACAGGGAATATCCGTATAACGACACCATCATTGCTGGACCCCACAACGGAAAAACTGTCGGAGTTAGAAATTTACAGAAATATCTTTTTATAAAAATAATTACAAAAGTTTTATCGTTAACTATTGAAATACACGATGGTAAAAGTACAGTAATACGCGTGGTTTCATAGTAGCACACGGTATTGATTATTGATGCTTACGTAAGAAGCCACTCAGTTTATTTAATTATTGCTACTCTAGTTGCTGCATAATATCTCTCATATTATTTATTCAATTATTGTCACAGTATCATCTGCATAATATTTTATATTATTAAATCAATCATTAAGACAACAAAGTTATTCATATTATTATTTATAATATTGGTAATGTCTAGAAAGTTCTATCGAGGAGTGGTTTGGTCACCTAATTGCGCGCCAATAGGGAGAAATCCTTTTCGAAAAGCCCTCTTTTTCCTAAGAATGATCTGGTTGTTAAATATTATGAGTTATAATATTAATGATGAATAATTGTTGAAATATTAAAATGTGTTTATTAAAGATAAAGGATTTGTGGTAAATATTTATTCAATTTTTTAATATAAATATAGGGATTTGTTATGAGGCGTTTGTTATAAGTTTGACTTAGTATTCCATGGGAAGATTTACAAATTTTATGGACCATCGATGGTTGTTTTAATAGTAAATCAATCTGGACCGTCGGTGGTGGTTTTAATAGTAAATCAATATGGACCGTCGGTGGTGGTTTTAATAGTAAATCAATCTGGATCATCGGTGGTGGTTTTAAAAGTAAATCAATCTAGACCGTCGGTTGTGATTTTAATAGTAATCAATCTGGACCGTCCGTTCTAATAGTGAATCAATCTAGACCGTTCATGAATTAGTTACTATTTAGTCATTTCTCCTATAAATAGAAGCTTAATTCTTCTTTCATTCTCACCAATTCACTGAGACTCACAAGAGAAACTATAGAGAATAAGAAGAAGAGTATTTTGCTACTTCACTATTGCAGTATCCATTCTTCTACTAAGGTAAGGAGTATTATTTCTTTCGTATTCATAAGGAATACTATTTTTCGTATTCATCCTTTAATATGTTGGAATAACCTGTCTACACAGATTACGTACCGTATGACAGGTGAAAATCCATTTGCAGTTTCGTATGTTATTTCTTTTTATATTCTTAAATCTAAACTTACTATGGCAAGTATTGCTTCTATAATCCTTGAAATTAGTGGAATATCCTTGAGTTTTGTGCTTCATCCAGTATCGTTTCGTTGGAATATTGATCTGAACTTTCTTATTAAATATAAATATTTTCATCGGGGTACTATTCACGGGTTACTATTCACTCGATTACTATTCACTAAAATATTATTCACTCGAGAATTCAGGGCACTTTTCATGCCGGGGTACTATTCATGAATTACTATTCATGGGTTCCTATTCACCCAATTATTATTCGCTCAAATATTATTCACACGGGTATTCGGAGCACTTTTCATGCTGGGGTACTATTCACGGGGTACTATTCCCAAAGTACTATTCACAGGGTACTATTCCCAAAGTAATATTCACAGGGTACTATTCACGGGGTACTATTCACTGAAAAATTTATTTCCTTTCTGTCCAAATTATTTTTTATACATGGATATTATTCTTGATTTTTACTCTACAAAGAAGTATCATGTTGACAATACATTATTGAATTCTGGATAAATTAAATTATAAATCTTTAAAATTTATCTTGTGCTTTATTTTAATTGAATTCTTATATCATTGTCATCATCTCAATGCTTATATTGTGATGAAAGTCATCTTTGGCTTACGTGCATAGATGAACTATTCATTGGTGTGATTATGACCAGGGATCATTTGGTATAATCATGACCCGTAATTTTACAAATGATGTGGTAAAAATTCTCATTGGCCTGTAGTGCATTGATGGACAGTTGTTGGTATGATTATGACCAGGGATTATTCGGTATAATCATGACCATTGATGATTACATGAATATCCTTGGCCCCGTAGTGCAAGGATGATTCGATGATGTGGTTTATTTATTAAGCTGAGTCTCAGCGATAAAGTTGATGAAAACCTTTTTAAATCATAGAAGATAGTAGATATAATGCTCTACTTGACTCTTCTAATGGATTGCTTGTTCCGCTGCAATTAAACTTGTTGTCTATTATATTCTATCAGTTAAACATTGTTGAAGGCTAACGATAACTTATTCTCCTTTATCTTAGTCATAATATTTCTTACTGGGCTAGTTGAGATCACTCTTTTGCTTTCATTATTCTCTTCAAGAAATGAGAATATAGCCAGGACTAGTCGGGGAACGGAGTGATGGTCCGAGATGGCTGTTTTAGTAATCCTCACTATTTAGTGTGATAATAAATGTAATGAGGATTAAATTTGAGTTTGGATATTGTCTATGAGACAATATTCGTGTAAAAACTCTCAGCTCTTGTTGTATAATTAAGTTTTTATTTGTATTCAGTACCATGTATTTGGCGACCCAAGATGGGTGATGTATACCTATTTTGGGGGTATCACAGTTGGTATCAAATCCATAGAAAAGATTCCCGAGCCTTTATCTGGTGACTTCCAAGTCTTGGGATGCACCGAAGCCAAACTTTACGTCAGTAGGGCCGAAGTGAGTAGTGGTGGCAATTTGATAGGTATCATTGTGAGGTGCTATCCAAGTCTTGGATGCGGGTCACAGTTGGTATCAAAGCTTAGGGATATGATCCCTGGCTGAGATGTGAGACAGGAACTAGGAGGGGAGAGACGGGGAATTCCTTCGCTAGTATGACCTACGTAAGTTTATTTGGTATTTAATTGGTCGGTCAGAGTATAGGGATAATATGTGACATGTCAATTAATCCTTGTTTTATGGCAGTGTTTGAAAATGGCATCTGAAAATGTTGAGATCAACAATGAAGCACATGAGACCGTTGAGTCATCAACGATCAATACCCAGGACAATGTCCAACAGGAAGACAATAATCCTCAGGTAAACAACAACACCGATCAAATGATGAATTATGGGATGTTCAGAGGCTTTATGCAATTCATGCAACATCAGGCAAGAGCAGCTCGTGTTCAAAATGCAGGTAGAAACACTGGCAACTCACAGATGGTCACCGCTAAGAAATTCAAGGAGCTGGGACAATCGGAGTTTTGGGGAAAGCCAGAACCACTTAAGGCGGAGACGTGGATAAAGCAGATCACCAAGATATTTAAAGTCTAGGGATGCTATGAGGACCAAAAGGTTCCCTTTGCCACCTTCATGTTGAGAGGAGAGGCAGATTACTGGTGGGAATCACTAAAGCGTACTCAGCCTGCCGCACTCAAAATGTCTTGGGAGAAGTTCCAAGAGTTGTTCAACGACAAGTATTTTCCCGAAAGTATTCGTCACATGAAGGAGGTGGAGTTTATCAAGTTGGAGCAAAACAATATGACCGTGTCGCAGTACGAGGATAAGTTTGCTGAGTTGTCCCGGCTCACATCCCATTTGGTTGATAATGAGGATAGAATTGTGACACCCCCAAATCCCGGTACTTCATTGCCTCAAGATTTGGTGTTCACTTAATCAAAACATTCATATCTAACTACCCAATCATAATATAATTGAATAATAAAACACCTTGCAGGGATTACATTAATAAAAATATTATCTCCCAGGTTATCTAACCTTTAATTACAATCATTCAAATGCGGAAATTAAATAAATTCTTCATTACATTAATCAAATTAAAGTCTGATAAGTAACTATCAACATATTACAAGTCTTGAAAACTTTTTTATCTTCCCCTTGCCCTTACTGGTGCTAGGTACGTCTACCTTCTCATCCTTAGCTGTAATGGTTATATAAGCAAGAGTGAACAAACAAAGCTCACTTGAAATAAGAATGAATAAACTTTACAATATTTGCCAAATAATAGGCTCAATAGAACTGAATGATATGTTCTATTAACATTCTGAAATATACTACTGAGGGTCTAATGATCACGAACCATGTCCACAGTTATAAGTAATCTTTCAACTTTAACTTTAACAGTCATATGACTATAAGAACTCCACATACTTAGGGGGATCAGCCCTTCGTACAATGTATTGTGCACAAATATTTCAACGTTAAGCGTAAACCCCTAAAAAAAAGGGTTGTTCATCTCAGTATTTAGATTACAAGTCCGCATCAAAGTAAGTTTGGTTTGGATACATTTTAAGGCAATTTGGAATTTAACGAACATCAACTAAGGATTAGTTGAATAAAAGATAATCACGTTATGTTATGAAATAAATCATAAGTGAATTAACAATGTATATTAAAGTTATGCTTTAGGAATAAGCTAATAGCATAAATATTGAATAACTATCACATACCTTGCTTGAACAATATTAAGCCAAGGTAATTTAGAATTGAATACTAAGCATGCATAACGAATAGCAATTTGAATAATAATAACTATTCAACAATAGTATATTGGATTAAATAAACTTGCATGCTATTTAACAAGTTAAATTCAAGAATAACTTGCTTAACATTAAACTAAGGTTTAGAGAACTTGCATCGTCATGAACAAACTAGATACAAGAGCTTGCAAATTTACAGTTTAAATAAGACAAGTAAACTTGCATAACAATAAACAAACTAGCTCAACGAAAGTGTAGAGTTAGAAAACTTGCTCAATTGTAAAAGTAGAATTAGAGAACTTGCTCAATGTAAAAAGATAGGTTTAGAAACTTGCCTCGAGCGTAAACTATAATATTAAACTCACGTTCACCTACATATAGGTTTAGAACCATCGTCTATTAGATATACTAACATTCACATTCCAACATAATACGCAATTCTAATTAGACTTATTATTTTAGCACAAGTCTTAAGATACCACTCAAAAATTAGAAACTACAAGTGTTAACCTTCACAACACATGTTTACTATTCATCATGCTCACTACGGTCTAATATATCACGTTCATCACTTACTAATCATTCAAACTTTGAATCTACTAACCACATAGCATGATTCTGTTTAGCTATATTATTACATGTTTATTATACTAACACATCACTAGACTAACGTACGTCGCTATCCCGAAAGCGGCAGAGTAGCAAGTAAAGCGCTCGCCTTATATCGATTATGTATGGCGAATAGCTATGCACACAAAGATAGCTACTCAATAATTTTTAGTCTTGGCACCAAAGATAATTCTTATTTGGTGCTGAGATAAGAGACAGACTAAGCATGAACGAAGAGCCGTTTTAGCCCAACTAACACGAATTTCACCCACCAAACAGTGAAATTAACACGTAAAATAAATATACAACTATCATAAACATGATTGCTAACATATTCAACCACTTAGCACAATTTAACAACACTTCTAACTATTTTAATTTCTCAAAAATTCATATTTTCATACTAGAACTCCATTTTTGACATCTCTTGCAAAAATCATCACTGTAATCTCTATACTTGGCCAAATTGCTTAGTTCAAATTATGTTATGCTCGTTTCTTAATTAACTAACATATACAAGACTCAATTTACAGTTTAACATATGAATTGACCATCAAAATTAGTACTTACATTAGCCATATAAAAATACATACAAACATACACTGTCGAAAATTTTCTTTTACTGTAAACCGAAATTAGCATGCAATTTACTTGTTTAAACATACTCTAGCATCTCCAACACATATAATCATCATTGTATAACAACAATTCAACAAGTTTATAATTCACAGAATATATAAAAGTTTGCCGTAAATTCATATATATATATATATATATATGTGTATAATATTGAAATTATGGAAAATTACCTTCAATTAGCTAAGACAATCCTTGTTAATCATTGAGAATAGCTTTAACAAACTCAGAACTTGTTTTGAAAATTACAGCCTTTTCTCTCTCAAAACTCTCTTGTCTCTAAGTTTTTCTCTGACAAAGCTTATTCTCTGTTCTTACTTAGGCTTTAGCCAAATAGAATATACATAACTAAAAACCAATGTACTAATTTAAAACGCCTAAAAACTGACACTACTAATGACCTTAGTAAATTAGCAGTTACTAAAATTATATATATATATATATATATTATTTATATTTTGTTTATTTAATTAATATTATAAATTCAAAATTCAAAAGAATTCCAAAAGCCATAGGGCTTTGTTTGGCAAATCATTTAAAATTAAAGAGTTTATATCCTTAAGCATTGTTTGGGTAAAACTAGATTAAAACTACTTTAATTTATTTTAATAACTCCTTATACTATAGTTATTTGTCACACTATATTTAATCAAACTTTCATACTTAATTTAATTAATTCAAATAACAATTAATTAAATAAATTATTTAATCACATAACTCAATACAAATAATTAACCATCAAATTGAAATATCAATATAATAATAATTTCCTTAACTCATTAATTATTTATTTAACAAATAATTAACCAAATAAAATCAAATCAATTAAACAAATATTTATTAAATGATAAACACATCCATTAAATATTTATATATAATTCAATAAATATTTAATATTACAATTAAAAATTCTAGAATGTTACAAGAATGACGCAAATGTTTCTGCGAGGTTTGAGACCTGAAATACGTCAATACCTTATTTCTCATAAACTATGTTTGTATTCAGATGTTGTAAATAGGGCTCAGTTATTGGAGCACGATAATGAGTCAACCCAACCAAGAGAGAGCAGCCGGCAAGTCGATAATACCAGTGGTAGCAGTCATAGAAGCAGTGACAACAAACGTGGAGGGAATAAACATTCCAGAAATGGTAACCACTCTAGTGGTAATCATGGCCAAGATAATAGAAGTGGGAATTTCAAGAAGAGGAGATTCAATAATAATGGAAAGACGTCAGCACCAGCACCCATTGTTAAAGAAGGAGAATGATCATCGATCGTATATTACAAATGCGGAGGGGAGGGACACATCAATCCAAACTCCACGTAGCAGTCCAAAGCATGTTATAATTGTGGAAGAGAATGTCACCTAGCCCGATTTTGTCGTGCAGTAAAGTCAAGTCCAGCTGGGATGGAGGCACCAAAGGTCGTCCCAGAGAAGTCAAAGTCGGTAGTTCAAGGGAGAGCATTTTTTATGACTTCTCAAAAGCGAAGTAACTTAACGGTTAGTTACAGGTTAGTTAATTATAAATTCTTGCGAAGTTTATACCTTACTAGATACCAGTTCTACCTATTCTTTTATCTCTCCTGCTTGTGCTCAACGTTTGAATTTGACCCCTGAGAAATTAGACTTTGACTTATCTATTGAGACTCCGTTAGGAGAAACTTTTATTACATCCATTATCTATAAGTCTTGGTTGATCCAAATCGGCACTCGCACATTACCTGTCGACCTTATTTCTTTGAAAATACTTGCATTTGATGTGCTTTTAGGGATTGATTGGTTAACTACTTATCATGCAAAAATTAATTATTTTCTTAAGGTTGTAAGATTTCATATTCCTAACCAACCTATTATGCGAATTCAAGCAACCAAGCCACTAAAGTCAATCACTGTCATATCAAGCCATAAAATTATTCATTTATTGAAAAATGGATGTCAAGCTTTCTTAGCCTATGTCACAGATTTAAACAAAAATACGTTAGATTTGAATGATATTCCTATTGTTAATAAATTTCCTGACGTATTCCCTGAAGAACTTCCTAGCCTACCCCTAGAGCGTGAAATTGAATTTTGTATCGACCTTGAACCCGATACAAAACCCTCGAATATTTCTTCACTTAGAACGAAAGTAACATGTGCCAAAGACGTTGGCTCGAGCTGTTGAAAGATTACGATTATACCATTCAATACCATCCTGGAAAAGAGAACGTGGTAGCTAACGCGTTGAGTAGAAGATCGTATGCGTTTACGAGTGCGATGTTGTTAACACAAAGACCCATTTCGTACGATCGACTTACAAAAGATGGAGATAGAGTTAAAGACTCCAAGAACCTACATGAAGATAGCGAATATACGATTAGAATCGACTTTAATCGATAAAGTTAAAGCTGCTCAAGCTACACACCCGAAGCTGATGAATGTGAAGAAGAAGGTTCAAGAGGGCGTTATTCTAAAAGTAAGAATCGACGAAGAGAGTAAATCTCAACCCTCGATTTAATTGGGCCATTCAAAATTCTCGATCAAGTAGGAACTGTGGTCTATAGACTCGCTTTACCGCCAAGTATGTCTCGTGTTCATAACATTTTTCACATATCGATGTTACGTAAATATGTGGACGACCCGAACCATATTATTAAATTAGAACTAGACGAGATAGCAGAATATTTAACGTATGAGGAGATACGTGTTAAAATCTTGGATAAGAAGAATCATATTCGACACTTAAAGGTTATACCTCAAGAGTTAGAATCTAAATAAGGTATCCTCACCTCTTCGGCATACCAGGTACGTACATAAATTTCGAGGGCGAAATTTCATAAGGAGGGGAGATTGTAAGACCCCAAATTTTATGAAATGAAAGTATTCAATTTTCTTATAATTATTATTTTGGTTAAATTGATAAAAGGTTAAAGTTAAGGGTGATATTTGAAAATTTTACAAAGTAAGAAAGTTGATATAAATATTCGTTGTGTCGGGAAATATTCGATCGATCAGAGAGTATTCGTTTTAACAGAGAATATCCGTACGACGATACCATCATTGGTGGACCCCATAACAGAATAACTGTCAGAGTTAGAAAACGACAGAAATAACTTTTTATAAAAATAACGGCGAAAGTTTTACCGTTAACTGTTGAAATACCCGATGGTAAAAGTACAGTAATATGCGTGGTTGCTTAGTAGCACACGGTATTGATTATTGATGCTTACGTAAGAAGCCACTCAGTTTATTCAATTATTTCTACAGTTGTTATTGCATAATATCTCTCATATTATTGTTTCAATTATTGTCACAATATCATCTGTATAATATTTTATATAATTAAATCAATAATTGTGACAACAAAGTTATTCATATTATTATTTGCACATCGACAATGTCAGAAAGTTTACATCGAGGGGAGGTTTGGTCACCTAATCAAGCGCCAATGAGAGAGAGAAATCCTTATCGGAAAGCCCCCACTTTCCTGAGAATGATCTGGTTGTTAAATATTATGAGTTATAATATTAATGATGAATAATTGTTAAAATATTAAAAATGTTTTTATTAAAGATAAAGGATTTGTGGTAAATATTTATTCAATTTTTTGATATAAATATAGGGATTGTTATGAGGCATTTGTTAAAAGTTTGACTTAGTATTCCATGGGAAGATTTATAAATTTTATGGATCGTCGATGGTGGTTTTAATAGTAAGTCAATCTGGACCATTGATGGTGGTTTTAATAGTAAATCAATATGGATGAAAATCGGTGGTGGTTTTAATAGCAAATCAATCTGGACCGTCGGTGGTGGTTTTAATAGTAAATCAATTTAGATCGTCGATGGTGGTTTTAAAAGTAAATCAATCTGGACCGTTGGTGGTAGTTTTAAAAGTAAATCAATCTGGACCGTCGGTTATGGTTTTAATAGTAATCAATCTAGACCGTTCGTGAATTAATTACTATTTAGTCATTTCTCCTATAAATAGAAGCTTAATTCTTCTTTCATTCTCACCAATTCACTAAGACTTGCAAGAGAAACTATAGAGAGAGAAACTATAGAGAACAAGAAGAAGAGTATTCTGCTACTTCACTATTGCAGTATCCAGTCTTCTACTAAGGTAAGGGGTATTATTTATTTCGTATTCATAAGGAATACTATTTTTCGTATTCATCCTTCAATATGTCAGAATAACTTTGTCACGCGGATTACGTGCATCGTATGATGGTGAAAATCCATTCTTGATTTCAGTATGTTTATTTTTTTCATATTCTTAAATCTAAACTTACTATGGTAAGTATTGCTTCTATAATCCTTGAAATTAGTGGAATATCCTTTAGTTTTGTGCTTCATCCAGTATCATTTCGTTGGAATATAGATCTGAACTTTCTTATTAAATATCAATATTTTTACCAGGGTACTATTCACGGGTTACTATTCACCCGGTTACTATTCACTAAAATATTATTCACTCGGGTATTCGGGGCACTTTTCATGCCAGGGTACTATTCACGAGTTACTATTCACGGGTTACTATTCACTCAAATATTATTCACTTGAGTATTCGGGGCACTTTTCATGTCGGGGTACTATTCCTGAAGTACTATTCATAGGATACTATTCACGGGGTACTATTCATCAAAAAATTTATTTCCTTTCTATCCAAATTATTTTTGATACATGGATATTATTCTTGAATTTTACTCCATAAAGCAGTATCATGTTGACAATTTGGACATTTTTGAATTCTGTATAAATTAAATTATAAATCTTTAAAATTTATCATGTGCTTTATTTTAATTAAATTCTTATATCATTGTCATCATCCTCATGCTTATATTGTGATGAAAGTCATCTTTGGCTTGTGTGCATAGTTGGACTGTAGATTAGTATGATTATGACCGGGGATCATTCTGTATAATCATGACCCGTAATGTTACAAAATATGTGGTAAAAATCCTCATTGGCCTGTAGTGCATTGATGGACAGTTGTTGGTATGATAATGACCAGGGATTATTCAGTATAATCATAACCATTGATGATTACATGAATATTCTTGGCCCGTAGTGCATGGATGATTCGATGATGTTGTTTATTTATTAAGCCGAGTCTCAGCGATAAAGTTGATGAAAACCTTTTTAAATCATAGAAGATAGTAGATATCATGCTCGACTTGACTCTTCTAATGGATTGCTTGTTCCGATGCAGTTAAACTTGATGTCTATTATATTCTATCAGTTTAACATTGTTGAAGGCTAACGACAACTTATTCTACTTTATCTTAGTCATATTATTTCTTACTGGGCTAGTTGAGCTCACCCTTTTGCTTTCATTATTCTCTTCAGGAAATGAGAACATAGCCGGGACTAGTCGGGGAATGGACTGATGGTCCGAGATGGTTGTTTTAGTAATCCTCATAATTTAGTGTGATAATAAATGTAATGAGGATTGAATTTGAGTTTGGATATTGTCTATGAGACAATATTCGTGTAAAAACTCTCAGCTCTTGTTGTATAATTAAGTTTGTATTTGTATTCAGTACCATGTATTTGGCGACCCAAGATGGGTGATGTATACCTATTTTGGGGGCGTCACATTTGACTACTAATCCGAGATTTCTACGTTTTCAATGTTTCACGCCGAATCTCAGAAATTTCGCCATAACTTCGTTAATCGTGTTATATACGCCAAATCAAATGGAACAACTCCATTGATTCATCATCTACATCCTAACCAAGAAATATGCACACATCCTAACAATGATGGTTTTCAATTTGTCCATCAACCACCAAGTTAACGCTTAACGGTTTTCTTTGATTATAACTTACTTAAACGCTTACGATTACTAACCATACATGACTTATAATGTTTTAATCCACTATTAGCCATCCTTATTACCCCGGAAGAGACATGTTCCACCAATCTACGATTCTCTATGAAAAGAAATCGAAAACAATCGAAGACTAACGTTTACGAAATATTACCTTTACGATCTTCGCGTTCTTGACTAAACTTGTATAGTTTGCTTTGAATAGCTCTTGATTACTTGTTTTCAGCTCTTTCTCTCTCTCAAATTATGTTGGACAAAGTTTGTAAAATAACAAATGACCAAGACTAGCTTTCCTATATAGGCAAACCAAATGGAGGGCAAAATGGTCATTAGGTGACCTCCTTACTATTCATACCTCCACAACAATTTAGCCACCAAATAACCACTTTACTTGGTGGCCAAGTGGCCGACCCACATGCTCCATGGGTCTCCCCATGGGTTCACCCATGGGTTTTACCCATCTGGTGACCCGCCGGTTCGATCCGCGGTTCGGTTTCTTGGATCGAGCTTGATTTAACCTAACATTGGGCCTTAACTTAGGTTTGATTACACAATTCTTTGGGCTTGATATAATCCAAGTCCAATTGGATTCTACAAAGTCCTTAAACTCAAAGTCCATTAAGAACTAATCGTATTCTACACGTATAACTCACGTATTCTTTTCGTATAGTATTCGTACGATGTTTATATTATACGTCATAATATTCTTCATACTATACTCATATATCACATGTATAATAACCTTAATCATTATACGCACTTATTTTCCTTCTCGAAAATCACTTTTCCTAAACCCTTAGGTTTTAAGTCTGCAGGCGAAAATTTCATTTGCCATAACTGAAATATTATTGGATATTCCATCTAGTCTTCGTATTCTATCATTACGCGTTTCTCAAAAATTCATACTCAATTCCTGAGCAGAAATGGATGAATAGTGTTTTTACAAAAATTTCTCGGAAAACATTTATTTTCGTCTTGGAAATTCAAACAATTAATCCTAGCACATAGCCAGAATACTAACCACATCCGCATGTTCTAAATCATAGAACGACCTTAAAACATCTTACTCATACAAATAATCAATTAAATTCATTTAATTCAAATAATCAAATAAAATTTAATTCACATAAAGATCCAATTTTCTCGGGCGTTACACTTTACCTGTTATTATTGCTTCTTCGCTTAACGAATTATAGGAAAGTAAGTTGTTGAGAGTGCTTAGAGAATACAAATCGGCTATACGGTCGACAATTGCAGATATCAAGGGAATCAGTCCATCTTTCTGCATGCACAAAATTCTTATGGAAGAGGATGCAAAGCCAACAGTGGAAAAACAGAGACGGCTAAACTCGATCATGAAAGAAGTGGTGAAGAAAGAAATTCTAAAGTGGTTGGATGCGGGAATCATCAACCCAATTTCTAACAGTGCTTGGGTTAGTCCATTTCAATGTGTGCCAAAAAACGGAGGAATGACCGTAGTAAAGAATGATGATAATGAACTAATCCCGACAGTGACCGGTTGGAGGGTTTGCATGGACTACAGGAATCTTAATAAGGCAACCCGCAAAGACCACTTTCCTCTGCCTTTTATCGATCAGATGTTGGATAGGTTGGCAGGGCACGAATTTTACTGCTTATTGGATGGTTATTCGGGGTATAATTAAATAGTCATTGCTCCTGAAGATCAAGAGAAGACCGCTTTCACGTGCCCATACGGCACCTTTGCATTCTGGAGAATGTCTTTTGGTTTGTGTAATGCACCCGCAACTTTCCAAAGATGCATGATGGCTATCTTCTCAGACATGGTGGAAATAGAGGTAAAATTTTTCATGGATGACTTTTCAGTCTATGGAAACACTTTTGATAAGTGTCTGGAAAATTTGGTCATGGTTTTAAAGCGATGCGTAGAGATTAATTTGGTACTGGGAGAAGTGCCACTTTATGGTCGAAGAAGGAATAATCTTGGGGCACAAGGTTTCGGCGAAAGGATTAGAGGTTGATAGAGAAAAGTTGGAAACAACTGAAAATCTAACACCACCAACTACAGTCAAGGGAATCCGCAATTTTTTGGGACATGTGGGATTCTACCGAAGGTTCATTAAAGATTTCCCTAAGATTGCAAAACCATTATGCAGTCTCTTAGAAAAAGATTCAGTTTTCAAGTTTAATGAATATTGTAAGTCAGCTTTTGAGCAGTTGAAGAAAAAATTGACTACAGCTCTTGTGATAGTCGCACCGGATTGGAATATGCCCTTTGAGTTAATGTGCGATGCGAGCGACTATGCAGTAGGGGCTGTTTTGGGACAATACCGAGATAAAATATTCAACGCTTTATATTATCCAAGTAAAACTCTTATGGATGCACAATTAAATTATATAACTACAGAGAAGGAATTACTTGCAGTGGTATATGCCTTTGACAAATTCAGGGCATATTTGATTGGAACAAAGGTGGTGGTTTACACAGATCACTCGGCAATTTGCTACTTAATCTCGAAGAAGGATTCTAAGCCTAGACTTATCAGATGGATCCTTCTCCTTCAAGAATTTGATTTAGAAATAAAGGATAGGAAGGGGACAGAAAATCAGGTTGCAGACCATCTATCGAGGCTGGAAAATCCAGATAAAGATGAAGCGGATAAGTGTGTGATCAATGAATCATTCCCGGATGAACAGCTATTTGGAGTTAATTCAGAATTTTCGCGGTATACGGATTTTGCTAACTATTTGGTGAGCAATATCCTTCCCCTGATTTGATGCACCAACAGAAAAAGAAATTCCTACATAACGTCAAGTGGTACATGTGGGATGAGCCATATTTGTTCAAACAGTGCGCCGACAAAATGATTCGAAGGTGTGTGACATACAGTGAAGTAAAGAAAATATTGCACGAGTTTCATTCGTGTACATACGGGGGTCATTATGATAGTGAGCAGACAGCGGCCAAGGTACTTCAGTCAGGATTCTATTGGCCTACGGTGTTCAAGGATGCCCAATAGTTCGTGAAGACTTGCGATAGATGCCAAAGATTGGGTAACATATCAAAGCGGAATGAGATGCCACTATAGACTATCATGGAAGTGGAAATTTTTGATGTATGGGGGATAGATTTTATGGGGCCATTTCCTTTATCTTTCAACAACCTATACATCTTGCTAGCGATTGATTATGTGTCGAAATGGGTTGAAGCCGCAGCACTCCCCACAAATGATGCCAAAGTGATTCTCAAGTTCTTGCATAAGAATATTTTTACTAGATTTGGCACGCCAAGAGCTATTATAAGTGATGAGGGTAGTCACTTCTGCAACAGATCGTTCACAACTCTCTTGGCAAAATACGGGGTCAATCACAGAGTTTCAACAGTGTATCAACCCTAAACAAGTGGGCAAGCCGAGGTCTCCAACAAGGAGGTGAAGAAAATCTTAGAAAATGTAGTCAACCCGAGTAGAAAAGACTAGTCTCTAAAATTAGACGACGCACTATGGGCATACAGGATAGCATACAAGACGCCAATTGGGATGTCTTTGTATCAATTGGTTTATAAAAAAGTGTCACCTACCTGCAGAGCTACAACATAAATCCTATTGGGCAATTAAAAAAAAACTCAACTTCGATCAAACAGCGACGGGAGAAAAGAGGTTACTTCAATTGAATGAACTTGATGAATTCTAACTACAAGCATATGAGAACTCGAAGTTGTATAAAGAAAAGGTCAAGAAATGGCACGACCAAAAAATCTTGTAGAAAAATTTAGAACCGATACATTCAGTATTACTGTTTAATTCACGACTGCGATTGTTCCTAGGAAAGCTCAAATCTAGATGGTCGGTGCCATTCACAATCAAAAGACTTTTCCCACATGGCATCGTTGAGTTATACAGTAGGAATCCATTGGAGACGTTTAAAGTCAACGGTCAACGACTTAAGCATTATTGGGGTGGCGACACAAACTATGATGTCATCGCAATCACACTTGCTGACGCGCCATGAACAAGGAGTAGTCAGGCTGAAAGACTTAAAATCAAGCGCTAATTGGGAGGCAACCCAATTTTACCTTTATTTTTCATATTTTTAGAGCATGCTAATTAATTTGTAGTTTAGAGTATAAGTGAGTAACGATTTAGTTTATTTTGATTTATTAGGTAATTAGTGAGTTAGTAATTTAAGTGAATTCAACCTTCAATGTTCAAATTTTTATGTTGTTATCATAAAATTATCATTTTATGGTGTTTAAGGTACTTAAAAAGATCATGGATAAGTGTTGCAAGCAAAGAAGTGGACAAATCAAGTGTCATTATAGTACACACACACACCCCCCCCCCCCTCCGCTGGGGCGGACTTTGTAAGAAGGAAACCCCACCAGGACGGGGGTCTTAACTTAATAACAGTAGACATAACCACTGGGGCATAAAATTTGCACAAGATAACCACGTAAAGTGAGGATCTTGAAGAAATAATGAACACCCATTTGGGCTGGCCTCTACAAGATATTACCCCGTAGGTAAAATGTGAAGTTGAACAGGCTCAGGTTGACAGTTACATCATGATAGGCCACCTTCTTCCACTCTCACTTCCTCTAACCAAAACAGATACACAATTTATCCCCATAACCCACTATTTCCTCAGTTACTGTGATACCCCCAAATTCGAGTACTTCAATTTCCACATGATTTGGTGTTCACTATTCAAACATCATATATCTATCTACCCATAATAAATGAAAACATAAATAGATAGAAATAAATCCTCTCCTTAAGGAGTTACATCATCTGAAATAATTACATAAATCCCAGGTTATACTAACCTTAATTCTTAACTACGGAAACATAAACAATTTATAGTCTTACACAACATCAATATAAGTCTAAAACATAAATTTAATATCACATAAAACAACAAGTCTTCATCACTTGTTAATCTTGCCCTTGCCTTTGCTAGTAGAAGGCTCGTCGGACCTTTTATTCTTAACTGCAATGTTATTATTACGCAAGAGTGAGCACGATTGCCCACAAATATAATAATGAAATAACAATATAATAACATGCGAGTGAATCAAAGACTTCTGGAATAAAAGTTCAACTTTTGAATCAAGAATGAATAACAGGAATTAAAAAATTTCTGAGGGTCATAAGACCTTGAACTATGTCCTAGGTTATCAAGGGTTATACTTAAAACTTTTAACAGTCATAAGACTATGGACTCTTCTACTCGTACTTAGGGGGATCAGCCCTTACTACCATACTGTGCACAATATCTTAACGCTAACGCATAAGCAATCCCTATCTGAGGTTGTTCATCTCGGATTTGACATTAGAGTCCTTTTCAAAGGAAGTTTGGTTTGGATAAATCAATAAGGGTTCTGAAATTTAGAACGTTCATCAACTATGGACTAGTCGAATCAATAAGGGTTCGCTAGTCTAACAAGGTTCAACAATAATTGATATTTAAATCGAATGACATTCTCAAGAGGTATACAATAGAACAAGTATTGTATAACAGAATCATACTTTGAAAAGATAAATAATCTTTAATATAACAAATTGAACTTGATTAATAATAATGAGAATTTACTCGACAAAATTTATAAACTTGAATAATGATAACAAGTAGGGTTAGGAAACTTGCCTCGTGCATAGATTATACACGTTCCTTGATTTAATCCTACATATCATTTTCATTCACAATACCAGTCAATTATAACGTAACTAGTCATCACAAGTTCATTGTTTTTGTCAAACTCAGATTATGACTTTACTTAGTCAAATTATCACACTTATGGTCACATAATATTACACTATATGAACAATAAGCTAACTATATTTTCAATAATTCAATCCATACTTAAATGCGTTATTGACATGTTAAGAATCTATTTTAACATCTCATTATACGTCTAACATATTTTTATATACATTAGATTAGGTTACTATCACATTCTTAGACTTGAATAATAAGGAAAATTTTCATTTCTAGACATTCTGCAGAGTGGTGTTGCGGCGCCACTTATAGGCTTGTGCTCGGCGCTACGGCACGGTGGCGCTGTGACTTGGCTTTTGGCATTGCGGCATAGTGGCGCTGCGGCGCGGACCATAAGGCATGGAACTAGCGCCATGATGAATGAACGATACCGCCTCGCGATTCAGTAAAAATTGCAGAACATGGTCAAAACCTCTAATTAATTATTTTTTTCTACACGAATTTAGACATACCCAAACGTTGTAATACACATATAACTACTACTTAACCCTCCTAGCATGATTTTAACATGTTAAAACACATAATTTACAGAATCAACACATGTAATTTTACTAGTCTTGATGTTCTTGAAATTTTTGAACACAAAACATAAAAATTAACACTACGGGTTCGTTATAACACCGAATCTGTTCATTTGAAGTCTGATTCCTTCATTTTAATATACATAATTATATACTAGTGTGAAATTTATGAAAACACATATGATTGTCGTATTAATTTGCGTGTAAGGGTCATATGACCATATTTCTATACTCTATAATTTTGAAGAAACAATCTATGAAATATTTTTATGAAACTGATGTTATGGTTCATAATACATAGTAAAAACATACTACGTTAACATATTAACACATACATCCACATAATCACTACCCTTTCCGATTACAGAGACTTAAACAATTATCTTGAAAGCCATTTTCATGAAACTTTAAATGACGTAAATAAAAACTGGGTTGAAGATTACCCAAAGCGTAGAGTTTAGATTAGTAGGGACGATCCTTTCTCAGTTACTTCTTCAATCAATAACTCTCAATATTTCCTCAACAATTTTTAAATTTCTCTCTGATTCTCCTTTTCCAGACTTAACAAAACTAAAGGACTTAATAATGACAGAAGACGTATATAATATTTTGAAACTGACGCAGTTGTGGTCAGTTAATCTAGTCATGGGTTAACTGCTCCTAACTTCCAATAAGGCTTCGTTTGGCTAGCCTTAAATGGCTCAAATCTATTTAATTTAATAAATCTTTTATCCTATAGTTTAATAGTCACACCCCTTTATAAAATAAATCAAATATCTTATTTACTTTAATTCAATTAAAATATGATAATTTCTCATTAATTCCCATAGTCATAAAATTAAATTTCTCATTTATTAATTAGGTCAAATTATTAAATCTCTAATTAATTATTAAAATAACATTATGCTTATTAAATATTTTATTTAATTCAATAAGCTCACATAATTACATAATTTGAATAATAAAGATTCTCCACATTAATTTAATAAATATAACACATATAATTAAATTAATCTACCACAACTTCATCAATTAATTATTTAATCTAATAATTAAATCATCGAAAATATTTATTTAATTCAATAAATATTAAAATTAAATTACAAAATCTCGTTTGTCATAGTTACTACCCATTACCTCACTTAATCCCAATTTCCCCACTCCATTAACCCACTATATACATACACTATATCACTTCCTATAAATTAAACCTCCAACTACATAATATTTCCACTCTATTCCATACAATTTCAGTTCTCACAAGAGTTAGGGTTTATATACTGCGAATTTTGATAGCCAAAAGAGAGGGGAAATTCAACTATTTGTTCATACACTAAGGGTAAGTGGTTGTTCTTACAATTCCTAATCACATATCACCATACTTGAAGTCCAATTACTAAGTGGGGGAATTGTAAGTTAAGCACGCCAAGTGTTCGATGTCGACGTCGGGATTTTTGGATGTCCCTTTCCGTTACTTGTTCTTTGGTGTTCTCATTTTAGGTGAGATTTGTTTGAAAAAAACAAGTGAAAAAGGTCTAACATATATAATGTCGATGATGGACTGTTAAGAGTCGCCAGTTGGTTTTTTTAAATGGTTGTACCAACACAACCGAGAAAAGGTTTGCACATTGACCCAGTGATGTGACATTGCTAAACGGATCGGTGAAACCGAGATTCATTAGGATCTGGGGACTTGGTTATGTGGGGGGAAGGTGTTAGGCACCCCCTGACATCCGTGTTACCACGGTGACCGCCTCTTTTCAAGAAATTGTTATCTGAATATGTGTGTGTGTGTGTGTATGGGTCAATGTGCTGTTTATTTGGAAGTAGTGCGAGGCCTCGTTCGCATCTATATACATAGGGTTTAAATTTATGTAAAAATTCAATTTTACGCAAGATATGGCAGTGATGTTTTATAAAAGAGGTTTTTCAAACCCTGATGCTCAATAGTAATTGAGACCTTTTACACTCCCATTTTATTAAGTGCTTTAAATTGATTGATTTTATTTGACGGATGCGAGGCATCCAAATGCGAAAATAATGTACAAAATAATGCCGACTTCCTCGTGGGTATGAAAACCATCCGAGGAAATTCGAATAACCAAAATAATTTACAAGTCGCCACGACTAAAAATGTCCATCACGGAACCGAATCTAGATTCAATGGGATGAAATGTGATCACATGATTCACAGGCGCATTTAATAATCGCAATTTATATTAAAGCGAAGCGGTATATATATAAAAGCTATAAATATATATATACAGACAGGATCATCAACCACGAAGCACCTCCATGGGGGATCAAAAATGTAAATAAAGCTGTTAAAAGCTATCAACCGCCACGGAGGAAACTCCAGGCGGGACAAAACGTAAATAAAGCTGTAAATACGGTCAACCGCCACGAAGGGAACTCCAGGTGGGACAAAATATAAATAAAGTTGTACAAAGCGATCAATTACCATGAAGTAAACTCCAGGCAGGACGAAACGTAAAGAAAGCTGTAAAAGCGATCAACCACCATGAAGTAAACTCCAGGTGGGACAAAATATATATATATATATATATATAAGCGATAAACGCACCGGATGTAAAATTAGGGCTCATCGAGCGAGTTCGACCACGATTCATATATATAAGTATATATATAAGCGAATAAACGCATTGGATATAAAATCGAGGCTCATCGAACGTAGTCTCGATACATACGATTAATATATATAAATGTATATATATAAAAGCAATAAACGCACCAGACCAAAGTCTAGGCTCATCGAACAGAGTTCGACACACAGTTAATATATATAAATGTATATATATATATATTAAAGCAATAAATGCACCAGACCGAAGTCTAGGCTCATCGAACAAAGTTTGACACACAGTTAATATATATAAATGTATATATATATATATATATATTAAAGCAAATAAATGCTCCAGACCGAAGTCTAGGCTCATCGAACAAATTTTGACACACAGTTAATATATATAAATATATATATATATATATATATATATATATATATATATTAAAGCAAATAAACGCTCCAGACCGAAGTCTAGGCTCAATCAAGGCATAACTCGATAATGTTAGTCAATATATATATAAATATATATATAATATATGTATATATACAGACTGAAATGAAACCACGGACCGAAGTCCGGGCAAAAGCAAGCAACACGACTCTCAACGTGTAGAAGGGTGTGTGCAGAGATGAAGAGAAATACTCTAAAGTGTGTGAGAAGACTTACAGCTGACTGCCAAAAAAGACTTCTATATCTTTAGAGTGGGTAAACACTGGCTTTTGTAGGTGCAAAAGAGGCTATATATAAGCTCACAGGTGTTTAAAAGGGGAAAGTACACTGCATGGGGTGAGGCAGAAAAGCAAATCAAGGCGAGGCTTCCTCGCCTTTTTTTCTTGCAAAATGGGCAGCCCAAGCCCTCTATTTATAGGCAATTTAGCCACAAGTGTACATGCGGCTGAGCCGCAGGTGTACCAGAGGCAACCCGGGTGGGCTCGGGTTTTTTGGGTCAGGTCGTCTCGAAGTACGTGCACTTGGGCATTGTAATGTCCACTCGAACTTTCAAAAGTGCAATTCGGGCATCTGTTTGAGGTATACATGACCTATTTCGGACCGCCGTTGTCGAGAGTTGTACGATGGCATGAGATTAGAGTTTGTACAAAGTCATTGAAGATGGGACGATTCCTTTCGGTCTTTAAGCTTCAACTTTCATCTGTTACCCCGCACAATAGTCACTCGGGATTGGTTAGTCTTGTGGGACATCGTTGCGTAGAGATGTTGAGATGACGTGGCGTGGCATCGTCTTGGCTAGATGACGATGTTGCCCCTCACCGGTGTTATCGTCGGATTGGGCTGATAAAACAGACGTTGCTCAGAGCATCGCTGAGATTGGACTGCTGCATTTGTCGAAGGTCCTCATTGTCATCTTTGAGGTGTGCCTGTCTTCCCGATGTTATTGTCGGGTTGGTACACTGTATCTCGTTGTGAGCATCTAGATTGAAGCCGGTCGCATTTGAAACAAGCATTTCCGGGGTTATTGCCGAAACTGCATTCCTTGGGGCTATCACCAAGGTTGGTGGCTATTCCCATGGTTGGGACTGAGACTGGATACCTCGGGGTTATCTCCGAGATTAATCGGTCTTCTCCGGTGTGTGTTCCGATATTGGATCTGCATGCCTCGGGGTTACATCCGAGGTTGGAATTGTTACTCCCAGAGTGTGCTCTGGGGTTGATGCTAAACTTCGAGTAGTATCCGGTATGGATATGGATTGTCTTTCAGGGTTCCCTCTTAAAAGACGAATCTGTCATCCTGCAATGTTAGTGATGATGAGTACGAGAAAATTTCGAGTGTCTCTGATGATGCCTTCTTTATCATACTTATGCATGGCGATGCATGGGAAGGATAAAGAATCCTAGACACTTGAAATGCAACAAGACAAACATGGTACTATATGTAGCAACATGATTCAAATGTATGATGCATGTGTACGGGGTTGTAGCCCAACATGTTAGGGATGATTGTTGGATCCATGTTGCTTCAACTGGGGATTGGCAATGATGACCAGATTTGATGTGTAATCCGAATCTATTAGGATGTCGATGTTGAAGTTATCACCAAATTCATGTGTCTTTGATTATGACTTGATCTTGAAGATGTACCTCTTATGTGTAAGAGATCTGTGGGGATAAAGCTTGGTCTGTTTGAGGATGTGTATAACATATTCCATCATCTATCCTCTTTGATAACATTGACTTTTTCTGGTTAGTATTGCCAGAGTATGTCAAGATCCTGTTGGATTTACTGCCAACAGCAAATGTTGTCAGGGAATGTCTGACCTTCGTCGACGTGTGAATCAACGGCTAAAACTCTGTGGGTAGATTGTCAAGGTTGCTTGACATCCATTTGTCGTAGATAGACGTTGGAACATTGCATTGTGACTTCGTAGGGGATATCTTTGGGAATACGAGCTGGGAAATCGGTGTGAAAACCTCGAATGGCTCTAGAGATCTGATAGGTTTAATCGATATCGGCTGAAATAATGTCAAGGCTGCTTGACCTTCATTAATATGTGTGTCAACGGCTTGGATGTACATTGTAATCCCCTGCCAGGACTTCACGTTGTAACCCCCATCGGGGACTCACGTTGTAACGACCTGGAGTTGGCGGCATCGGACCTGTATAAGGTATTGCCAAATGTGATTTGTAACAACTGAGATCATCGGTAGGGTATACCTTGTGTTCAGGTGACTACCAATGAGTGAAGTACAGCTTCAAAGTCTTATCTGAGAAGGCCAGGATTGTATGCTATTTTGCTCAATCGCATGGCATTTTTATTCCCGATTTGACCTTTCTAGTCCGCAAGAACTCCTTTGCAACTCAAAGTGGACTGAGCCGGAGGGGTGGGGATGGATACCCGACTAGAATTAAGTACGTGATTTCCACCAGGAGAGTTCTTCTCTTCACAGATGGAGATTGGGAGCTCTATTTAGGAGAGCGTGCTATCAGGAGCACTACAGGGGAGATTCACATACCGATCTTGCCTCCTGCCAGGCGTCATTGGCCTGTATCGCAGTCACCCATCACTGATATCCCATTGTTGGGGTTAACAGTTTTGCATTATCAGAGGGTCCATGTACCCAGGAGATGTTCCAGCGGTGGTGGTCCCCTCGCACTATTAGAGCCCAGTCCCGCGCCACACAGTTTATGGGGGATATGGTTCCAGGATCCTTGATGATGACGGATTGGGTAGCTTGTGTCCGAGCTCCGACTCATATGACCCAGATTGAAAGTTTGGCCCGGCAGTTGGACCAGGCACATATATTTATCCGGCATTTGGGTAGAGATCCAGCAGAGGCGGAGTCATTTATTCCTTCCAGCTTAGGCGCTGGCCCCTCAGATGACCCATTTGGTTTTGTCAACGCAGATCCTCCTCTTTATAGGCATGATATCCCTGTTAATAGAGATCCAGTGACTCAGGAGGAGTTACATCAGGTAGACAGGATTGATGATGTGGACATCGACACCATGGTCTTCTTCTGATGTGTATTCTCGTTATATCTTTTGATAGGCCTCTGTTAGATATTGGGTGGTTGTTCCCCATTCTTGCTATATCTTTTGATAGGCCTCTGTTAGTAGTAGGGCGTATGTGCCCCATTTCCCTGTATTTGTAGTTGTACAGAGATGATGTATTAGATGATGATATACTTAGGAATGTATGCACAGTTTTTCCATTCCCTATATCATATTTCCATCCATTATCTGTTATGCATGTATCATGTTATGCATATGTATGTATGTCCAGGGATATTCGGTATTAACCCCTGGATGGTCTTATGACACGGCCCGCACAGATGTATTCTTCGACTGTTAGCCGTATATATCATACCCCACCATCATTGGTGGCATTGGGTATGCGATGGTGGTATGATAGCATGTCACCACCGCATAAGGTGATCAGAGATCGCCATCGCAAAGATACCATGACTTTATTTCCCTTTTAGGTTCCCGCAGGGTTTGTGGAGGTATTTTGATTCGGTACCCATGAGTTGACTCCTACTCTGGAGGAGTATGCACGATTGACGATCGCCGCTTTTAGGCAGACTCCTTGCGTGCATCTCGCTTTCGGAGACATGAGTAGACGGTTCATGACTCTCACAGGATTGTGGCGCAGAGTAGTGTAGGACGAGCTGACATCTGGCCACGTGATATCCTAGCGTTTTCTGTATGACAGATTTGGCTCGGAGGATAGCTATTCACGACATTCCGGGGGTTTCATCGCACTAGAGGACCATTGGTGTTTGGCCAGGGTTGATGTACTGATGCTATGCGTACTGTCATATGTCTATATATTATGTTACATGGATGAGATAGACATTGGTGTTATCATGGCCGTGAGAGCTCTTAGAGAGGGTCGTACCATTGTACTTATGATTATAGCAAAGAGACCTGGCCACAAGATCCTATCATTGTGACTTATCCTCGACAGAGTCTTTATGGGTAGTTCGGTCATGTTGTATGTGTGGTTTATGTCACACTTGAGACCGATTGCACTCTTAGACATCATGGGTATTGGTTCACCCATGATGTAGCCATGTCATACTTCTTTCAGCCGTGGGAGTGTATAGATGCTCTGTCCTGGTCCACATTTTTAGCAGATATCAGAGATCCATTCAGCATATTGTCGTGCTCGGGGCTTTGCTCACCATACAGCTTCATTACTCACGCTCCGGGAATGAATTTCCTCCCTCTGGCTGGCTTGAGGGCCATGACTACTTATCACCCACTGGCCGTGATGTCGCAGTTTGACTAGTTCCAGGATTTTCATCCTTTTGAGGGGGTGATAGGTTAGCATTCAGCTTCTCGATATCTCTCAGCAGAAGACCGATCCCGTGTGTATGCTTGTTGGGATCGGTCATCCCTGTTGTTCTGCAGAGTATTCTGCATGGATGGAGACAGAGATTTTATCGGCTGCAGCAGTATCTATGGTACTGGATAGCAAGTCAGACGATGTAGAGCCCATGGAGGACATCGATACCTACATCGAGGAGGAGCCCGTCATTGGGTTGCCGGCATTTCTTCCGATTCTCCTAAGTACCAAGATCTTGTTGTGATTCAAAGACTCAAAGACAAGACTTAGAGCAGAGTCTTCATCTGATGACCTTTGAGAGAGATCAGGCTCAATCTATGATGTTAACTGCCCTTGATGGGAGGGACGCAGCTCTATTAGAGAGAGACGAGGCATTAGCTCACCGAGATGCCACTATTATTGAGCGGGATGAGGCCAGATCAGCCAGAGATGTAGTGATAGTTGTGCGGGATAGTGCCATATCTGCTCGGGATGTAGCCGTCACAGATAGTACTGTCGTGAGTTCCCTTACCACTGGCATGATTATAGAGATGAGCGCATATATTGATGATCATATGGTCACTATGCAGATGGCTGCAGATCTGTTGGGTCATGTGGATATTCTCATACAGGAGACCATAGCTTCACCTCCGTCTTCTGAGAGGGATGCCATGTTGGGCTTGTTAGCTCGCATATACCCTGACTTGTAGATGAGCTTGTATTTACCTACACAGACTAGCTTAACCATTTTGTCATGTACAGTTTACATTGTATATATATCAAACAGCATTATATATATGACAGGGAAATATATTTTTGGATCACTTCCCTTTTAGATATGCCTTGCTATTAGCTTGATATTTTGCCTGCTGCTTCACGGCTTGTGGTCTTGATGTATTCTGAATTCCTCCTGGGTGGATGGACATTGAGTTGTCTCTGGATAGTTCAGAATTGATCATCGGTCTATGTGTATCCCTACCATCTTTGGTGTCTTGGGACTGGTTTTTGTATGGAAATATGGAGAGGAGTGTGGTTTTCCTCTTTGAGATTGACCGCACCACAGATGGTCGTCAGTACTTCTATTTAGGAGAAGCCTAGTTAATTCCATCTCTTATGGATTGGTGTTGATCTTCAAGGTATGACCGCAGCTTAGATGGTCGCCGAATCTCCTATTTGGGAGGAGTTCAGGTAATTCCATCCCTTTGGTCTGAAGCCGAATGAAATGTAGTGGATTGAAATATGATCCCAGTACCAATTGACAATGGTTTTTGTTTTGGTAGGGGGTGAGACCGAACCATAAATGGTCGCCACGTACTCCTATTGAAGAGGAGATCAGTCCATGAAGTTCGAACTTGGTGTAAGAAGTTCAACGTCAGATACGGTTGAAATGGTGTAGGAATGTTTTGGTTGTTTTGTGAGAGAAGAGGGTAGAAATGTTTTTGTGGTTTTGTTTTATCATGACCGGGCCATATGAAATGGTTACCTACGCACTCTCTATGAAGAGGAGATCAAGTCGACGAGTTTCGCCTCGTATGGAGAAGAAAAGCGTAATCCCATGTGTAGGTCAGAGTGCGGGTAGGAGAAAGTTTAATCCTAGGTTGAGGATAAACTGCAGGTATGAGAAGTTTGATCCCATGTATGGGTAGCCAAACTGCAAACGCAAGAGGTTTAATCTGCGGTGGGATGACCTAAGTTGTAGGAACGCAAAGGAGAAAGCCAGGCTGCTGGCTTTGAAAAGTATGTTTCCCTGAGGGGCAAAGTGTAGAGAAGTTGTATGTGGTAAAAGGTTAAAGAACTGGAATGGCTGGTGATCTGATGGTTCCACACCAGGGTGTTTACAAATTACTTCAGACATAATACCGTTTCATGGTGTCCGAGTTGATAAGTTGTGGAAATTCATCGCCATCCATTTCTTGCAATCTGAGAGCGCCCCCTGTCAATACTTCTTTGACAATAAACGGGCCTTCCCAGTTAGGAGCAAATTTTCCCTTAGATTGATCTTGGTTGTCAAGGATCTTCTTCAAAACCAAGTCGTGTTGTTTAAACTGCCATAGCTAGACTTTTTTGTTGTAGGATCTGGCGATCCTTTGTTGGTATAACTGACCATGGAAGATAGCCGCGGTTTGCCTTTCGTCTATTAGAGACAATTGGTGATACATGTCTTGTACCCATTTCTTCTTCCCACCGGTGGCGTCTATCAACACTCTGAGGGATTCCATTTCAACTTCTATGGGGAGCACTGCTTCCATCCCATAGGTTAACGCGTAGGGGGTTGCCCCAGTGGAAGTGCGCATTGAGGTTCTGTTGGCTAACAAAGTAAGAGGCAATAGGTCAGGCCAATCTTTGTGGTTGGCGGACATCTTTTGCATAATCTTCTTGATGTTTTTGTTAGCCGATTCAACCGCACCGTTCATCTTCAGACGATAGATAACAGAGTTAAGATGTTTGATGTGGAATTTACCGCATAGCTCCTCCATCATTCTGTTGTTGAGGTTCTTAGCATTGTCTGACACAATCACCTCTGGTTGTCCATATCGACAAACGACATTGTTTCTGATGAAAGCAACGATGACTTCTTTAGTAACCTTGGGGAAGAAGGCTGCTTCTACCCACTTGGTGAAGTAGTCGATCATGGTGAAGATAAATCGATGACCATTACTGGCTTTAGGCTCAATGGGCCCGATAACGTCCATTCCCCACATTGAGAAGGGCCAAGGTGAACTCATATTGTGGAGTTCCCGTGGAGGGGCGTGTATAGCATTCCCATGAATCTGGCACTGATAGCATCTCCTGACGTGGTCATTGCAATCAGCTTTGAGAGATAGCCAATAATGTCCCGTCCTGAGGACTTTCTTGACAAGGAGGGGGCCACTCATGTGGGGGCCTCAAACTCCACCATGGATTTCATCCATAAGCCTTTGGGCTTGATCTTTGTCTAAATATCTGAGGAGACCTAGTATTGCATCTCTTTTGTAGAGCGCATCTCCACTCAGGTAGAATTTCATAGCAAGTCGATGGATCCGCCTTTCCTCAGTCAGGCTCGCCTCAGCGGGTGTAGATCCATCTCGTAGATATTCCTTGATATGCTGATACCAAGGATGTTGGATGGGAGGTAGCTCATCCGATACTTCTCCAACGTAATTCCCATAGGATGGGGCCTTGTGCAAGGAAATTGTGACGCTTGGCAAATGTTCCTTGTCTGATATGCGAATTAAGGAGGCCAAAGTTGCTAACGCGTCCGCAAAGTCATTCCTATTATGAGGAACATGTAGAAAAGAGATTTTTTCGAACTCCAAAGCCATCTTCAAAACTTGCCGATGGTAAGGCAGCAAATGTAGTTTCTTGGTTTGATAGATTCGGTGGATTGTCGATTACGATTACAACTCGAATCTCCAAAGACGAGTTAACCGTCTCGATGCCCATTGAACGGGCAAGTTTGAGCCCCATGAGACAGCCTTCATACTCAGCCGTATTGTTGGTGCTTACAAACTATAACTTGACAAAGAATGGGATATCGCTCCCCGTATATTAGATACTAGAAGCCGCTCCAGCTCCGTAAACTTCCATATTAATGTACTCCATCAAAATACATCTTCCATGAATGGGGCGATCGTCATCGATGGTGTTGTTGATCGTCATTACTCCTTCATCGGGAAATATGTTTCAAGGGTTTGAAATCCACAGAATGTGCTGTGCCGGCCCGATTGATCCGCGATTCCTTGACCTTTGATGGACTTTTTGAGTCACATATATGATGTCAAATTGTTGTAGGATCAATCGCCATCCGGACAAACCGCAATTTAACATACAGTTTGTTGAACACGACTTGAGAGGATCCACGCGGGATATGAGATGGGTTGTGTGACCATAGAGGTAATGCTGTAACCTCATGGAAGCCCATGCTAAAGCACAACACGTCTTTTTGATCAGAGTGTACTTGTGTTCACTACTGCTGAACCTTTTCCTAAGATAATAGATAGCTCGTTCTTAGCCTCTATCGTCTTTCTGCCCCAGCATGCAGCCCATGGCATTGTCACTTACGGACAGGTACATGAACAGGGGAACATCATCCCAGGGTGGTACCAAGACAGGAGCTTTGACTAGCTGTTTCTTGATTGTGAGGAAGGCATTTTCGCACTCATCATTCCATTTCATGGAGGAGCTCTTCCTTAATAGCTTGAAGATTGGCTCACAGGTTGCTGTGAGTCGAGAGATAAACCGCTAATGAAGTTGATTCTTCCCAAAATCCTCGTATTTCTTTTTCTCGTCTCGAGGAATGGGCATTTCCGTGATGGCTTGGATTTTGGCAGGATCCACTCAATTCCTTTGTGGTCGACTAGAAATCCTAGCAACTTGCTTCGATTTAACGCCAAAGGCGACTTAATCGATTCAACTTCAAGTTGTATTTTTACGCAACCTCTGTTGAACAACTTTCTAAGATGGTCTATATGGTCATCCTCCTCCCGGACTTGACAATGATGTCATCCACGTAGATCTCGATCTCTTTATGTATTAAGTCATGGAAAAGAGCCATCATAGCTCATTGATAGGTGGCTCCGGCATTGATGAGGCCAAATGACAACCGTCTATAGCAAAAGGTTCCCCAAGGCGTGATGAAAGCAGTCTTCTCACGATCTTCCTCAGCAACTATGATCTGATGGTACCCTACGAAGCAATCAGCAAAGGAGTACATGTTGTATTGCGCAGTATTGTCAATGAGAATGTGGATAAATGGCACGGGAAAGCTATCTTTTAAGCAAGATTTGTTCAAATCCCGGTAATCCACACAAACTCGCACCTTCCCTCCAGGTTTAGGCATGGGCACAATGTTGGATATCCACTCAGGATATGTAGACACCATGATGATGCCAGCTTGAAATTGTTTCACAATTTCTTCTTTCACCTTTAAACTCCACTCAGGTTTCAATCGCCTAAGCTTTTGCTTGACTGGCTTAAATCCCTCTTTAATGGGAAGGCGATGAAGGACAATGTTAGTGGACAAACCCACCATGTCTTTATGAGACCATGCAAACACATCCTGGAACTGGGTTAGTAACGTAACCATGTCATTTCGTTGGTTTGGGGTAAGGTCTGAACCAATTTGGATTAAATTAGGACTTTCTAAGGTTCCGAGATTGAAAAAAGTGGTTTGATCAAGGTTGGGTTTAGATTTGTCTTTGACCCATTCTTATATTTTTTGAGGCACCTCAATGTCATCCTGTATATCCATCAAGGCTGAATTCATCTCTACATCAAAGGTACAATCCTTGTGGAGAAGAGGCATCGTATCAGCAAGTACAGGCACGTCTAAATTCAAAGTCCTGAAACAAAATATGCTTTCACTTAGTATATATGAAATGTGTTGATCATACACAGTGTTAGTATACATATTGGCAAAATAAACCGCTAATATTGATGAGAAAAGTAAGCAGTTATTATATCTACAGGCGTAAAGAGTTTACGCCGCTTTTACCCTCGACGACCAATCAAGGAATGATGTTCCAATTGGCAAGAGCAAAAAATGCAGGTGGACCGCAGTTGATGGAGGGATTATCATCATCCTCCTCATCCCGAATGATGGCCATTACGTCTGGGCAATCATCGTCTGGGGTATATATGTTGGTATGTTCGTCATGAACGATGATGCATATGCCTGATATCATTCGGATGACGTCTTGCTTGATTCTTCGTTCCTCTTCTTCCATCATGGATTTGGAACAAAGATTTTTTTTCTCCTTTCACTGCAAGCATTGGGAAATAACATAGCCATTAAATTGGCTGGCACCTTTACGGGAGGTTGTGCGGACTCAGAATTTAAAGGCGAAGATAAACGCCACACGATTGAAGCTGAAGGAATCTGCTGATGCTTATGAGGATTCCTATGACTAGAACTGGCAGAAAAGCCTAGCCCAGCTGTTCCAGTTTGCCTGGTTAATCGAATGGGGTATTTGATACCCTGGCAATCTTTACCCAACCCTTGTCCCAGTGTATCACCCAACGACATCATTTATTGAGTAGTCGACATAACCTTGGCAGAAATCTTGGGTTCGGACAATGGCGTTCCAATAGCATGGTATTGGGTATTGCTTATTTCCAAAGCATGAAAATTGACCGGCTCAACATCCGCATTGGCATTGATGAACGGCATGTCCCCGTGTTGAGGACACTCTGGTTCAGCGTTGACCGTGACCAGGCTATTGTTGATAATGTATTTCAACTGTTGATGAAGGGTGGAGGGATCGCCTTGACCATGTGAATCCATGGTCGTCCCAAGAGCAGGTTGTATCCCGAATCTATCTTGAGCACATGGAAAGCTACGAAGAATGTGTGAGGACCAATTTCGATTGGTAGCTCAATTACTCCGACCGAATTTTGCCGAGCTCCATCAAAATCTTTGATGATAGTATGGCTACTCCGAATTCAGTTGAGATTGATATTCATCTTCACCAAGGTAGCGTATGGGCAGATATTCAGAGAGGAACCTCCATCTATTAAGACTCGCCTACCATATATCCCGGAGGACAAGACCATGAATGTGCAACGGCCATTAATGACCGGTCCCTTCGATCGATATGTCATCATCAGTGAAGGATATCACATTGTTGTTGAAAATGTGATCAACCAGATGTTGAAAATTTTCCGTATCGACTGATGTTGGTAGATAGGCTTCTTCTAAAAGCTTCAACAAGACCTTCCGGTGATTCTCCGAAGTTAGGACCAAGTCCAAAATTGATATTTGTTGTGGAGCTTCTTTCAAGCTTAAAACCACCGTAGTTTCGTTATAACCCATAGTGCGGAGGAATTTTTCAATCTTCTCCATGGGTATTTTCCCCTTTGATTTGATGGTAGGTTTCATCACCCAGTGGGGAAGATACAGTGGATTTTCCTTTGACACTGTAGCAGTTGTATGTGAGGTGGATCCTTCACCTTCTCCATAATTCCACAAAACTATGCGCAAGCTAATAATAGGATATTGTGATCTGCACGGCAAGTTGATTGGCCCTGGAGCGGCCACTTTCAAAGGATTGTTGCCTCCCTTGAGTTGAATTATTGGCATTGTGAGTGATTTGCTAATCCCATCAGTTTCATTGGATATGACTGCTACCACACTCTTCCACTTAGTAGGGGCTGCATCTTCACTTCCACGTAACACAAGATCGTCGTGTCACGCCAAGCACGAGACACCACCGTCGATTAGATTTTGGATAAGGTGGTATGAGTGCCCAGCATTCTTCCGCTTTGTGACCGCATGAGACCGGGAGTGATATCGACATACTCCATCGAGTTGTATACGCTACGAACGGGGTTGATTGGAGGTAGAAGGGAACTTATCCTCCCTTCATTGATTAACATATGAAGGATTTCCTCCATAGGTTGACCCAAATAGGGGAATTCCCTTTTGTTGGCAAAATCTCGATGGGCCTTGGCATTTTCTCTCTTTGTCACTTTGTCTTCCAGCATTTCATTTTCTGAAAGTGACAAGGGAATATTCATGACAAGGGGTAGGAGACTGGCATGCTCCTGGTTGATTAATTGGCGTGTCACTTGATGCTGATAAGTCACCAGTTTCGCCAATTGCTCAATTTGCTTGCAGAGAGCTTTCATATTTCGTTCCATTGTGAACTGGAACTTGGTATAATCCCATCTGTCATCACTGTCTTTGAGGGTCTGGGAAGATTCACAGTTGAAATTGGAACTCTGTCCATTGCTCCAATTGATCATGTTGACCTCTTCTTCTTTGTGTTGAGGAAGAGGGTTGTCTTGAACGTGAGGCTGATCTGGTTTGGTGACCACGATCTCCCCGTTGTCTATCAGGTCCTGGATCTTGTGTTTCAAGGCCCAATAATCCTGAGTATCATGTCTAGGTGCCCCGACATGATAAGCACATTTCCTAGCAGCATTGAAACCCCGTCCATTAGGGCTGGCTGGTGGAAGAAGATGTGTAATTTTCTTCTGTGTTGTCAGAAGAGTTAGAATGTTCTCGAGGGTATCCCCTAAGGGTGTAAATACTTGAGAGCATTTGACTTCTCCACCTTTTGGTATTGGAGGGTTCGCAGACTGTGCTTGAAAGGGAGTGTAGTTTCTCCTTTGAATAGGCATATTTTGATTGCCTTTTTGCCCCTGTAGTATCAGGGAAACATCTTCTTCTTTCTTTTTATGGACCCTCTGGGGATTGTTCCCATAATTTCCAGATTGGATGTGATCAAGAATGACTTTGAGTGCGCCTAGGTCTTGAATCTTTCCGGACTTCAATCTCATCTCAGCCATCTCCCCATGTTTGACCATTTCAGAAAATGGTTTGCCGATGCTGGCTAAAACTCTCTCATAGAAAGGAGCTTCTTGTATTTCTATAAAAGTCATGACCATCTCTGATTCTATCATGGAAGGAATAACTTGGGCAGCCAGGCGTCTCCACCTTTGAGTATACTCTCTGAAAGACTCGTTAGACTGTTTCTTGATCTTGGTAATTTGATACCGATCAGGAGCCATTTGAGACTAAAAGCTGTATTGAGTGAGGAAAGCACGTGCTAGCTCTTCCCAGCTATGGATCTTTGAATTGTCTAATCTTGTGTGTACCACTTAACCAAGCTTCTCCAGTTAGACTCTTTTGGAATAATTGCATTCTGAGTTTTTCGTCCTCTGCATAAGATCCAAGTTCTCTTATAAACACCTTTAAATGTGTGTAAGGATCTCCTAACCCGTCATATTTTTCAAAATCAAGAGTTTTAAATTTTTCTGGATAATGAACACCAGGGAAAATACAAAGATCAGCATATGAAACACTCACGTGTGTTCCAATTCCTTTGATAGCACGAAGGGTCTCTTCCATTTGGAGGATTTTCTTTTTGATGTCACCGGTGTCTGGGTCTCCAGTGGGATGGGCAGCATCATGAGTTTTGTTGGTTATATCCAATTGTAGTTCAGGTATGGTAATGACCGGGATTCCTCCTTGTGTGGAGGATTCAGCATGTACGGGTATTTTTAGACCCTGATTAGACTGGTGTAATTCTTTGAGTAGAACAGCCAAATCTGTAATTTGTTTGCTTAATCCGTCAAATTCTTCACGAGAAACTGGATTAAGTTCAGTCTGGTCGGATGACGACATGATTGACTGTAGGCCTGTTGCCTTTTTGGACTTTGACCGGGTAGTAGGTCCGATTGATTCCCTACTAAAGACTTGCATAGTTTAGTCTTTAGGGAATGTGGATAATAACATGCTATGTGATGTGTCCATTTTAGGAATTTTATCCTGCACAACGGATGTCAGTTGTTTGTAGCATGCTAATTAAAATATGTATGTGTACACATTTCTTCATATTTCTCATTACATGGAGATATATATGGAATGTAATTACAAGTAATTGTGTTTACAAGTAATTGAAATGAGAGCATGAAGAGACTTTCCTCCGTTTTGGGTTTATCAGAGGCTGACCTATCTTAGGTTACTCTCGTGGCTTTTTGGCATGAAGGTTCCCAAATCATCGCAATCTACTTGACGGGAAGTTAATCCGGTCTTTCAACTGGAGCGAATTTGGGTGGTGACTTTCCTGAGCCTCGGAGAATTAGTCTTCTCACGAGTCCAGTAATCAAACACCGACGGGATAGCCTCCTGGTGGAGGGGCCACATAACATACATTCACATACATCGCGTCTCACCGTATGAAAATGATGACATGTGCGAAGCACTAATATCACAAGCAGATATGGTGCGAAGCACTAATATCACAAGCAGTTTATAGTGAGAGGCACTAAGTGCAATAAGGAAATGCATTCGTACACATTCATCAAATGTAAATGCAACATCCACACAAAAGTAGATAACAATTTTGAAAAGATTGTAATAGCGGCTTAAGTCCTCTTACTGGATTCCCTAGCAGAGTCGCCACATATCGACATCGGGATTTTTGGATGTCCCTTTCCGTTACTTGTTCTTTGGTGTTCTCAGTTTAGGTGAGATTTGTTTGAAAAAACAAGTGAAAAAGGTCCGACATGTATAATGTCGACGATGGATCGTTAAGAGTCGCCATTGGTTTTTAAATGGTAGTACCAACACAACCAAGAAAAAGGTTTGCACACATGACCCAAATGATGTGACATCGCTAAACCAAGTCGGTGAAACCGAGATTCATTAGGATCCGGGGACTTGGTTATGCGGGGGGAAGGTGTTAGGCACCCCCCGACATCCGTGTTACCACGGTGATCGCCTCTTTTCAAGAAACTGTTATCTGAATTTGTGTGTATGGGTCAATGGGATGTTTATTTGGAAGTAGTGCGAGGCCTCGTTCGTACCTATATACATAGGGTTTGAATTTTTGTAAAAATTCAATTTTACGCAAGATATGGCAGTGATGTTTTATAAAAGAGGTTTTTCAAACCCTGATGCTCAATAGTAATTGAGACCTTTTACACTCCCATTTTATTAAGTGCTCGGCTTGATTGATTTTATTTGACAGATGCGAGGCATCCGTACGAAAATAATGTACAAAATAATGCCGACTTTCTCGTGGGTATGGAAACCATCTAAGGAAATTCAGACAACGTAGAATAATTTACAAGCTACTTACAGCTGAAAATGTCCATCACGGGAACCGAATCTATATCCAATGGGATGAATCTGTGATCACATGATTCCTAAAGCGCATGTAATATTGCAATTTGTATGAAAGCAAAGAATATATATGTATATATATAAAAGTCAGTAAATATATATATATAAGCAGAATCACCAACCACGAAGCACCTCCATGGGGGACAGAAATGTAAATAAAGCTGTTAAAAGCTATCAACCGCCACGGAGGAAACTCCAGACGGGACAAAATGTAAATAAAGTCAGAATATGGCCAACCGCCATGAAGGGAACTCCAAAGGGACAAAATGTAAATAAAGTCAGTATAAAGTATCAACCGCCACTTAAGTAAACTCAGTGCAAGACGTAAACGTAAAGAAAGTCAAAGCGATCAACCACCATGTAAAGTAAACTCTGTGTGGGACAAAATATATATATATATATATATATAAAAGCGATAAACGCACCGGATGTAAAATCTGTGCTCATCGTAAAGAGTTCGACCACACATATATATATATATATATATATATATATATATAAGCGAATAAACGCACCGGATATAAAATCTGTGCTCATCGAATGAGTCCGACACACGTTAATATATATAAATGTATATATATATATATATTAAAGCAATAAACGCACTCAGACTAAAAGTCTCAGGCTCATCGAGCGAGTTCGATATACGCTTATATATATATATATATATATATATATATTAAAGAAATAAACGCACTGCATCAAGTCTCAGGCTCATCGAACAAAGTTCGACATACGATTAATATATATAAAGGTATATATATATATAAGAAAATAAACGCCTCGCATCAAGTTCAGGCTCATCGAACAAAGTTCGACACGATTAATATATATAAATGTATATATATATATATATATATATTAAAGCAAATAAACGCTCTAATCCGAAGTCTAGGCTCAATCAAGGCATAAGTCGATAATGTTAGTCAATATATATATAATATATGTATATATACAGACTGAAATGAAACCACGGATCGAAGTCCGGGCAAAAGCAAGCAACACGACTCTCAACGTGTAGAAGGGTGCAGAGATGAAGAGAAAGACTCTAAAGTGTGTGGGAAGGCTTACAGCTGACTGCCAAAGAAGACTTCTATATCTTTAGAGTGGGTAAACACTGGCTTTTGTAGGTACAAAAGAGGCTATATATGAGCTCACAGGTGTTTAAAAGGGGAAAGTACACTGCATGGGGTGAGTGCAGAGCAAATTGGGTAGGGCTTCCTCGCCTTTTTCTCTTGCAAAATGGGCAGCCCAAGCCCTCTATTTATAGGCAATTTAGCCGCAAGTGTACCTGCGGTTGAGCCGCAGGTGTACCAGAGGCAACCTGGGTGGGCCCGGGTTTTTTGGGTCGAGTCATCTCAAAGTACGTGCACTTGGGCACTATAATGTCCACTCGAACTTTCAGAAGTACAATTCAAGCATCCATTTGAGGTATACATGACCTATTTCAGACCGCCGTTGTCGAGAGTTGTACGTTGGCATGGGATTAGAGTTTGTACGAAGTCATTGAAGATGGGACGATGCCCTTCGGTCTTCAAGCTTCAACTTTCATCCGTTACCCCGCACAATAGTCACTCGGGATTGGTTAGTCTTGTGGGACATCGTTGCGTAGAGATGTTGAGACGACGTGGCGTGGCATTGCGTTGGCTAGATGACGATGTTTCCCCTCACCGGTGTTATCGCCGGATCGGGCTGATAAAACAGACGTTGCTCAGAGCTTCGCTGAGATTGGACTGCTGCATTTGTCGAAGGTCCTCATTGTCATCTTTGAGGTGTGCCTATCTTCTCGATGTTATCGCCGGGTTGGTACAGTGTATCTTGTTGTGAGCATCTATATTGAAGCTGGTCGCATTTGAAACATGCATTTCCGGGGTTATTGCCGAAACTGCATTCCTTGGGGCTATCACCAAGGTTGGTGGCTATTCCCATGGTTGGGACTGAGACTGGATACCTCGGGGTTATCTCCGAGATTAATCGATCTTCTCCGGTGTGTGTTCCGGTATTGGATCTGGATGCCTCGGGGTTACATCCGAGGTTGGAATTGTTACTCCCAGAGTGTGCTCCGGGGTTGATGCTGAACTTCCGGTAGTATCCGGTATGGATATGGATTATCTTTCAGGGTTCCCTCTTAAAATATGAATCTGTCCTCCTGCAATGTTAGTGACAGTAGTATAGAAAATTTCGAGTGTCTACTTTCGACAATTTGTTTGAGTTAAGTTTGGGGGAGAAATTGGCTTGAAGTTCATCCATTCTAGTACCATGGCACCAAAACCACCAGCGAAACAACAGCGAGGCGAGAGTTCCGGGTCCGTACACCAACTAGAGCTTTTGACAGGAGAAAATTCATAAGTGTCACCGCCGCTGATCGTTACGACTACCTAGTGATGAAGGCACTAACCCCATAGCGCGGCTTGGCACCTGACCACGTCGACGGCAAAATGATGTAACAAATTTATGAAAAAGGATGGAATAGGTTCACTAAAGCGCCCGAGCCAGCAATTGTAAATGTGGTAAAGGAATTCTATTCCAATGCGGAGGATAAGGCCCCATTCATAGCATTTATGAGGGGCAAGCAGGTTCCTTTCAGTGCACGCCATTAACATGTACTACTAATTACGAGTTCCTAGAGAGTGCCAGTATGCCTACTTGTGTGACCATGATCATGACTACGATGCCATTTTAACTGAAAAAACAAAGTCGAGTACCATATGGGTCAAGGGGCGAAAAGGAGGCACCATCTTCCACAGTAAGGATCTCAGCTGGTATGGAAAAATTTGGTACGCGTTCATGTGCGCTAAGCTATTCCCGTCCACAAATATGACAGAGGTGACCAAGGAGAAGATACTCCTTTTATATGCAATCGTGCAAGACTTTCTCATTGACCTGGGTGCCATCATAAGTTTCTCTATCAAACGATGCCTATGTGGACCATTTTCTGGCGGCTTGCCACACCCATCTCTCATATGTGGGCTGTGCAGGCAGGCGAGAGTTAGGTGGTCCGACGATGAAACTACACAGATGCCGCTACAGACGTTGGACACAAGAATGATTGCTCGGTATTCAGTTTGTCCCGGGAATGAGTCACACCCAAGAGGAGTCAGGTTCATATTTCCACCAACTTCTGAGGATGAGGCTGATGCTGAGGACACCTCTGATGACGACGAGTTCCAAGTGGATGAGACTACGGGAGAGCAAACTACTGAGGGGATGCAGCAGACCGACGATACATTTAGCCCTCAATTTCAGAGCCTCCAGCGACAAGTGGATGGGTATAACAAATAGGCCAACAGGAAAATGAGGAGGCTCGCAGCCAGACAGGACCACATGTTTGAGGCTATGAACATGTCATTTTCCTCCTTGAACGCGATGCTCCAGAGTTTCAATCCCACTACATAGGTTCCATACCAACAACCAGCCCCAATGCCAAGGTTCCCATCATCCGATTCTGATAATGATGAGCAACATCCACCACCACCTCCAGTTTAAACGATTATAGGGACGTCTTCTTACACTTATTGATTTATTCTTACAATGAGGACATTGTAATTGTTTAGTTTGGGGGAGTTATTTTAGTTTATTATGTTTATGATTGCAAGTTTAATTTAGTAATTAGTTTTGCATATGTTAGTTCATGTGTAGTGTTAGGTTTATTATATGTTTGCATTCATGTAGTTAATTGTTGCATAGTAATGTAGGTGTGTAAATAGTTTTAATTAGTTTTAATTCTGTTAAGTTTATTCCATATCTAAAAAAAATAAAAATTATTAGTTAAGTATTGTGTTATTTTGCATGAGTTTAGTTGTTTGATATATTACAGTCTATTTTGGCCAATGATGAGATTGGAATTAAGTAGACACGTACAGTACCCACTATTAGAACTTTGACGCAATTTTCTGTTATGAATTGGATCTTTGCCTATTTGAAACTGGTATAATCAAGGTTAGCACGTTAGAGACTGCTATGTTGACTGATTAAGTCTAAATTGACACATAATGGACCTCTTAAGGATAATACTAGTTTGGATGACTGAGAGACATGAATAGGCGAAGATGGTTAAATTCAGATAAAAACTTAAGTTTGGGGGGGAAATCTGGGATATATAAGCTCTTATAAAAAAATGAATGAATAAATACCGTGGCTAGTCTTGTTTCGGGGCCTTTATTACTTGAGCAACTACGCTCGAGGGGATTGTCTTTACACCTAGCGCCCTAAGGTCTTTATGGTCTGGGAGTCGTTGGTCGAAAGCTCGCTAAGGTGTAGCACTGTTAGCCTAATGGAATGAGACATTGCACAGTCATGGTTATAAAAAAACAATAAAACGGAAAAAGAGCAAAAAGCCCCCGTAATGCAAAGTAAAGCATAAGTATCCCGAATTGGACTCTTGAATTTGGTGGATGTTTGATTTTAGTTGGATCTAGCTTGATTGTGAATTTTTTGAGTTTACAATTTATGATGCCTTTAAAGAAATTTATTATGTGTTGTATTTAGTATTATATCAGTTAGCATGGATGTTGATCACACACGCACTATACTAGTAATTACATTTTAAGATGTGATGATTGATAGAAATTGTTGATTGGTTTTGATATGAAGTATTGTCATGTTTGCTTAGTTTCTCTGAGGTCGGTTGAACAGACTTGTTTCTATCACGTCTGCTAGATTCGTAGGCACGTAGACTAGTTGCATTACATTCTATTGTATAGCATTTTTGTGTTGTTTTACGCTCGAGGACTAGCACGGGTTTAAGTTTGGGAGAGTTTGATGAGTGGGTTTTATACCTACAAATCGGTCTCTAATCCGAGCTTAAACCATGTTAATTCTTTGTTTTTATGTTTAGTTTTACTTGTTTATTGTTGTTTTGTGTTTAGGTGTGGTGGCATGGCATCTGGACTTAAGAGGTGGTAAATTGGCTAAAGTTTGCATGAAAATGAGCAAAAGTTGGACAATAGCAGAAGGAACCCCCGCCGGGGCGGGCACCTAGAGAGTAAAAACCCCTGTTGGGGCGGGGGTACGGGAAAATCAAAGAGTCATGTTTCTCTTGTATTGCTGCAGAGGCATGAAGGGGAGAGATTGGCATGGTCTAGAACTGTGATTGACGTCAAATTACACTAAGAATACGTGTCCTAGGCTGGCTATTAACAAGATACATCAAGGGAGATATCAATAAAATAATCAATTAACATTTTGAAAGCATAATTTTGAGCAAGAGTATTGGAGGGAAAATTCGAAGAGGAAATTCACGATAATTGCAAATTGAAGCAAGGGAGAAGGGTGGTTCTGGATTCGTTCTTTTTCTTTAATTCAATACTTGTAATTAGGATGATGTTTATTTTGATTATTTTAGTTTTTATTTCATCTATGATGAACTAATTTACTTATTAGGCTTATGATGGATCTAATGTTTGAACAATGATTATGTAGCTTTGAATTTCAGTTTAATAATCTATCTTCCAGTTTATCTATAGTTATTTGTGTTTGAATTTATGAATTTCTTGATCACCAATTTTGTGTAAAATTGTATGGACTCGAGAGATGATATACGAATCTAGACTTAGTCATTATAGCATGTGTTCTTGAATTCTGTGAATGAATGGAATCTTGATGGATGTTAGGGTAGAGATATGCTTAATATCGCATGTAATCAGATAGAGAACTTGAATTTAAACCTTCTTTGATTATAATTCACATAGAGATATAGTGAATTAGTTAATTAAGGTGTTTAGCTTAATTCTATCTAATTTGTGGATTTAAGTTAATATGGTATTAGTGCATCGAGAAGTGGTTAGTTCTACTTAAGTGTTCTTGATTAATAAACTGGGATAGTGAATTAAACAGGAATAGGGTGTAATAATCAGAGTGATACCTAAAGTGAAGTCGTAAGCCTGATTCTCCATCATTTGCTTGAAATTACATTTTTTGAGTTTGTTGATTGCTTACTAGTTTTATGTTTTTAGTTATTAATAATTATAATCACTGAATTGGATAGTTTAATAAAATTTAGATTAATATAAAGTTGGTAATTATTAGGATTAATTTCATACTAGTCTTTGTGGGAACGATACTCAACTTATCCTTATATTACTTTTTGACCGCGTACACTTGCGTGTGAGCGTATATAGATTTTACCCAACAGTGGCTGACCTCAAGGTCTCTACCACAATTATCAGTATAATGGTATGACCATCCGTGAGAGTTCTCACTACCCTACTGATACCGATGTCTAGATGATCCATGTATAGTGGCATGTACAAATATGTCAATATGCACATCACGAGTATATCTACTCTGGCAACACGCCACTGATCCTCCGACGTGGTGAAATCCCTGGAGTGTTGTGCATAACTGTCTAGTGAGCCAAATCTGTCTATCAGAAAATGCTGGGACACTACATGCCCGGAGGTAATCTCATCCTGGGCTACTCTACGCCTCAACCCGGTGAGGGTCGTGAACTACCGGCTCATATCCCCGACAGCCATCTGAGAGCAAGGCCTATCTGATGAGTGGGTTTTATACCTACGAATTGGCCTCTAATTCAAGCTTAAATTGTGTTAATTCTTTATTTTTATGTTTCGTTTTACTTGTTTATTGTTGTTTTATGTTTAGGTGTGATGGCATAGCATTTGGACTTAAAAGTTGGATTCATGGCGAAACTTGGCAAGAAAGGGAGCTTAAATTGAACAAAAGCAGAATGGACCCTACCGCCAAGTGGGGTACTAAGGAATTAATGAGAGCACCCGTACGGGGCGGACTATTAATGAAGAAAAACCCCCACCGGTGAAGTACAGAAAAGCGAAGCTTCGTTCTAAGTAATGTCTGTGAAGCGTGAAGGATAGTGGTTGGCATGATGTGGAACTCCATTGGGTGTCGAATTATGGTCAGAATACGTGTCCTAAGTTGGAGATTAACAAGAAACAACAACATATAATTAATTACACAATCAATTTAACGAATTCGAAGCCCTAATTTTGAGAGATAACATTGGAGGAGAGATTGAAGGTCTAAGTCACAAGAATTGCAAGATTGGAGCTAAGGAGAAGGGTGGTTCTGGATTCATTCTTTTTCCTTAATTCAATAATTGTAATTGGGATGATGATTTCTTTTATAATTTCAGTTTTTAATTCATTTGTGCTGAACTAATTTACTTATTAGCCTTATGACGGAGCTTATGGTTGAACAATGGTTATGTAACCTTGAATTTCAGTTTAATAATCTATCTTTCAGTTTATCTATAGTGATTTGTGTTTGAATTTATGAATTGCTTGATCACCAATTTTGTGTGGAATTGTATGGACTCAAGAGATGAAATATGAATCAATACTTAGTCATTACATCATGTGTTCTTCAATTCTGTGAGTGAAGGGATTCTTGATGTATGTTAGGGTAGAGATATGCTTAACATCGCATGTAATCGGTTAGAGAACTTGAACTTAAACCTTCTTTGATTGTAATTCACATAGAAATATAATGAGTTAGTTGATTAAGGTGTTTAGCTTAATTTTATCTAATTTGTGGATTTAAGTTAATATGGTATTAGTGCATCGAGAGATGGCTAGTTCTACTTGAGTGTTCTTGATTAATAAACTGGGATAGTGAATTGAACTGGAATAAGGTGTAATAATCAGAGTGATACTTTAAGTGAAGTCGAAAGCTTAATTCTCCATTATTTGCTTGAAATTATAGTTTTTGAGTTTGTTGATTGCTTAGTATTTTTATGTTTTAAGTTTGTTAATAGTTATAATCATTGAATTGGATAGTCTAATAAAATTTAGATTAATATAAAGCTAGTAATTGTTAGGATTAATTTCTTATTAAGTCTCTGTGGGAATGATACTTGACTTATCATTATATTACTTGTTGACCACGTACACTTGCGTGTGAGCATATATAGATTTTACCCAACAAGTTTTTGGCGCCGTTGCCGGGGATTTTAGAATAGATTTTAATAGTTTTCAATATCAGTTTAATTAGTCCAGTTTTACTTAAACATTTTTTCTTTTGTTTTGTTCTTGCTTATTTCAGGTTCTTGAAGTCAGTTTATGCAAACTCGGTCTGAAAACCCAGACTTGCTTCCTTTCGAGGATGATATAGAGAAACAGTTTCAAAGGCTAAGTAAGTGGATAAAGGACACTAGGGAAATCTTTGAGAATTCTTAGATAGAAGAAATAATTGTTGCAGAAGACCAGAAAACGTTGAGGGATTTTGCTACTCCTAAGGTGACTGAACTTCAGTTGAGTTTCACCAGGTCGACGATTGCTGCAAATACATTTGAGATTAAGCCTGGGACCATACAGATGATTCAAAACTTGGTACAATTTGGGGGACTAGCAAATGATGATCTGAATGAACACATGGTCAGCTTTTTGGAGATATGTGACACTTTTAGGTATAATGGGGTGTTAGACGATGTAGTCAGGCTTTTCTTGTTCCCATTCACACTGCGGGACAAGGCGAAGAGTTGGTTACACTCTCTACCGCCAGGATCGATAACTACATGGGAAGACCTCGCTCAAAAATTTCTAGTCAAATTTTTCCCACCAGCAAAGACTGCAAAAATGAGAAACGAGATTACGATGTTTGAACAGTAGCATGGGGAATTATTGTATGAGGCATGGGAGAGGTACATGGAATTGCTCAGAAAGTGCCCACGTCACGGATTACCTAAATGACTGCAGATGACACATTATACAACGGGTTGAATGGGAATCTTAGGACCAGTATAGACGCAGCTTCAGGGGAGCATTTATGGCCAAGAGTTACGAGGAGGCGTATGAGTTGATAGAGATAATAGCGGCTAACAACTACCAGTGGCCCACGGCAAGAATGACACAACCTAAGGTAGCTGGAGTGTTAGAGGTAGATGGGGTGACGGCGTTAGCAGCACAGATTTTGATGCTATCAAAGAAGGTGGATGCTTTATCGGGTGTATAAACTCATCAGATTGCAGTTATTAGTGAATTGTGCACGAGGGAACATCCTACGGAAGAATGTGCAATCAACCCAGCATCAGTACAATTCGTGGGTAGCTAAAACATGATTCCACATAATATGTTTTAGAATGCATATAATCCGGGGAATAGGAATCACCCTAATTTTTCATGGAATAATAATCAGAATCAGCAAACTCCACGACCATCTTATCCCCCAGGATTTCAGAATCAACATCAATAAATAGCTCAACATCAAGAGAGAAAAACAGATTTAGAAGAGTTGTTGTCAAAATATATAACAAGCAACGAGGCGGCCATGAAATCACAAGCAGTAGTTATCAAGAACTTAGAGAATCAAATGGGGCAACTGGCTTTTGCATTGAATAATAGGCCTCAAGGAACTCTACCCAGTGATAAAGAGAAAAATCCAAAGGGGAATCATGAGCAATGTCAAGCGATTATGTTAAGGAGTGGAAAACATCTTGAGGAGCAAAAAAGAGAAAATGTGGCTGCAAAAGATGAAGACAAAGAAGGTGAAAATAAAGTGGTTGAGGACAAAAAAGGTGAAGAAAAGCAAGTGGATAAGAGCAAGATAGATAATGAACTGGTTGTGTATCCTCTCCCACCATTTCAGCAAAGAATTCAGAAACAGAAGTTAGACAAGTAATTTAGCAAATTTTTAGAAGTTTTTAAGAAACTTCAGATCAACATCCCTTTCGCAGAAGCCTTAGAGCAAATGCCGAGTTACGCTAAATTCATGAAGGGAATTTGTCAAGGAAATAGAAGTTGGAGGATTTTGAAACTGTAGCATTGACGAAGGATTGCAATGCAGTTCTATAAAGAAGGCTACCGCCAAAGTTGAAAGATCCGGGAACATGGAAAAATTATTCAGTGCACAATTGGGAACATGGCATTCCAAAAGTGTTTATGTGACTTGGGGGCAAGTGTGAACCACATGTCGTTATCAGTATATACAGAATTGGGTTTACCAACTCTAAACCCGACCAATATATCTCTACAGTTGGCGGATAGGTCAGTCAGTACCCAAGAGAAATTGTGGAAGATATCCTGGTTAAGGTGGATAAATTTATATTTCCAGCTGATTTTGTAATCATATATTATGAAGAAGATAAAAATATCCCAATCATCCTAGGGAGACTGTTCTTGGCTACGGGTAGGACTCTCATCGATGTGCAAAAAGGTGAACTAACCATGAGGGTTCAAGATCAGGAAGTCAAGTTTAATGTGTTCAAAGCCATGAAGTTCCCTACGGATGAAGAAGAGTGTTTTCGGGTGGATGTCATTGATCGGATAGTTAATGAAGACATGGTTAAGAGCTTGGCTAATGATCCATTAGAAACTACATTATTGGGAGATGAAGATTCGGACGATCCAGAGTTTGTAGATTATTTGCATATGCCGAATTCTTTGCCACAAGTGAGTAGATTCAAGGCACCATTTGAGCTATTACACACATAAGAAAAAACCATGACAAGGATGAAACCTTCATTGGAGGAGCCACCTACACTTGAGCTTAAGCCACTTCCTAAACACCTCAGGTATGCATATTTAGGCAATTCTAATACTTTACATGTTATTATTGCTTTTGCGCTTAACGAAATACAGGAAAATAAGTTGCTGAGAATGTTTAGAGAATACAAATCAGCTATAGGATGGACAATTGCAGATATTAATGGAATCAGTCCATCCTTCTACATTCACAAAATTCTTATAGAATAGGATGCAAAGCCAACAGTGGAACAACAAAGACGACTAAACACGTTCATGAAAGAAGTGGTGAAGAAAGAAATTCTGAAGTGGTTGGATGCAAGAATCATCTACCCAATTTCAGACAGTACGTGGGTCAGTCTAGTTCAATGTGTACCAAAAAAGGGAAGAATGACTGTAGTAAAGAATGATGATAATGAATTAATTCTGACGAGGACAGTGACCTGTTGGAGGGTTTGCATGGACTATAGGAAGTTGAATAAGTCAACCCGCAAAGACCACTTTTCTCTGCCTTTTATCGATCAGATGTTGGATAGGTTGGCGGGGCACGAATTTTACTGCTTATTGGATGGTTATATGGGGTATAATCAAATAGTCATTGCTCCTGAAGATAAAGAGAAGACCACTTTCACATGCCCATGCGGCACCTTTGCATTCAGGAGAATGTCTTTTGGCTTGTGTAATGCACCCACAACTTTCCAAAGATGCATAATGGCTATCTTCTCAGACATGGTGGAAATTACAGTAGTATATACCTTTGACAAATTCCGGGTATATTTAATTGGAACAAAGGTGGTAGTTTACACAGATCACTCGGCAATTTGTTATTTAATCTTAAAGAAGGATGCTAAGCCTAGACTAATAAGATGGATACTTCTCCTACAGGAATTTGATTTGGAAATAAAAGATAGAAAGGGGACAGAGAATCAAGTTGCAGATCATCTCTCAAGGTTAGAAAATCCGGACAAAAATGGGGAAGATAAGTGTTTAATAAATGAGTTGTTCCCGGATGAGCAGTTATTTGGAGTCAACGCGGAATTTCCATGTTATGCTGATTTTGTAAACTACTTGGTGAGCAACATCCTTCCCCCTGATCTTACATGTCAACAAAAGAAGAAGTTCCTATATGACTTCAAGTGGTACATGTAGAACGAACCATATTTATTCAAACAGTGTGTAGACAAAATAATTCGTTGATGTGTGCCATACATCGAATGGGGGGCACTATGGGAGTGAGAGGACGGCGGAAAAGATACTTCAAGCAGGATTCTATTGGCCAACTATATTCAAGGATACCCACCAGTTCGTGAAAAGTTGTGACAAATGTCAATGGGTGGGCAACATCTCAAATAGGAATGAAATGCCACTCAACACAATCATGGAAGTAGAAGTTTTTGATGTTTGGGGAATGAACTTCATAAGACCTTTTCCTCCCTCATTCAATAACTCGTACATATTGCTTGATGTGGATTATGTAATAAAATAGGTGGAAGCTGTAGAACTCCCTACAAATGATGCCAAAGTTGTTCTCAAGTTTCTACAAAAGAACATCTTCACACGGTTTAGCACACTAAGAGCAATCATAAGTGACGAGGGAAGTCACTTCTGCAATAAAGCATTCACAACTCTCTTGGCAAAATACTGGGTAAATCATAGGGTTGCAACAACATATCACCCCCAGACAAGTGGGTAAGTCGAGGTCTCCAATAGGGAGGTGAAGAAAATCTTAGAGAACGTAGTCAACCTAAACAGAAAAGACTAGTCTCTAAAATTAGACGACGTTGTGACACCCCCAAATCTGGGTACTTCATTCCCCTAAGACTTGGTGCTCACTTTCCATACATTCATACTATCTACCCAAATATGATAACATTTAAACCATAAATCCTCCAATTAAAGGGTTACATCATTAAATCAAAAGGTCTCCCAGGTTATCTAACCTTTAAAATAAATCAAATGCGGAAATAAAATAGTTACATCACATCATTTAAATAAAATCTATTAACATAAAAGCCAATAAATTACAAGTCTTCATCACTTGTACATTTTTCCTTTTCCATTGTTTGTAGTAGGTTCAACGACCTTCTCAACCTTAGCTGTAATAATTATATTTATGCAAGAGTAAGCAAAACAATTGCTCACTAGATATAGCAATGAATAGGCTCATCAAAACTGAATAGTACTCTATTAATGATAACCAAAAATTGGAATCAAAATATGAAATATATCTGAGGGTCATAAGACCACGAACTATGTCCACGGTTACAAGTAATCTTTCAACTTTAACCTAAACGATTATATTATAGGGACTTCACGTACTTAGGGGGGATCAGCCCTTCGTACCATGTATTGTGCACAAACATCTAAACGCATCACGTATCCCCAATAATAGGGTTGTTCTTCTCAGTTTTTAGAGTACAAGTCCGCACCAAAGAAAGTTTGGTTTGGATAAGCTTCAAGGGTAATTTAGAGTTAACGATCATCAACTAAAAGATTAGTTGAATCAATAAGGTTTGATAACACTACGGTTGATCAATTTAGAGGGATGGTGATATTAATTGAGTAAATAATCTAAAAGAGCGTAGGAGGAAGGGTACGCTGTACGTAGTTTGCGAAAAGCATCATCAAGGAGTTTATTTAAAGAAAAAAGGAGTCTGTTACAACTGTGGTCAAGAGGGACACATGTCACCCCAGTGTCCCATTCTAAAGAAGACATGAGGTTGTTTTACGTGTGGGTGGACCGATCATCTGGTTCGGAATTGTTCGAAGAGAAATGTAGAGAGGAGAAGTGCCAACAAGGGACCCGGTAGCGGAACCTTGGCGATTCGAGGACCTGCACAGCCAAGAAGACCAACAACATTCACTTTTACCATGACAGTTCTAAATACAGCAGCTGCCCATGAAGAGTCGACAGGTAACAAGTTCAGTTAGAAATTTGATAACGCGAGAAATACGAGTTAGATATTGATGTGATTGTTTTCTTTTATAGATTCAAGTCACAGGTTAGAATATGACACACTAATGAAAATTGTGTTGTTAAGAATGAATTGATGATACAACTTTAAAAGATTATAGAGAATAAGAAAGCGGTGATTCTGAGGACGGAATCCTTTTGAGGGGTGAATGTGATAACCCGGGATTTCGAATAATTAAAATTTTACGAATAAATTTTTTTTTATTAATATTAATATTAATATTGATTATCAATTTTGCGACAAGTATCTGTGATACGAGTCTCGAGAAGGTCAATTTGAGCATTGATAAATAAATTTAGAGTAGAGTTGTGCTTAACAGCTTTAGAAACCCTAAGTCCGGATAGGGATTCGATAGAAAATATATTTAAAATAATTATATTGATATGTACATGTTTGTACTGTATAGAGATATTGATCAATGATTGATCGGATAAGGTTTAAAATTAATAAACCCTAATAAGAGATTAGAAACCCTAATCTCAGGATTAAAAACCCTAACGTACGGTTAGAAACCCTAATCAAAAGCTGGGAAACCCTAATTTTATATTCGGGAATCCTAAAACCCTAATTAGGAAACCCTAATCCTAATTAGTAAGCTTAATGTCTTTATTAAACTTAAATATGATTAGAAAACCCTAATTATATTTTAGTTATCTTAATTTCTATTTTACAAACCCTAATTATAATTTAGAAATTTTAATTTTTCTAATTAAAACCCTAATTAGGAAACCCTAATCCTAATTAGCAAGCTTCAAAAGTGATTTAGTATGTGTTAATATAGTTA